>CM031234.1:1037638733-1037685002 GCA_018340775.1 Taxus wallichiana var. yunnanensis
TGTGTTGTTTGTAAGGCTAGTAAATGAGTGGGATTAGGTAACGAGGTGATGAGAGGGTAGAGGAATGATAGTTAGATGTAATGTGTTCTTTGGGTAGTAGATCTAGGAATAGAATTATGGCGGGTTTGTGATTCAAAAGTCTAAGAAATTTTATTAAAGAGGACATACAAATACTACTCACTTTGGTTATTGGCGAGAATGCAGGTCAAGAAGCTGTGATGACAAAGGCAAAACTCAAGTAGGATGACTTTGACAATCAGAAGATGAGATATCTTCCCTCGATGATCAGATGAATGTCACAGGGCTCTGGTTATTCAGTTGCAGTCTTGGGCTTGATGTCCTTCCCTGCAAACTCTTCTTGTTTCTTCACTTGTCTCTGCTCGGCCAAGTA
Source organism: Taxus wallichiana var. yunnanensis (assembly GCA_018340775.1). Lineage (NCBI taxonomy): Eukaryota > Viridiplantae > Streptophyta > Pinopsida > Cupressales > Taxaceae > Taxus > Taxus wallichiana. Next base: position 1,037,639,125 of record CM031234.1, read on the forward strand.
AAATCCAGATATTCTCGATCACTTCGATGATCTGATTAATCAAAAATCCTTCTCCCTTTGTTTCTTGTTAGGAGAGCTCATTTATAGGAGCCGATGGCGGTTCACGTAACCGACGGCGGTCGAGTAGGAACCGGTATCGGTCAGGTCAAAGTGGGCTATTTTTAGTAAAATAGCCAACTTTCCTCCTTTTCTCCCAAGGATTAGTTGCGGGCTTGGTCAAAGTAACTGAGGTCGTTTTGGGTGCGATAAGGATTCATTAGTCATGGGTGTGGATGTAGACCAAGTTATGGGTCTTAATTAGGTTAGTTTAGGGTTAGGACTAGGTCATGATGAGGTGGCAAAATGAGGTGGCAGGTAAGGTGATGTGGATTTATTAATTATAAGGTAATTAATAAATAATTTTGTAAGGTTTAGATGATGAGGTTAAGGCTGCGAAATGAGATGCGGGTCACGAGGGGGTCGTAAGACACAAATTTGGTGTCTACATGCAAGTAATGAAATCATGAACATATTCATTTGGATTTTTCTTTATATTTTCAAATTCAATTAAATGGAACTTGGGGTATGTCTTATCCCCATATTGCAATCTAAAGGCATTTTCATCTCGGTCCATGAATCTATTGAATTATCTGGTACAGACTTTTACTAGTCACGTGCATCCTCCTCAAGAGTATGAATAAATAACTTTACATACATGTCTTCAAACTCAATTTCAAAATCTTCCATCATATTGACAAAGAGTCTTAAATGGTGGTCACTAGTGATGGAATTATTCCCTTGAAACTTTGGCAACCTATTTCTGACATCTTATGGCACCATATTAGGATATCCATCCATACCTCTGAAATCTATAGGTCCAAAAGTGTTAACAACAAAAGGAGGTCTAGGTGGAGGTTGGGCCATATTTCCTTGAGGCGGTGATCTTACAGGAGAAACAGAATGATAGGGAATGAGGGGTATTTGGAGCATAGGAGTATAGCTTTCAAAATAGATATTCTCTATTGACTCAACTTCTTGGAAAACCCTATCAACCTTGGAAGAAATAGGGGAAAACTGAGAGGCACGCTTTTTAGACACAAATGATGGCCCCTCTCCAATCGAGAGAACTCAAATTTATATAAAGATTACCTAGTTCAAAATCACTTGAAGACGTATGGTAATCTTCAACCACAAATTGATCACCCTTTAGGAATGATATCTCCTTTTTGACTCTTGATCTCCTACTACTTTCCAATGATTTGTTTTCCTTCTAGAATTTTCTTTTCCAATTTCTAGAAATAACTTTCTAGTATGGTCCCTAGTGAAGAGAGATCTTCTTCGCTCCAGTTTCAATAGATTGATGACAAATTTCACTTGACATAGGTTAAGGCACTGGTAATCATCAAAATTTCAATTCAACATGGAGTCGCCACTAAGGATTTTCACCTTAGTTGTGCAGATGCACTATAAGTAACTTGCTAAGTTCCTATCAATGCTTAATTTTTGTAAAGCAATGAGATCTGACCTTACTTTACTCACATTTATCACTATTGATGCAAATTTAGTGCAATAACCATGAGAAACTGGAAATACTAAACAACGTACTTGTAATCTTGTAAAAATCTTACAAATCTTAACAAAGGATGACGTTTAAACAATGTATTTGCATTTAAATCATGTAAGAAACATTACCCGAGTCAGCATGTGTATGCATTCGTAAAAATAGTCCCAGCAATGGTGCCAATTTGGTGTTGTTGCCACACAAATAGGTCTCGGTGTTTAAATAATCCCTGGTAGCTGTGTCAGTTTGGGTGTTGTTTCCGTAAAAACAAGTCTCGGTGTTCAAATAATACCCAACAACGGTGCTAATTCGGTGTTGTTTCCGCACAAATAGGTCCCGGTGTTCAAATAATCCCTAGCAAATGGTGCCAATTCGGTGTTGGTATCCAAATTGATTCTCCGACGGCGGTGAGCAGCATCACAAAACTAACAAGATGCTTAAAGATAGACAAACCATGATATGAGTCGTTTTATAGCCGGGATGGGATTCGGCTAACTCTTTATCACTCGGGCATTGGAGAAGTGGATAGCACCTCACTGAGGGTTTGATCTACCCTCACTACTTTAGGTTGTGCCTTCAACTAGGGTGAGAGGACCCATTCTATAACCCGTGTTGGTGAAGGACATCAAGAGATCCTTATTTGCACAATTTTCATGAGAACCTTGAGGAAATATGATCAATAGCACAATATAACTCTCACGAGTTGTCACACTAGAGAGTGGAGATGTTTCCTAGACAAAGGTTTGGGTTACTAAAGACAATAATTTCTGATTGTCCCTGCATACTTTGGCACTAGAATTTGTTCATTTGTGGATACACAGTACAAATAAGGGTAGTTTGTGTAGGATTCATTGTTTGAGAAATTTTTTGGTGGGAAGTTAAGCAAGATAGAGTGGATTATACCAGATCTTTGAGAGCCTTTACAAATATTGGGAAACTCACAGACATAATGCTTCAGAACAGCCAAGATATTCCTTCAACCAGAAGGTGTGCATCAATGGAGGCCCAGAGATGCACGGTTTCACACACTCTTTGAGAATTCAACACAAAGGCTCATGCTAAAGACTCAATTAAATGCTAGAAATCCCTGGTTCATCATGCCTAAGATACACTCATAGGCTTACAAACAATCTTTATCAACATAGTGAGAGAAAAGTGATTTTAAATTGTTTATTTCATTACCAGATGAAGGCTCTTCTCATAATGAAATTGCAAATGCCACAATACTAACACACGGACGAGATCTTGTGTGACTCAAAGAGATTTTAACATAATATTACAATAGGAACAAGAAAACTATTTGAAAACATTCTGAAAGAAAAGCAAACACAATAATGCACATGATCAACACAGAGTCATTCAAGGTTCATCAGATTCATCAAGAGGGAAATTTTCCTCAATAATCTCGAGCTTGTCAATAGTTGTACACTTGCAACCACCTTGATGTTATTGAAATCAAAGACACGGGAAAATGAATTGTTCTCTCAAACAGTCTCTTTGGAAAATTGTCTCTCAAACTTTCGAGAAAATTTAACCACCGACCTTCTGCAAGAGTATACAGGAATCCTTTGTTTGTTACAAACATGAAAGTTTTTAGGAATCACTCACTCATATAACTCACTCACTCATCCAAAATTTTCCCCCCCAAAATTTTCCAGGTGGATAAATCATGAACTGATCACGTTTCTTAGACCCTCAACCATGACTAGGATGCCATGCCATAACTTTTTGACAATCCTTCTAATCATTCTTTTTTTTTTGTGCAAAAATCCCCTTTTTAATAATTTGCAAGTGGCTCCATATGGCTTGATCTGAAAAGTAATCCTTTTCACCCTCGAGAATACACCTTGAGAAATGAGTGCCCTCGCATGGATACCTACATTTGTGCCTCTCGAAATGAGTGTCCTCACATGGATTATACCACATACACTGTGTTGCAAGTCCGAGTTAGCCAAGTGTAAAGAGGAGCCAGTGGAAACCTCCATGTGTTTCCTTGGTGCAACTGCAAAGGTGAAGTCTAGAGGCAGGTTCCCAAATGAGCGCGGGCCCTCCACATGTTCAGAACCCTAGAGAGTTACACCGGTTGCTGAAAATTTAGAGTATGGGAAGGTCTAGTGGAAGCTTCCATGTGTCTATTCGGCAATAACTTCAAAGATGAATTCTAGAGGCGGGACCTCAAACAAGTGCATGCTCTCCACGTGCCCTAGGCCCAAGAAATTTGCCTCAGCCTTTGAAAATGTCTCACTAAAAGAGGAGCCAGCGGAATCCTCCACATGTCTCTTTGGTGCACTTTTGATATGGTTCCCAAAAGTGGAGACCCCAAACAAGCACGGGCTCTCCATGTGTCTCAACATGGGAAATTTTTTTGAAAGAGTTTAAGGACTAGCAGAAGGTGCCACGTGCCTAGGGTCCAAGAAATTTTCCTCGGCCGTTGAAAATTCTAAGTATGGGCAGGGCCAATGCAGAATATTCCACGTGTCTCTTCGGCACTTTTTGGTATGAAGCTCAAAAGAAGGAATCCCAAACAAGCGCGGGCCTTCCACATGTCTAGGGTCAAAAAGTTACACGAACACTTGAAAAATTCTAAGTATGGGAAGATCTAGTGAAACCTCCACGTGTCTCCTTGGTGCTCTTTCAAAAGTAAAATTTAGGGCAAGTCCCCAAACAAGCGTGGGCCCTCCACGTGTCCCAAGCCTAAGAAATTTGCATCGGGTGCTTAAAAAGTCTAAGTATGGGAAGATCCAGTGGAATCCTCCACATGTCTCCTGGCACAACTCCAAAGGTCAAACTGAGAGCGAATCCTCAAATGAGCGTAGGCCCTCCACGTGGAAAAGATTTGAGTTGAAGCGGGCCTGAGAATCTCAAAATGCCCCGACCCACCTCTCCACTTCTAACTTTTGATGTGGGCCCCAACAGAGTTGCGAGATCATTTCATAACTTTTCTCCTTTTCACCAAAAGGCAAAAATCTGCAAAATGCTCCGGTGACCCGCCTCCCCACTTTGACTTTTCAATGCTAACTCAAACATGTGACATTAATTTGTCCCCCGTGGAGTTGCGGATCATTTTATAACTTTTATCCTTCTCACAAAAAAGAAAAAACTCTTCAAAATCCTCCGATGACCCGCCTCTCCACCTTTAACCTTTCAAACCACCACGTGTCCTTCTTCGGGTCAAAGTAATAAATTTTCCCTACCGCTTCATATTGTTGAATAGCCAATTATATACTATTGGGGCCGTGGGACCAATTTGGCATTTTTACAAATGTAACAAAAGTGACAAGTTTCACCAAAAAGACCCATCGGGCCACGTCCAATTAGAAAGGACCACGTATCCATGGATGTTGGGACAAGATTTACAAAGGAGACACAATCGTGGAAGACGCCCAACAACAAAAAAATTCTCACAGAGAGAGAGAAGACTGTAAATAAAACCCAGACTCAATGTGATCCACGACCCAAGGAAAGGACTGACAATGAAAACCAAATGAAGGAGAAAGCTTTCACGCATCCATACAAGGAGACAAAGAATACTTCAAACCATGCGGACTGAGAAATTTTGAACAAATAGGTGAGATTAAATTGAGCACCAACAACTTCTTACTTCTTTCTAGGTATGGATTTAATGTTGAAAGGTTCAAATTCCTCAATGATGTCCCATACCCCATTTTTGCAAATCTTTAGGAGATCATTTTTGTAGCATGTTGTCCTCTAACTTGATTTACAATCATCTCACTATCGTCGAACACCTACAAGTTCTTTATACCTCTCTTCCCTGTCCCAATGAAGTCCATGAATCAAAGCTTCGTATTCTGCAGTATTGTTTGAACAGGTAAACTAAAATCGGAAGGTCAAATAGTACTTGGTGTTCTGTGGTGATATAACATGGAACCTCCTCCAGCACCTTTCCTGCTTCTTGAACCATTGAAAAACATTTTCCATATTTCATTGTAATCCTTGTATTCTGGCTTGATGATGCTAGGGATAGGTGGATTATCTTCATGCACACAATATACACCCAATTCAACTTCTTCCATTTCCTTGTATGGATCAAAAGTGTGTATTTTTTCTCCCATTCATCCAATGTCAAATATGGAATGCCCTCAACTTTAGTATCTATTTCTTAAACATTTGAACACTCTTCCTGATATAAAGCTAAGTAATTTGCATTGATTGGGATTGGCACATTAGGATCAATATGGAAATTGGTAATTGGTTCTTATCTAATTGTTTCTTTTCCTTCGTACCTTGTTCAAAGATCATGTGTGACCAATTTTGAGATAGGTATGGGCATCGACCTTTGCGGTTAAATACCATAACAAACATAATGTAAAGAGTGGTGGTAAGTCAATTACTGATACATCTTACAAAATTGTGACATTTGGGCAAGCATGTAATGTAAGACTTAATCATTTGATAATCCCAACCATTCCTACTTTTGTTCCATCCAATTTATTTACTCCTTTAGAGACTAATACATAGTTTAAGCCTAATTGATCAGCTATTTGTTGACATTACTTGAACTACTTACCCCCCCAACCAATCATGTAGGTTAGCACCAAGTTGTTCCCAACGATCAATGACACATAGAACTATGGAGGTTTTAAATTATTTCTTGGTTTACCACCCTCTTGTGGTGTTGAATTAGTGATAAATGTTTCTCGTCTTTGGTTAGAACCATTCGAGGTAGACAAATTGGCATGGTTACTTGTAATAAATCTTGTTGGCCTGGGATTTCCAGTGACTCCCACATGGAAATGATCACATGTGTTTTCTTGATTCGATCTATAATGTTGAAAGGGGATGGATTATCTTTTTGCAACGCACCTTACTTAGCAAAACCTTTTCCAGAGCTTGAATAGGCACATAGGTTGTTGCAATAGGTGCTTTGGGTTAATTTTGTGGGGCATTGAAGCTGCTCTTGAATGTTAAATCATTGTGGAGTGAGGGTAGGTTTATAAACAATTAGGCTAGATGGAAACCCTTCTTCTATCTTTCTCTTCTTTGATTGTGTATTAGCAGCTACACCCTAGAAAGGGAGTTTGTTAACTCTAGAAAAGTCCTCTAGATGCTAATTGACTAATGTGGTTTTAGTTAGATGTGACTCTTGTTGAGTTTCTTTTTATAATTTTTCCATTTTTTGGCTCCTGGGGCACACCAATGGTCTTCACCATTAAATCCTTATTGAATTCACCATTGAAACATGTTGATCAATTATGAGGTAGATTACAGGGGTAATACCATTCATACTCATGTGTGATGTTGTTTTGAGTTAGAACCACTGGTATTGATGTTGTGGCTTTATTTAGATCATATGGTTAGAATGGCTTGATAGTTTGAGATTGTCCTTGGTTCGGGTTTTGATTTATAACTTGAGATGGTAGCTTTTTTGGCTGAAAAGGAGGCCTATTTGATGAAGCTTGAGGATGATATGGTCTAGAACTCTAAGCTTGATTCTTAAGAGTTCTTTAGATGCCTCTTAAGAGTTCTTTAGAGTTCATTTCCAGAAGTAAGCTACATTACTATTTCTTGAAATGGGATTCAACTGAAATTCCTAAGTTATTTAGAAATACTTAAAGAAGTGGTTGAAAGAAAAATCCACTCGTAACTATTTGTAGGCTTTTGGAGCTATGTCCAAATTGAGAGCCTTCAAGATATAAAGGAACACCCCTTTTGTACCTATTCTTATGACTATCAAGATTTTTCCCATGTCCTTTGGAACCAGAAATTAAATCTGCCATTTTTTGAGTTGGAGCTCTCTTGATTGTTTTTAATTGTTCCAATCAAGAAAAATTATCTACCCTTTCCCCAAATTGATCACAGAGGGCTATACATAGTTGATTCCAATTTGTTATAGACCTTGTTATTAAGCTCATAATCCATTACAAATCATTACCATTAAAATAGGAAGCCAACGCAACTTGAGTGTAACATCCATTTAATTAATTTTGTGAATTGCACAGACATTTGCAATGTCTTGAATGTGGTCAATAGGGGTTGTATGGTTTTCTCCTATGAAGTAAGGAATTTTTTTAGTGCTTCCATGAGAATTAGATTTTGAGCATTAAGGGCAAGTGGACTATTGTCCATGAAATTAAAAAGGGGATTTGAGGGGGCACTTGATGAAATTATGATCAACTTTGAGGACCCTAGTTGACTAAATGAAGGGTCTACTAGGTGGAAGTGTAGATAATGTCCTATTAGGTTGAGATGATGAAATTTTTGGTTTTCTTCCTCTCATGTCTCTGCCCAGATATAATTACAAGTATATGAATATTCCTTCTTCTCTAGTCTCATACCTAGGTTGAATTCTTCTCATATACTCGAGCAATCTATGTTGCTACACGACTAAGTTCAAACCCTTGGAGCCCTTAGGTGTGTTGGGAAATGAGCCTCTAAAGGCTAGGGGTTTGCTAAGTCACACACCAATAATCGAAAAAATTAAAATGAAAACTTTGAAGGTACTACATATTTATCATATGGAGGTTAAAATTTTCCTTGAACTCTATCCCAAAATTCTGAAATTACAAACTTCCACAATCAAAAAATTATGAAAACTAAATTATCGAAATAGTGCATAATGAAAACCTCTTAATCTCCTAAACTTGAAAACTTGAAAGTCTAAAAATGCACAAGTTCCAAAAACCCAAAATGCAAGACCTCAAAAATCTAAAACAAGGAAATACAAAGTTTGGAGAAACCCAAATCCCAAATGTTTGAAATCCGAAACCCAAAATTCGGAAGTGTAAAGAACTCTAAAGTTGTAAAAATCAAAATTTCTAAAATCTAAGAATACCCTTTTGAAGTTCGGTCTCCGATCTATCTATGGGTGAAATTTGAACTATTTTTTATGAATAAAAACACACGAAAAATAAATTTCACAATTCTTCCTATGAGGTAAAAGTCTGAAATTTAAAATTTATTATTTTATAAGTCTTAATTTCTTTAAAATGCCTTCAAATTCATGGAAATGACTTCTTGTCCCACTTTCCGTGCAAAACTGTTTAAGAAAAATCACAACACCCCAAAAATTTCTCGAGTTTGAATTGGGCATTGGGTGTGATTACACAACATGGAGCTTTTCCAAAGAGTGGTGCTTTGTGATTGGGAAATCTCTCTAAGAAAGGTTGTCTTCCTATTCCAAAATCTAGACACCATACACCCAATTTCGAGAGAAACTAACCTAATCCTACCCTAATTTTCCAAAGAGACAGGGATAGAAGGATTACAAGAAAGTAAACCTAATCTAACTAGAGGTGATGTACCAATAAGGAGTGTTGGATCTCTGCACTTGCATGGAATGAAACAAGAAAATTTGAAGAGGGAAATTTAACACCACAGGTAAAAATACACTTATTGCAAACCATTTACAACTAAACATAATCCATTAATATCTATAATAACAATTAAACCATGCACATATAACCAAACTCTAATGAGAGATAAGAGAGAACACAATAACACAAAAAGTGGGTTGTTGAATATCAACCAATCTATTTTATTTCTCTAATAGTAGATACAATGCATTACAAGGGTGTCAAAAGGCATGATATTTGCATTTATAATTTCTAAATCATCATGCCAAATGAAAAACTCCCTTTTAATTGGCCCCTCCTTACACTTTTATTTTTTAGAGATATTAGTTTCTGTATAAACTTGTCATCGCCTTTTGCTACCCATACCGCACCATGCTTGACTCTTCCCTCTCCCAGACATTATACTTCCTTAAGAGCCAAACCGGCTCTTTCACCTCTTTCCAGTGAAGGCATTGTAGAGTATAGGAACTCGGATCACCGAGTAGCTCACCAAAATCTTTACTTCACTATAAATTCATTTCTATGTCTCACCTTCCCAATATGGAGGTGTGAATTTGGGTAATGATTTGAGCATCACTCAAGCAACTTGGTGAGCTCATTTTAGTTCGATGGGCTTATCAACTCGCAAATGGATATTTTCGGTGGTAATGCACAAATGGAGATTTTTGGTCCCTAGAACCACATCTTTTTAAGTTTTTGGAATTTTCACATGTCAAGATCCTAATGTGGAGTACATGTAAGGGGTTTTGAGACTTGTCACCACTCTTCCATTTTTTTCTTGTTTTGGTTAGATGTGGGCCCACGGGTTCTACAGTTCATCAATTTCTAGGATTATCCAAAGGGTCAAAACCCAGAAGAGAAAAAATTCATCAATGTCATATTCACTCTGAACTCACTCAAAGTTCTCCCGAGACCCTAGAAACCACCTGTAACATGTTTTTAACCTTAGGTGCCCTATTGAGACTCCATGATCATATCGAGGATCCGTTTACAATTTTTACAATTGAGGGGGAAAAATTGTCAACATGTTGGTGTTGAGAAATAAGAATGTCATTTGATTGTTTAGATTGGGTTGGTTGTTGAGGTAAATGATGAGTGGGAATATGAGTGTTGCGAGGTTGAAATTGTTGAGAGGTGGATTACACACTACATAACGAAAATAACTCATAAGAGGAGGTTAGGAAGTGATGACATTTGCATGCATGTATTATATGAGAGGTAAATAATGATTATGTTGTTTCGATATGGGAGGAAATGTTTGGGTTTCTTTAAAATATTGGATGGGGACACTAGTAATGATAGTGGCCAAAGAGGTGATAGGAACGTAAGTGGTGATAGTTGTGTTGATTGGAGGTAGATTGGGAGGAATGGGTGTGAATATTTGAGTGGTTTGATGAGGTTAGGGATTGGTAGAAGAGGTTGTTATCAAGCTCATGTTGGGCTATAACGATATCATTCATGGCTCTAGGGAAAAACAACGCAAGCCGCGAAGAAAGAACTTGGGTTATTTCAAGATTGTAATGATAGTCATATTTTATGTTGATAGGTGGCCCATCTAAGGGAACTTGGGTTGAATTCCTAATAAGGTAATGATGAAAGGCCATAGGATTAACATCGAGAATCTCTTGGAACTCCAAACTACGATGAGGGACAATAGGGGGTCTAAAAGCTTCAAACGATGCAGAGGATGGAGGGGTGGCTATCCGCGATGGGATGGATTAATGATGTAAGGAATGGTCTCATCATAGGTGGTGGTTTAAATAAGAGGTCATTGATGAGGCACATTTATGAACAAAGGTTGGGTGACCATGAAAGAAGTAACCAAAGGCATGGATGAGAAAATGGTCATAGTGGAAGATTTTAGGGATGATATGATGGAATTGTTTGATGAAATATTTTTTCCCATTTTCCAAGATAAATAGTGTGTGATAATGGGCTTGAAACAAAACAAGAAAATACTAGCTATACTAATATTGGAAAACAAGTCAAACATGTAATGTTTTCTTTATCTTGATTAATTTAGAAAATGTTGAAAATAAAAGGGGAATGGATAATAAAGGTGTCTAGGAAATGAAAATATAAGGTTGGTTTCATGTATTTTTAGATGGGGAGTCCTCGATATACTTGAAGGTATGTGAGGCCCGAATCTGTGCAAGATTTATAACACGTCAAGAAAATTATGTTGGCTTTCTTGTTAGGTGATGAAATCCCATTTAGTTCTACCTAGTTAGGTAATGTATAGATGTGTGAATTGACATGTGAGTTTGGTTGTGTGTGATGAAATGAAATGTAACCAATTAAACCCCTACTTACACTACATTTGCAAGCAAGAATGCAAGAGGTTCATTTTAAGCCCAAAAACCAAATGTGGAAGTTCGATGAAGATAAACACACAAGGAATGGAAAATGCGATGCAAAAAGAGAAACTTAGAAAAAAGAGGAATACCTAGATAATGATTTTCCTTTTTATATGATCTTTAAATTACAGAAAGTGAAGACAAAAATCCAAGAAATCTAGAAGCAAGAAAAACGAACAAGAAAAATCAAAGCCTTTACCTACAATGTTAGTGGAAAATAGAAGAAATATGGAAGATGAAAGAATATGGAAGAGAATCACGTAAAAGGTTGGTCCCATTGGGCGTGCCATAATGTTGACCAAATTTTCTCTTTCTTATTTATATTAGTGGACGGATACTAAATAAAATGAATCAACTCCAAAATGCAAGGGTTTAAGGTACCTTTATCCGAGATGAATGCAAATGGATGAGCTCAAAGTAGATGACCTCGTTCCAAACTTGATAAACTCATATAACAACAATACCTACAAAGAAAATGAATTAGATGGTTGATGAGGGGGTTTCTGACGAAGTCGATTCTAAGAAGTGTTAACTTCCTTGTATAGATGTCAACCCAAATTTTTGATAAAATATTGGATGTTAACTTCCTTATATAACTTTCGACAATATCAAATGTCACCCCGATTGCTGCCAAGTTGTTTTCTGATTCATTCTTCTTCCTTGGGATGGAATTTATGCTAAAATCCTCAAAATATTCAATGAGATCCCATACCCGATTCTTGTAGTTTTTTAATAGATCATTCTTGGCAGCATTTTTTCCTCTGACTTGGTTCACAATTAACTCGCTGTCTCTAAAGACTTGCAAATTCTTAATACTTTTCTTTCTTTCCCAATGCAATCCATGAACTAAGGCTTCATACTCAGCTATGTTGTTAGAGCAAGAAAACTGGAAACGGAAAGATGAGTAATATTGTGTACCTTTAGGTGAAACAAGCATAGCTCCTCCTCTGGCTCCTTGTCTACTTCTTGAACCATCAAATAATAACTGCCATACCTCATTATCATCTTTGTGGTATGGCTTGGTAATGCTAGGGAGAGGATGATTCTCTTCATGCAAACTATAGACTCCTAGCTCAGATTCTTCCATTTCTTTGTAAGGGTCAAAATCATGCCTCTTGTTTTCCCATTCATCAAGAGTCAAGTCTGGGATGCATCCAACCTTAGTATCTGCTTCATAAGTGCTTGGGAGATCTTCTTGATCAAAGGCTGAACAATTTGTGTTGATTAGACTCGGTGTATGAGGCTCTATGAGGAATGGGAGATAATGTGGGTACTTGACTAGTGCTTGGAGCTCCTAGTTCATGATATAGAGGCATAGGTGGCCTAGGTGAGAGTTTACCAGCTTGAATTAATCAATTTTCAGCTCTAATAGAAATGTTATAGGATGTGGGTAAATTTATACCTCTCATTGATCGAATCATCATGGCAATATCAAAATTTAAATCTTTAAAGAAGTATACAAAATCACCTTCGTCTGGTCTCTCACGGCCACCAAAAGCCTATCCCATGTTCGTTGGAATCTAAATTTGAATTCGGTCAACCTCTCATTAGGAGCCATATGATTGTTGTCAACTACTCCAATAAATATAGGTTATCCCTCTTTTCTCCAAATTGATTATGTAGAGTCACGCATAAATGGTTCCTATTGGTGCTCAATTTGATCTCACCCCGTTTGTTCTAAAATTTCCCAATCTACCTGGTTCATCGTATTTTCTATCTCCCTGAATGGATGTGTACAAGTTTTATCTTTACCAGGGTGTTATTGTAAATCCTTCTCTATGGTCGTGGATTGTTGTCGAGCCATGAATTATTTACAAATTCTTTGTCCTTGAAGAAAGATTCAATTCTAGGTGCAAATGGTGAAGTTCCCCTGCATCTTACTGTTCAACGAGCGTGTTTTCCCCATCAAATTATATCTCAACATCTTCAGATACGTGTTCATTCTTGATTGGATGCGGCTCGGTGGTCTTTTGGTGAAATTTTCCACTTTGGTCACATTTGTAAAAAATATCAAATTGGCCCCATGGCCCCGATAGTCTCGATTGTTTATCCAAAAAAAAATATGAAGAGGCAAGGAAAAAGTCTTACTTTGACCCCGAAGAAGGACATGTGGCATAATTCAAAGGTTAGAAGCGTAAGGTGGGTCATGATAGAACATTTTGAAGTTTTTTGCTAGGTAAAAGTCTTACTTTGACCTCGAAGGACACATGGCAGTTTTTCAAGTTACAAGCGGGGAGGCGGGTCACTGAGCACTTTGAAGTTTTTTGGCTCAACATTGAAAAGTCAAAGCGGGGAGGCGGGTCGCCGAGGTTTTTGAAGATTTTTCCTTTTTGTGAAAAGGAGCAAAGTTATGAAATAACTCACAACTCCGTTGGGGCCCACATCAAAAGATAAAATCGGAAGGTAGGTCAATGGAGGAAAATTGGAATTTTTTCCTTTTCGTTAAATGGGTAAAATTTTAAATATTGATCTCGCGACTCCATCAAAGGCCCAGATTAAGCCATGTGTCAAGTCCAATTTTCAAAGGCGGAGGGGCGGGGCAAAATGTGAAAATTGCATATTTTCTCCAAAAGTCATAAAATACAAAAGGGAACCCCAAGCCCACTTTGAATCAGATTTTTCCACGTGGATGGCTTGTCATCACCAATCTGCACTATGATAATTCTTCACCAGGAACTCCTCGTGCTATGATTATTTACTAATGCACAGCTTTTAGTTTGGTGGATGTAATCTGGAAACACAACAACAAACATAACACAAGAATACCATAGACTATGATAAGAAGGAATGATGATAAATCTAAAATATCAGAGTAAATTATAATATTAACATGAAATTGTTACAATCTCACCCATGAGGTACTTCAAGTGTTACTGACTTCACTTGCCTTCCACCAATACTATGGGAGAAACTTCACAATTACACCTCTTAATGGCTTCTTTAACACACCTTCAAAATGATGGCTTCCTTTACACACTTACTCATACAATATTTCTCACTACTTCCTTCTATGCTAAATGAGGGGGTGGCCTCTTTATTTATAGAACTTCCAAGCTTATCCATCTTATCTCTAAGATAGGATAAGAAATCCACTCTGACGAATCATATTTCATACCTTAACTCTTATCTGTACATGTAAGCTTATCTTTTAAGATAAGATAAACCTTATCATTTCACATGGGTTCCACATTTTTAGACTTTTTACAAATAAAATACAAAAAATATTTATGACCTCACTCCTTGTCTTTATTACCAATATAATATTTCTAATTCCTAATCATGTAGAACCTACTTCTCTACTTACCCCAACTTTAACATTTTAACATTACCGGACCACTTACGACAAATATTTACTTTTACCACAACGTTTCTATTGTACTTTTGACTATTACCATACTATACATTATTGGCGGCGCATTGTCTTGATCGCAAAACACGCTTATCTTCTATCGATGTTACTACTAATTATACTTAACAACATCCTATTCCTAATACATACATTAATGAAATAGAAATTACGGAGGAAAATTTTAGTGTCGACATCTTCCCCCTTCCTAGCTTCTACTCCGTCCTCGGAGTAGACTATTCTGGTGCTTGGAAAATCTTCAACTTTTCATGGTTGACCCATTTCGTAATGGGAATGCCATCCAATTCCTCCAAATCAGACGTACCATTTTCATGCACAACTTCTATTTTGTAGGGCCCCATCCATTTTGAAGAAATTTTCTCTGTCTTCTTTTTTATCTGGAATCATATACTAGAACCAAGTCAATCACATGAAATGGAGACCAACAGATCTTTTGATCAAAGTATTCCTTCTACTTCATTTTCTTCTTATAGCTTGTATTCTTTGCTATTTCCCTCATTTCCTCTAGCAAATGAAGATGTACCAACCTTTCTTTTCTTGAATCACTTTCATCCATCCTTTCATTTTTCATAACTCTCACAAAGGGGGAATATCAAACTCAATAGGAAGAAATGGATCAATGCCATAATCCAACCGAAATGGGGAGTATCCTATTGCTTAACTTTGATGTTTCCTATATACCCACAATGTTGCATTATGAATCCTTTTATCCCATTTATGTACCTGCAAGGCATATTTTGTGAGAATTTGACACAACACAAAATTTGTTCGCTCCACCTATCCATTTGTGCTTGGCTTGTATGTTGTTGCCTTCCGTGCTTAATAGAAAACTTATTGACTAGGGCTTCTACCACCTCATTAATGAAGTGGCTTCCTTGATCTGCTTACAATTTATAATGGACAACCAAATCGAGTGATAATGCATTCATATATGAACCTTGCCACTTCATCCATGGAAGTTGTTTTCAATGGCCTAGCTTCAACCCACTTGGTTAAATAATCTGTGGTAACTACAATATACTTATTTTGGCGTGGAATAGTTGGAAGTGGACCTACAATGTCTATTCCCACTTTTCAAAGGGACCAAGTGAAAGAATAGGACATATTGAGCTGATGAAGTCTTACGGTTACCATGTGTTTGACAAATATCACATGTCTTACAATAATTATAACAATCTCTAAAAAGAGTGGGCCAGTGATAACCTGCATCCAAGATCCTTCTTGTTGTAAGTTGTCCAGAGAAGTTCCCTCCACATGTACCATTGTGGAATTCTTCTATCAGCTCCTTCCCTTGATCACGTCCAACTACCCTCTTATATTATCCATCAGGTCCTATTCAAAATAATACTCCATGCAGAATAGAATATGGATGAATGGCTTGAGTAATCTTCCTCTTAGTCTTTGTATTGGCACCATCAGGAAACTTGAATTCATTCAGATAATTCCAAATATCTATGTATTCACTAGGGATTGTGTCAAGGGATAACAATGTTGCATCTGGGAAATCATCATCATCACAAGATGAACCTAAACCATCATAGGCTCGAGAGAGTGCATCTACATTGACATGCTTCTTTCCTGGCCTATCTATAATATCAAATTCAAATTCTTGTAGCAAAATTATCCATCTTTATATCCTCCCTGATGGGTTAGGCTTATTTATAATATATTTTAGAGCCTAATGATCTGTTACAACTAGAAATTTTTTCCCTAGCAAGTAATTTCTAAACTTCTTTATAGCAAAAATGATAGCTAGAGCCTCTTTTTCAGTTACAGTATAATTTACCTCAAAGACTTCTCATTTGTCTCATTTATGCTCCCAAAGTAAACTAGATGTTCATTCCCATTTTCATCATTTTGGCTCAAGTACTTCCTAGTGCTGCATTTGAGACATCAATGTATACACATGAATGGATTTCTCAATTGGATTCTTTAAAAAGGTGAAGACACCAGGCTTCCTTCAGCTTGTTCAAAATCTTCATGCACCTTATTTCTTGGTTCATAAGTACATCCTTCTTCAAGAATTGCGTTAGTGGTGTGCAATCTTTGAGAAATTCTTGATGAATCTTCTATAGTAACCCACATGGCCTAAAAATGATCTCAACTTACTTCTATTCATAGGAAATGGTAACTCTTTGATTTTTGAAACTTTATCAGATCAATACCAATACCATCTCTAGATACAACATGCCCTAACAAAATTCCTTTAGAACATCCAAAGACACACTTTGTAGGGTTTAGTGAGGCTTGTGCTTCATCTAACCTTTGAAATGTTGTCTCCATTTGGTGCAAGTGGTCCATCTTTCTCCCATAGATGTAAAAATCATCCAGAAATACTCTGATGAAGTTCCCAATGTAGGGTTCAAACACCCTATTCATCAAGCGTTGGAATGTTGTTGGAGCATTACACAACCCAAAAGGCATAACTCTATAAGAAAACGTTCCCCAAGGAGTGGTGAACATGGTCTTCATCTGGTCTTTCTCCACTATACGAACTTAGGTTGTATCCACTATATCTATCAACAAAACTATATCACTCTGGCCGCCTACTTCATCCAAGATCTGATCTGAGAATGGAAGAGGGTAATGATCCTTCTTTGTTGCCTTATTGAGCTTCTTATAATCAACACAAATTCCCAACTTCCCATTCTTTTTTATTGAGATCACAATGGGAGAAACCCATTCTGAATTCTCCACAGCAAATATGAATCTTGCATCAAGCAACTTATCTATTTCTTCTTTTATAGTCTTGGAAAAATTAGGATTCATTCTATATGGCATTTGTTTTATGGGCTTAGCACCATCTACTAGCTCAATAGAATGTTCTACCCAACTTACTTGATGGAGTTCCTTGTAATCAAAAGTGAATAGGTGTATGTACCTTCGAAAGAGCTGGAGGTAGCATTCCTTCTCACTCTCCATCATAGCATCACCAATCTTTATTTGTTGGAGACGATCATCAATTTCTTCTTCAGATAATTTTATGGGTTCATGAGTCGGTGTGACTAGAAGGATATCCATGACCGAAACATCAACCTCACTTTCTTCATCTTCTATGTCCACTTCACTAGTACTAGAGTAATCAGAGGATGTCCAATCATTAGTTTCATCACTTGAATCCACAGGTTCTACTTTATGATGTCGAGGGATCACGTTTATCTTCACCCTCTCTCTACCACGTCCAAGTGTCACATGAAGCCTTCATTCCAGTAGTTTCTTGCATGAACTCTCCTTATCCATGGTCTTCCCAACAACATTGGTACGTATGCAAAGATACCATTTTCATCACTGAAAGTCTACCACACATACAACACCCATAATGTATATTGCCACATTTGAAACTACACCTTCTCGGTTTAGTTTTTCCTTTATTTAATGACCTTAACATAAGTGTTGAGGGGCGATCAATTTTTAAACCCAACATATTCATTACAAACTCGGTCATTACATTAACTACAGCACCTCCATCAACTAAGACATCATGAATTGAAATACCATTACATAATACCTCGCCAGTGGAGCATAGGGATCTACCTCTCCTCCAAAACAGGGACCTCAACCTCCTTCCTTCATTGAGCATTGAGTCCACTTCACAGCTCCCGCCTCTTCTCAGAAGACATAGCCAAGAGTTGACCATATGTAATATTTGCAGGCCTTTTGGACAAATCTTCTAAGATGGAGTATGGTCCTTGTCCCTGTGAAATCAGAAAATCCTACACACCCAACTTTCTTCTCCTATGTTTCTTACTAGTTTCTCCTTTCATCTTCTTAGGATCATTTCCATCTTGGTTATCTTTTCTTTCTTTCTTTTTGTTACAAACACATCTACTTCATTATTTATGCTCTTATCTACTACATCAAAAGAATTCACAGGTGCTTTTCCTTTATCATTATCTCTTGTACCAAATGTAGAAGCTCTATTTGGACAATTATACTTATAATGACCCTTTTATAACAAACATAACATAAAACTTTAGAAATATTTCTTTTTGGACCTCTATCTCCTCCCCGAGAACTAAATTCTTTTCCTTGAAGAAGATTAATAGTTAATCGACCCATCTTCTTGAGCAGATCTTCATACTCAATAGATGTACTAGGAGAAAGATTTTTGCTCACCGAGAGTGGTTGTGATTCTGGACCAAAGGTGCTTTGGTGTAGGCTCTACTTTAGCAACAATTTCTTTGGGCTCCTCTTCCATGCTCTCTTCTTGCCTTCTTACAATCTCCTTTGCTTGTTCAATGGTAAATGAGTGGTCATACTTCACTTGTTGTCTAATCTCTCGGCTTTATCCCAAGAATGAAGTACTTACAAAGGAGATTATCCACGCCATTCATCAACCTATCCGTTAATCCTTCCTTCCGGATCTGGGAATCGAGCTTTCTCCTTAGCTCTAGAACACGAACATGATAATCCCTTATCTTCTCCTTCTCTCCTTGGGATAGCTTTGTGATATCGATCATGAGATCTACATATTTCGTTGTTCACCAAATTCTTCAAGAAAACTTTCGGTTAATAAATCCCATGAGTTTTTCACATTATCACCTAGTGTTTCAAACCACCTAGTGTTTAAACCATCCATCCAAAAAGGTAGGAAAAAATTCAGTCCATTGTTCCCTTCTTATAAGGCCATTCATTAGATTGGGCTGAAAAATTTAGTCTATTGTTCCCTTCTTATAAGGTCATTCATTAGATTGGGTTGAACCATCCAAAAAGGTAGGAAAAAAATCGTTTAAACTCTTGAATGAAAGAGGAAGCATCTTCATTAGATTGGGCTGAAAAATAGGAATCTTCCCCATTTTCAAAAGTAACCACAGTGAAATACCAACCCACAAGTACAATCAACAAGACTTATGTGCAAAAATAATTGGAATCACTATAATAGAAAATAGAAATGACCATGGTAAACTATGGTAAAACTTGACTTATTGTGGTAAAAACTGACTTTACTATGGTAAACACTATTCACAATAAAAAGTGAAGTTACTATGGTAAATACTATTCATGATAAAAAGTGACTTTACTACGATAAATACTATTCATGGTAAAAAGTGACTTTACCATGGTAACTACTATGCATAGTAAAAACAAGGTTACCCTCCAAATGTTTTATGACTAAGTGGGAATATCTCTCCAGAAAATCCACCAACGAGGAATGGTCCTGAAATGGAACCAAAATGTCATCACCAATCCGGCACTATGATAATTCTTCACCGGAACTCCTTGTGCTATGATTATTTACTAATGCATAGCTTTTAGTTTGGTGGATGTAATCTGGAAACACAACAACAAACATAACACAAGAATACCATAGACTATGATAAGAAGGAATGATGATAAATCTAAAATATCAGAGTAAATTATAATATTAACATGAAATTGTTACAATCTCACCCATGAGGTACTTCAAGTGTTATTGACTTCACTTGCCTTCCACCAATACTATGGGAGAAACTTCACAATTACACCTCTTAATGGCTTCTTTAACACACCTTCAAAATGATGGCTTCCTTTACACACTTACTCATACAATATTTCTCACTACTTCTATGCTAAATGATGGGGGTGGCCTCTTTATTTATAGAATTTCTAGGCTTATCCATCTTATCTCTAAAATAGGATAAGAAATCCACTCTAACGAATCATATTCCATACCTTAACTCTTATCTCGTACATATAAGCTTATCTTTTAAGATAAGATAAACCTTATCATTTCACATGGGTTCCACATTTTTAGACTTTTTACAAATAAAATACACAAAATATTTATGACCTCACTCATTTTCCTTATTACCAATATAATATTTCTAACTCCTAATCATGTAGACCCTACTTCTCTACTTACCCCAACTTTGACATTTTAACATTACCTACCACTTACGAAAATATTTACTTTTTACCACAACATTCCTATTGTAATTTTGATTATTACCGTACTATACATTATTATTGGCGGCGTCAGATTTGGTAGCATCGTTATCTTCTATCGATGCTACTACTAATTATACTTAACAACATCCTATTCCTAATACATACATTAATGAAATAGAAATTACGAGGAAAATTTTAGTGTCGATGTGCTCTAATCTAAAGTTTAGAAGGGCGTAGAATAAATGGTTGCTATGTATTGCATCCGATTTTGCCCCCATTTTTGCTCCAAGACTCCTGGAGATGTGAATACGCATTGTTTTTCATCATTTTTGATGAAATTCCTAGTTGTTTTGTTTCGCAAAGTGTAATTAAATGGATTTAGAGCTTAATTTGTGAGTCCAAGGAATGTAAATGTTGATATTTTGAAGTTAGAATTGCTCGGGAACTTGTAAAATGTGAATTACTAGAGAAGTTGGATGCAGAGCAAAGTTGCAGAGGAAAGAATGGGAAAAGGATGAAATGATGGAGGTTACAGTGCAAAGGATGAAAAATGTGTTGCTAGAGGAGATGACTGGGTGCCCCAGTTAAAAAAATGATGGAGATATTTGCAATGATTCACCTTTTGAACAACTAGCAACTTTTTGTTACAAACTTGTTAAATGTCATTTTCTAGAAATCATGATCAAACATGTAACAAACAAAGGTTCCTCGAATATTATTTTCTTGGGGAAATCTTGGATGTAAATTGAGTGTTATAAAAATCATGCTTTAGTCATGCAAAAGGTCAGGGGTTGAATTCTTACGAGAAAAATTTGAGAAATCCCATCTTCCTGAGAGACCATCTGAGAAACCTATTAATCTCTTATGTTTTAGATTTGATCATGTCAAGTTGGTTGCAAGTGTACAACCATTAACAAGCTCTGATATTGTTCAAGAAACCTTCCCCTATTAATGAATCTAATCAACTTCAATTAGTCTATGTTAATCTTGGGAAAATTTGTGTCTGCTTTATTTCAAAATGTCTGCAAATAGTATTTCTTGTTCTTATTGCAATATTGTGTTAAAATCCCTCTAAATCACATAGGATGTCATCCCTGTGATAGTTTAGTGGCATTTGTAATTTCATTAGGAAAAGAGCCTTCATCATGTAATGAGATAAACAATTTAAAATCACTTTACTATCATTTTGTTGATAAATATTGTCTGTAAGCCTTTGAGTGTATCTTAGGCATGCGGAACTAGGGGTATTTAATGTTTAATTGAGTCTTTAGCTCAAGCCTTCGTGTTAAATTCTTGGATATTGTGTGCAACCGTGCAAAATCAGGCCTCCATTGATGCACACCTTCTAGATGAAAAATATTTTAGATATTCTAAAGCACTCTGTCATTTAGTTTTCTAATTGTTGTGAAGGTTCTCAAAGATTTGGAAAAATCAAGTTTATCTTTCTTAATCTCCCACCAAAAATTATTCAAAAATAATGAATCCTACTTGAACTACCCTCGCTTGCCCCGTGTGTGTCCAAAATTAATAAATTCTACTACCAAAATATGTAGAAGCAATCATGAGTCCATAATGTCTTTAGTAACCTTAACCCCGTTTAGAAAATATCACCATTCTTTAGAAGTGACAACTCCCGAGAGTTAAATTGTGGTGCATTGATCATATTTTCTCAAGGTTTCCTTTCAAATTTGTGAAAGAAGGATATCTTCATTCTCCTTCACCAATAGAGGTTACAAACCGGGTCCTCTCACCCTAGTCGAATGGCACGGCCTAAAGTAGTGAGGATAGATCAAATAATTTTATATGGTGTTATCCATTTCTCCAGTAATACAAGTGACAAAGAGCCAACTAATTCCCTTCCCGGATATTAAATGACTTATGATTCATTTGTCTCTGAGTATCTTTTTGAATCTGTGATGCTTCGCGGCTTCCAAGGAAGAGTCAATTTGGATACCAACACCTTTTTGGTGCCATTTCCAAGGATTATTTGAACTCACGAACTTATTTGTATGGCAACAACACATTTTTGGTGTCGTTTCTGGGGATTATTTGAACTTCGAGACTTTTTTTGAGACAACAACACCTTTTTAGCGCCGTTGCCGGGGATTATTTGAACACCGAGACCTATTTGTGTGGCAACACCACCTTTTTAGCATCATTTCTAGGATCTTCAAAGGCATTCTTATATTCAGCCCTGGTAATGTTTCTTACATGATCTAAGTGCAAATACATTATTTAAATGTCATCCTTTGTTGAGATCTATAAGATTTGTGAAGTTACAAGTTCTCATGTGTAATATTTCCAGTTTATGTTGGTTTTTTGCACTAAGTTTACATCATCAATGTTAAATACGGGTAAAGGAAGGTCAGATTTGTAAAGCTCTGCATGAACTTAGTGTTGATAGACATTTGATAGACCAATTTTAGTGCATTTACACAACTAAGGTGAAAATCCTTAGTGGTGACTCTGTGTTGAATTATTTTTTTATAAATGCCAGTGTCTTAACCTCACAATTGAAATTTATCACTAATCTTTGCAAAATTAGAAGGAAGAAGATATTTCTTCATTAAAGATCCTGCTACAAGGTTTTTTCTTGAATTAGGAAAGACAAATTCTGAAGGAAGAAGAATCTGGAAAGTTATTGGAGATCAGAAATCAAGAAAAGAGTTATCAATTGTGGAAACTGATCAACCTATCATTGAAGATTGCCATACTTCCTCAAGTGCTTCTGAATCAGGTAGTCTTTTTGTAGATCAGAATTATCCATCTAGATTGGGGCCTTCATTTGTATTTGAAAATTTTGTCTCATTATGTCCCCATGTTTTCCAAAGTTGATAGAATCTTCCAAGAAACAAAGTTTTTAGAGGACATTCATTTTGAAAATTATACTCCTATGTTCCAAAGACCCCTTGTCCCTCATCATTTTGTTTCTCCTCTAAGATCACCTCCCAAAATAATATTTCCCAGCCCCCCACCTGCACCTCCATTATTTGTGAACACTTTTGGTCCTATAGATTTTAGAGGTATGATTGGATATCCAAATGCAAAGTGCCACAATATGTTAGAAATAGACTCGCCTAAATTTCAAGGAAATAATGATATTACTAGTGATCTCGCACTTAAAGCTTTTTGTCAATATGATGGAAGAATTTGAGATCGAATTTGAGGATGTGTACATAAAAAAATTTATTCATACTCTAGAGGAGGATGCACGGACTTGTATAAATCTTTTCCAAACAATTCCATTGATTCATGAACAGACATGAAGAATGCTTTTTAGATTGCAATATGGAGATAAAATAGACCCTAGGTTTCTTTTATCAAATTTGAAAATATTAAGAAGAATCCCAATGAAATGACTTCAATACTCAGTTCAATAAGACCCTGAATAGGCTACCTGTAATCCTGAGGCCAAGCGATGTTTCCTGTCTGATAAAATACTTTGATGCTTTTGATAAGAAGGTTGCTTATTAATTGAGGGATAAGAACCCATCAACATTAAGGTAGGGACTTCACCATGGCTTTGCAGATTGAAAACAATATCAAAGCAGTTGGTAAGTCTCCTAAGAGGGAAGGTATCAAGATGATCAATCCAGAGAAGCCTCAGTCAAGTAAGTCTATGGATCTAGAGGAGGTTGTAAAAACTTTGGTTGGAGCTATTAAGGAAATATCCTATAAACTAGCTAGAGTAGAGAAGGGGATTGGACAAAGTTCCCAAGGTCAGCATAAAGCACAAGGTCAAGAAAGATTTGCAAATCATCCTAGGGGTGATCGAGATCTAATGACAGAGGAAAAGGACCCATGGGGTTGGGAAATAGACAACCCCAAGCCCATGAAAATAGAATCGTGCCTGATCCTTTGACTTCCGAGTTGATGCTTGTGGAATAATCCAATGAAATTGAGTGGTGTGATAGATGTTTCTTGCCACATGCCCCATGTGATGAAGAAAAATAAGTTGAGGAATTTGATGATGCCATTGATGATGATGTGTGTATGATGGGGTGCTCTACAAGCTCACGACAAGGAGCAACTTTTAATGAATTAATCAGTGCCAGAACTGCTTTGCAGATTTTGGGATTGCATTCACTGGGTATTACCCCTTCCTCCCTCTCATACTTTTGAAATAGATATGGTACAACTTTTTAATTGCCTAATAATTATTTTGAATACTTAAGGGCATTAATGATTAAAAAGTATGATGGAGGAATCCCTTCTGAGGAGGATAGGCAGTTGTTAATGAATGTTGTGGTTGCCCAAGAAAAAGAATATAACACTAGGAGTAAAGTTGTCAAAGGGGCAAGGCCTCAAGCCAAACAAAAACTCTATTTCTCACCAATATCCCAAAATAAACTCCTAAGAAAGATACATCTAGAAAAGGCCTTGTTTCCCCAAATGAACTAGTATCTTGTCCATGCTCGACCGTGAAAACTCCTTTATGTTAGATGAGTTTTCAGTCTTCCTCCAAATGTTGCCTTGCCCAAATACGTTCCTTATGACATTTCCCAAGTCTTGAGTCAGATCAAGATTTTTGTTCCAATTGTTGAGCTACTTAGGATTCCTGAGCACAAGAAAAGGGCCTTTGATTATTTGGGATTGAAAGAAGAAAATATTACCCAAGGTAGAAATGTAAACAATGTTGAGACTCCTCCTACCATTGTAGAGTTGGAAAAACCCCAAGTGTTGGAAGAACTAGGTGAGCCACCTAAAGTATATTTGGGAACATCCTTGGTTGAGTCCCAGCTGAATGTAGATCCATTTTTCACTACTCTAATTATTAGGGATAGGTTGTTACACAACTATATGTTTGATTCTGAGAATCATGCAATGTTATGCCTCTTGAGGTCATGAATGAATTAGATATCAAAGTGACAATAGCTTATGGGAAGTGCATTGTCATGGATTCCAGAGAGGTGCCAGTGGTTGGATGTGTCAAGGGTTTGATAGTGCAACTTGCAGCCTACCCAGCAAGAACTTAAAACTAGATGTTGTTATTGTTTATTTCCCTGCCAAATGGGGAATGTTGTTATCAAGAAAATGGGCTGCTAGTGTGGGTGGGAGTGTGCAAATGGATATTTCTTTTGCCACTATACCTATTGAGGGTAGCCTTGTAAAGTTGTATGGTGAAAAGAAGATGCTACATCTCATTAAGGATCCCAATAATGCTTCTTATGAAGTGTTATACACTGACATTGATGTTGATAACTTTATTAGATTTGTTGATGGTAAAGAGCACAAAATTGATCAATGCAAGTCTCTTAATCAAGTAGGTTCTCCTTGGACTTTTTGTTTGATGGGGCTTGCTCTAAATTTGGAAATGGTGTTGGTATTGTTCTGATATCTCTAGGATAGGAAGAGTTTGTTTTTCTTTTAAACTCAACTTTGAGTGCACTAACAATATTGTAGAATATGAAGCACTATTATTGGGTTTAAGAATTGCTTGGAAATATGGTGTTAGAGACATCATTGTTAAAGGAGATTCAAAGCTAATTGTCAAGCAGGTTATAAAATTGTATGCAACAAAAATTAGAGAATGAAGCAGTATAAGCATGCAGTCTAAGATTTCATTGAAATGTTTGACTCCTTCAACATAATACATCATGATAGGAAGTACAATACTCTAGCAGACAAATTGGCCATATTGGGGTCTAGATTTGAAAATTATATTATATCCCCTATTGTGAGTATAATATTGAGATATTAACTAGGCCATCTGTTCTTGACAATGTTAAACACTAGAAAGTGTTCAAGATGACGCCCAGGTGCAAAGGTTTTTTTGTAGAACCAAGGAGAATTTTCCAATCAATGTATAGATTGGGAGCCAATGGTTTGTGCGGATAATGGAAAGGAGACTTTATTTTGCAAAGACATCATTCAGTTGAAGACTAATACTATTCCCAGAGGTTTGGTAGCACTTGAATCAAACTTTGATAATGTTGATTGCATTGTCAATAGACACATGTCAGCCTTGAGGGATGTTAAAGAGCACGACCTGGGCACAAAGGATAAACCACGTAAGATCTGGCTAGGTAGTAATCTGAGAAAGGAAGAAAAGTAATCATATGTCTAATTGTTGAAGAAATATGAGGACTGCTTAGCATGGTCTTATTCTGAATTGAAATCATACGAGAGAGGATCTTTTCTAGAACGAAATTACCTTGGAAGCTTCTTCCAAGCCATTTAGGTAGAAATAGAGGCGATCAATCCAATCCTTTCCCTGAAGATGCAAGGAATTGAAAATTTGAGGATGGAGGAATTATACAGCCCACAAGGTACTCATCATGGGTTACAAACTTGGTACTTGTTAGAAAGAAGAACGGAGATATAAAGGTTGTGTGTAGACTTTAGAAACTTGAATAGAGAATCAATGAAGGATAACTACCCTATGGAAAATATGGACAATATGTTAAAATTGGTTATGGTTCGAATTGTTATCCATCTTAGATGGTTTTTCTGCATACAACTAGGTAGTTGTGAAGGAATCAGAGTGAATCAAGACTACATTTACCACTCCTTAGGGAACATATGTATATGTCAGAATGCATTTTGGTCTAATGAATGTTGGAGCCACTTTCCAAAGAGAAATGGCTTTAGCTTTCTCTGGCTATATTAATGATTTCATTATTGTATATCAAGATGATATGAGTGTTTTCTCCAAAAAGAGTGACCACCTGCAAAGACTTCAAAAAAATGTTGTTAAGATGCAGGGAGTATGGTATTTCACTAAATCCCAAGAAGTGTCATTTTGGAGTTTAGAAAGCAAAGCTTCTTGGACACATTGTGTCAAAGGAAGGGGTCATGATTGATCCTGAAAGGGTAGAAGCCATCAAAGAAAGTCCCTATTCCAAGAACCAAGAAGGGAATTCAATCCTTTTTGGGTAGATTAATTTTATTAGGAGATTTATCTCTAACTTTGTTGAACTAACTATCCCAATCACTAGCATGTTGAAGAAAGATCAAAGTATCAAATGGGAAGAAGTAGCTATTCAAGATTTTGCTAGGATCAAAGAAGCATTAAAGAATGCCCTTGTTTTAGTAGCTCTAGATTATAAGAAGGCTTTCCAAATGTTTTATTTTTCTTCAAAAAGTATTATTGCATCTATGTTGTTGTAGAAGGATGATGAGGGAGCTAAAAGACCATTTTCCTTTTCAAAGGCATTATAAGGAGTTTTGATAAAGTATATTATCATGGAGAAGTAGGCATTTGCTTTGATAAAAGCAAAAAAGATCTTCAGGCCATATATTCTGAGTTCCAAAGTCATTGCTTATGTTCCCCACACCATGGTGAAAGATATCCTATCAGAAATGGAGGTTTCAAGCAAAATATGTCCGATGGTTAAACAAATTGCAAGAGTATGATATGGACATCTAAACAAGAAAATTGGTCAGAGGTTTGGGCCTGGAAAAACTTATGGCAGAGAGCAATCTGCAGACAATTGAGATAAATGAAGTTGAAGAAGAAATGTTGAATGTCCTTGAAAAATTGATAAATTCTGAATGGTACAAGGACATCATTTTTTATCTCAAACATCTATAGTGCCCTGAACATTTGAGCAAGAATCAGAAAAGAGAACTTAAGTTAGCTTCCCAAAAATATGTCATTACTGATTTTGGGTTAGCTTGGAAGAACCCTAAGGGAGTTCTCTTAAGATGCATTACTAAAGATGAAGCCCCTAAAATAATTTTTGATCTCCATGGAGGAGTTTGTGGGGGCATTTTTCTGGAAGATTCATAGCTCATAAGATCTTAAGGGCTGGTTATTGGTGGCCAACTCTTTTCAAAGATACAACTCTATTGGTAAGAAAATGTGAAAGTTGCCAATGCTTTTCTAGAAGACTAAAAGCTTCAAGCTCCCTTCCTTTGCAACCTGTATCAATTGAAGCCCCATTTAGGAAATGGGGAATGGACTTCATTGGTGAGATTTTAGATCCTTTAAGTGCTGGCCATAAATAGATTTTAGCACCACTCATTACTTTTCCAAGTGGGTGGAGACAATCCCACCAAGAAAGCAACTCACCAAATTATCATGTATTTCATTCTAAATCATATCATTTTCAAGTTTGGAGTACCTGCTAAGATAGTTGTTGATAATGCCATAAGCTTCCAGGATAAACCTTTGGTGGCCATGTGCCATGAATATGGGTTAAATTTGACATATGCTTCCAATTATAATCCCCAAGGAAATGGACAAGTAGAGTCTAGCAATAAAAATCTATTGAAGATGATTAGAAGAAATTTGGAGTTGAAAAAAGGAAGTGGGGTGAGAAGTTGAGGTTTTCTATTTGGGCTGATCAAATCACTGTTAAATGAGCTACTAGAAAAATCCAATTTGAGTTGGTGTATGGAACTCAAGATTTTCTACCCCTTAATATACAATTGTCTTCATTTCAATTTCATCAACAACTAGAAGATCAATAAGTTAGTCTCTATGATGCTCATATCAATCAAATTGTTGAGTTAGATGAAGAAATAAGGGCATCCCATCAAAGGCATGTAAAATTCAAAGAGAAATTGAAGAATTTGTTGTTAGTGCAAAACCAAAGCACCCCCAAATGAGTTATACATATTTGCTTTTCTAAGGTAGGGTCATTTGGTGTGATTGCACAACATTGAGCTCTTCCCAAAGTGTGGGACTTAGAGAATCAAAAATCTCCAGAATTAAAGGTGAGTTCCTATTCCTTTTTTGAGTGCATACGTGAGGACTTGCAGAAGGATCTATCTCTCTACCTAATCTAAAACTTGCCAAGGAGACATGGATAAAAAGGGTACAAGAAATAAGAAATAACTAAACTACAAGGTGATACACCAAGGAATGATGAACACTAGTTATGTTGATAGACACAAACCAACAATTACATGCAATAATCAAAGCACATATAACCAAATTTATAATGAAAGACCAATGCGAGAAAAGAGATAGAAAGGATCTAGAATCGATCACAAACGTGTTTTATTTCTCTGCAAATTGATACAATACATTACAAAAAGGCCGGAGGAAAGATATATATTGCAAATTTTAATGGAAGGCCAAACTCCAAAATTACTTTGTTGGAAGGAAAAGGGAGCCTGTAAAACAAATAATGTCAACCCTTTATGATGAATCCCGACCTCGTATTTATAGATTCAATCAGAGAGAAGAAAGAGTGAGAAATGGGAAAGAAGGTCAAAACTTAACCACTTTCGTTAATGCCTCTAATAAAATCTTCCCTCAAATCCGTCCCCGATTTCCTCAATCACTAGTTTGGTGCCTTGGAGGAGAAGAACGGAGGAAGATCGAATCCGATCTAGTTGTTGAGGCAGATGGATCCCGCATTAATGGCCCCTAAAGATGTTTCCTCCATTTTCCTTTACCTAACTTCTCCAAACTTAAAGTTTCAGATCTCCATGGCATGGATGAGGTTGAGATATTTCAACAGTCCTCATATTTGTATTATTTTGATCCTTGAGTCAAAAGATATGCCCCTTCAAAGTTTGTATCGGTCCGTATTTAATGGGCGGGAAAATAGTTTGAAAAAATGGGCCCCTTTTGATATGGGGCACGTGGTAGCCAGATTAGAGAAAAAATTGAGCTCGTGGGTCTATAATTTACCTTTTTATTTTTTCCGCAGAATGCACAAAATCGAAAAATGCCCGCGCCCGAATCTCCGCTTGGATACGTGGCACCCTTTGGTTGGATGGGGGATGCGCTTCCATCTTTATCTTTGTGCCTTTTTTCACAAAAGAAAATTTTCATCTTTTCCTCCAGGCTCCCGCTTTGGCCTTGACTCGAGCTCAAATGCTCACTTTTTCCTTTGGGTGGGGTCATGGCCCATTTTTCAACTTTTATCCTTTTGGGATGACAAAGGGCAAAAAACCAACTTTCCCCCCGATGGCCCACTTTCCTTCACTCGGGCCCAAACGTTGAATTTTTCCTTTGGGTGGGGTCATGGCCCATTTTGTGTTATTTGGCCCTTTTGCTTTGTGGGATCATATCTCTTGACACAGGGACACGTTTCATTTGAAACCTTCTCTCTTCAATCCTTGAATCAAGCACCACTTAGACATTTGGCAGCCTCCGCCGGTCTACCCCATGCATTGACTATTCAACTAAATTTTCCCCTTTCTGAGATTGGACACGTGGAGGCACTGCACTCGCTTGAAAACTAAACTCAAATTTTGCCTTTGGAGGAGCGTTAAGTTGACACTTGTTGGCCTCTACTAGTCCGTGGCGAGCTTGCGCTCATTTGGGTCTCCACCTTTGGACTAACTCTTGGAGAAGCGCCACACTGACACTTGGCATTCTCCGCTTATAATTTTATACTTAGCCAATTTTGAGGCTCACCTTGTCTGCCTTTTGACCATGTTTGACCATTTTTACGTGGAGGGCTGGCGCAATTTTGAGTCTTCGCCCTGGGCCTCTATTTCATATTTGCATCGAGTCGACACTTGGAACCTTCTTTCTTAGTTGGAGACTTTTCAATGGCCCCAAAATTTTGGGGCCCTGACGCATGGAATCCTCGGTGCAAGTTTGGGCTTCCCTTCTTAGATTTACCTTTGGAGGAGCGCCGTTAGGACACGTGGTTCTTTCCGCTGCCTCCTCCATACTTAGTCAATTTTGGACTCTTTTCTAAACTATTTTTGAGTCCGAAGACTTCGAATCTTCACCATTTTTCCCCTTTCTTTCTCCTGGTTCCTCTGTGGCACTGCCCCTTCTTGTCTCGACCCTACTTATTCCATATTCGAGTCTACCTCAGAACTTGAAGAATGGATCTAAGACATGGAAACATCGTGATAGAGTCGTTTCTTTTACACAGGGTCCTTTAGTCTTTCTCGGCCCCCACCACTCCAAATGTTGAGTCCCTCTGTGACCAAATTACAAATCTAAATGATTTTTGTCAAGTTCTTTCTATGCGGGTCATGGATGATCTAATATTTGGCCCGGGGTGAAATATGGATAACAATTTGGCGACTCACAGGGGTATCTACCTGCTAGATGAAAAGACCAATTTCCTTGTCATATCCATTGGGCATGGAGTCGAAATGATGATCTGATACTAATTCTACCTTTGATTCATGAGCTTGGCTATTTGCACTCTCAATTTTCATAATAAATCTCAAAATGAAGGTTTCTAAGAGTAGAAAATTGTTTTGACTCGGTCTCATCTGTCTCTCTGAATGGAATGCATAAGAGAAACAAAACATCACCACAACTATGTACAAATTTTGAAATCATACATGCTCGAAAATAGAACATGCAGAGCGTGCAAAGAACTTAGGATAAAAACAACCTACACTACATCTAGATAATGTGCATAAGGACTTAGAGGAAAGAGAAACTAAACTTAAATGTACATGGTGATACTTTCCTTTTAGTAGCAGTAACTTAAGATAGATCTCATTCACTAGAATTTGCAAATATTCACCCTCCAATGTAGAAAATTAGAAACCATTGCTACTTTTGAATTTTATGAGCATGTAAGGGCCACTCCAGATGGCATCAAACTTGGAATGCCTTCCTAGTTTTGCTCGATGTGCATCTCATTTCAAAATTAAGTCTCCTTCCCGGAAGATTCTTATTTTCACCTTCTTTCAAATCATTTCTTGATTGAAGCTTGATTCTTCTCTATTTCTTGGAATGCATGCTCTCTGCTTCTTCCAATTCTATCACTCTACATACATGGCCTCTATTGGTTCAAATTTAGATATCTCTAAACTGCTTCACGAGCTCCAATGCTGGTAACTCAAGCGATATAGGAACCACTTCTTCTTTCCCATAGACAAGTTTGAATGGAGAGCTACGTGTAGACCTCTTGGGTGTTATCCTATCAGCCCATAAGGCTGATTTGAGCTTTGTATGCTAGGTTCTCTCGATTATCATCAAGAGTTCTTCCGATGATCTTTAGCAGAGTTCTTATTTTGTGGACTTAGCATGGCCATTACCTTGAGGGTAATAGTTTTGACGAAGTGCTCAAGTAAGTCTCTTCTTAACATCTCATCCTATGATCTTGGAACCTATTAATTCCAATGCATTATCGATATAATGGTGGCTAGCACTCCAAATCTGGTCACTATCCCTTCATAGAAATCTAGTATACTAGACTCATTAGCTTCCTTGAGTGCCACTGCCTCGGTCCACTTGGTGAAATAGTTTGTTGCTATCAGAATCCATTTGTGACCTTGGCTTGAATTTGGATTGATGAATCCAATGAATTCCAATCCCCATTGCATGAAAGGTTGGTCGACTAAAATTGGGTGCAATGGGAGTGCTGCTAACTTTTCTTTGCCTTTGAATAATGTGTAATTCTTGCACCTTTTGATCCATGCATAGCAGTCACTAAACACTCTCCGCCGCAATAACCCGCCTTCGTGATCTTGAGTGTTGTCACCCTTGGAGAAAAATGGCCTCCAGCTACTTCAACATGGAATTCTTATAGCACTCTCTCAATCTGATCTGCCTCAATGATCTCAACAGAATGCCATTGATGTATCTTTTGAACAAGACACCATCAATAAGAACATATGAGATGGCTGTAGTTTGAAATGCCACCTTTTTTCTTTACTCATCCCATGAGGACATGTGCCTTTTTGAAGGAAGTGCACCATGTCTTGGGTCCAATAAGGAGCATGTACATCATCTCTCCCTTCTTGTTGATTATCATGTAGAACAAAAACAACCTCCTTTGGTCTATTTGTTTCATCTTGTTGTCCCGAGGCTAGTTGTTCACACAACCCTTTCCCATGGACCAGCTTAGTGACCTTGATCTCAATGTCATATTCCATGACATGAGTGATCCATCTTGCACGTTTTTCATTCAGGTCCTTGTTGAGAAGGAATTCTTTAACTCTAGCATGGGAGACAACCAAATAGATTTTATTATTTGAAACCAGATACTTAAACTTATTTAATCCTCCGATTACTACCAAGACTCGCTTTTGATGAAGGATTATCTCACTTCATAGTCTTCTAGACCTTGATTGAAGAAATAAATTGGTTGTTATTGTAGACACCTAAAATTGGTTACCCAATTTAGTGTCCCTTCTCATCCGTTTACTTGCCTAGGTAACCTAGGCACGTTTACATCACCAACTATCCCTTGGGATAGTTTTCCAATTTGTGATTTAATCACCTACTCTAAATTTAATTCATTTCATCATATCTTGCCCATGGGTAATTAAGTATTAAATATTTAATTACGCTTCTTCCCATGCATCTTAATCACTTATCCACCCCAAATTTATTCTACCCATGTATCACATCTATTTTTAATCTTCCCTAAGCGGGATATTTTCCCGTAGTCGGGATGAGTCTTATTTTTCTCGAATCGATCATTTTTAGCCATCTCGGGAGTCTTCTCCGCGATCGGCGCCGACCCATATGGTCGGCGCCGATTTTCTAGGAGCGGCGCCGATTATAAAAGCAAGTCCAGAACTCAGTTCTAAGGGCGGAAAAATCGAACCGAAAGAGATCGGAGCAAGAGCGAACAAGCGAAAAAAGGAGCACTTGCACACGAACAGAGAGAGAGAGATACAGTCTGAGAGATCTTCAGCATCAAGTGTATCAAATTAGGGCAGATCCTGTCCGAATCAATCCCTGAGAGGAGCACCGTTACTCTGTCCCTGTCATATCAGCATCGCACCACCATCTATCATCTGGTGACTCTGCCTGTGTGTCGCCAACTCGGCTCATCCAAAGACCACATTCGTCTTCTAATTCCCGAATCTTATCGCTTACAAGTCCCGACCGATCGATTCGCCTCCGATCGCCGATTCAACCTGGGGCCGACGCCGATCAGTCTCAATCGACGCCGACCAGTATCAATCGACGCCGATTTTAAAAAGCGACGCCGATTTTCTCTGCAGATAGGTAAAAGGATACAGGTAACACAAATCCAGCTTTTATTTCATAGTTCCTCGCTTTTCAGATCTTTATCTGTCAACATTTAGATTCTGTCTTATTACTGCAATCAGAAAATCTAGTCTTTATTTACATCTTTTATCATGTATGCTTCCTTTCTTTATTGAAAACGTGGACTGACATCCGCCGAGGAAGCTTATCGCTTCTCGGACCCGCTTCTCGGGCAGTCCACTAAAATATCTTTTAACGTGGTCTTTTTCTGTCAAGCATCGGTGTTTTACAGGTTATTCGGATCTATTGTGCGAATTGCTTGTGTGCGCCCGTCTTATCTACATTGGCTTCCTCATCCATCTACATCTTCATCAGGTATCAATTTCATTGGAGTTTTTCAGGGTTTTTGTGTTTAGTTTGGTACATTAACTTGGACAGGTAACAAGCACGAAATTCTTGATCTACATTCTGGCACGCCCGGTGGGACCGAACCAAAGTCCTTTATTGGTAAGTCCATTTCTTTTCTAGTTTTGAACTTTGTTCCTTTTCTTCACTGATTTCTATCAGTCCTATTTGAGCATTTCTGTTCATCATTTCAATCTTGCTTTTTAGGCGAAATCTTTATCTTGAAAATTTCTTATTTCCTTTAAATAGAAATTTTTTGTTTCGCCATTATCTGGATGTATCTTTCCGGATCTTGTTTGTTGTTTGCTTGATCCTTTCTTGCGGAGCACTTTGCTTGTTCGTGGGATTGTTCGAGGGGAAGAGCTCAACAACGCGCTTTTTGAAGTCCACACACCTTGGAGAGCTAAAACTACAGGTATTCCTCTTTTTCGGTGTTTTCTCCTTTTTAGGTTTTCTTTGTTGGTTGTTTATCACATCCAAACACTTCAGTTTTTGGTGCTTAAAAAGAACCTAATCGCATTTGGGAAAGAACTTGTTTGAATTGTCTTCATCGAAATCAAACATTTCGTTTTAAGTGCTTAAAAAGAACCCTTTCTTTTTCATTGCTGCATGCTTTGTCATCTAGTGTTAATTAGGTTGGAAAATTGATCAAAATCGGTAGTGACACTATTTGATTTTTATTTTTCACCCTTGCACACAAAGCCAAAATCACTAGGTATAAAGCATCTAAACAAAACTCCTTCCCTGGCCTCGCCTACTTGGAAGTGATATCCAAGAGGAAGAGCCTACGCGGTACTCGGGCCGCGCTATAAATTCACGAAAGATTTTGGTATATATTGGCAAAGCACCCGACTCCCTTATCGCAGCGGTGTGTGAAGTGCGGGGGTAGGCCCCTATATCAAGCCACGTACCGGTCTTTTACTGAAGTGCCTTCGGGACTCCTCACCAAACATTACCCAAACCATCCCTAGTTTGGCTATCTGAGTAGTTCCTGTTCTAAAAAGCCTTCCCTAACATTTTCATTTCTTAAAAGCATCAAAATTTAAAGGAGATAATCACTTGCGCTACGCTTGAACTATTTGTGCATTAGTTAAGATAATCTTCTTTCTTGCTTGTTTATGACGGCTATCACCTGTTCACAATCTAGGAAAATGGCCCAACAGTTCCTTCTTCCTCCGAAATCACCACCGGGGATGTTTCGGCACCCCTCCAATCTTCCTCGACCACTTTGTTAGTGGGTTCCCCTCATGGTCGTATAATCCTTTCCATCAAGCCAAAACAATCCCATCACGTCCGGCTTCTCCTAGTCCATCGAAATATCTTCCGACTCGAGTCTATTCCTCGCGGGGATCCAATTTCGTGCTCTCTCGATCGCAATCCGGTAGCCCTCATGGACTATCTAGTACACAAGTCGATCCAAATATCTGACCAAGACCCACCAATCCGACAAGTGTACAATTATCCTCGCGGATCATCCCGTGCCTCTTTAGAGCGGTTTGCACCATCTCTCTTGCCTCGAGCCACGGAGAAGGGTGAGGCCCTATGCCTCCCTTTTCTCTTCCACCTACCATGTCGACTAATTCTCAATTAGTCTTACCTATCCCTAACACTGCAGCTACCTCGACTATTCCACAACCCATTTCTGAGAGGTCTTCTGCCCTTGCTATAGTAAATTCGTCTGCACATCCGCACATTGCCGTCAATTCGCCTATGCCCTCTATCGTTTCTCAAGGTCAATATCTCTTCATGAGCCAACCCCCTCCGAATAGGCAGTTGGCTCCTACTTCTCGTCCTCTAGGGGGTCTTTCTTCCAATATTCCAGCTACTGTGACATTCGCCCATCCTCTAGTATCGGCACCCTTGATACCTAATTCAGCAATAAGGCCCCTTTCGGGTTTTGTTCCCAACATGACCAATCCAACCAACACTCATATTCCTCAATCTATCCCGATCCAATCAACCAACATAGGAGTCCACCAATCACAGGCTCCATCCGTCACCCAACCTTTATTTGCTCAACCACTTATTATCTCGCAGCCTGCCTATACGCAAGCTGCACAACAAATACCCCACCCGGTGTCACCTAGAACACCCGGTTATTCCTCTTATCATCCTATCCAACAATGCATGATGAATCCCTCATCGACGCCTCAACAACACCCACTACTTGCTTCTCATATAGGACAAACCAATGTACCTCCTCCCCAATCGGATGTGGTTCAATTTCTCTTCAAGAAAATTGCGAGACTGGGAAGCCTCCACAAAGGAGCCCGCCCTTCATACTCCTTTGAAGAAGTATGCAATGAACCCATTCATCCTTCTATGGCTTTTAAGCCTTATCCTCCCCAATGGGAACTTCCCAAATTCTCAAAATTTCATAGTGGAAGACCCCAACAACATCTCATGAGCATTCAAACATGCTTGCTACCTCATTGTCCAAGATCGAGCTCATGCTCCGTACCTTTCCTATGTCTCTAGCGGGTCCCGCTTTGGGTGACCGGGTACAATAATATTCCTCAACATTCATTATTTTCTTTCTCTCAATTGGCCCAAATGTTTGTTGAGAACTTCTCAATAAATATTGCCCATAAGATCTCAATCACGATCTTTACAACATTCGCCAATTTGACGATGAGTCTATTGCAGACTTTGTCGCTCGTTGGAGAGGGATAATCAACCAATTGTCCTTCTCTCTTCTCAATCACAACAGTCGAGCTGTTCACCCGATCTTGCGCTAGTCACATTTCTTCCACGTTAAGAATCCAAACTTTCCACACCTTCGAAGAAGCCTTCACAATGGCACGCAAACTCGAATCTCGTGCCATTGAACAAGGAAAACTAAAACTTCGCTCCAAATCTAAACCCGATTTCTCTCGGTTCACCAAACCAAATTCTTTTCCTCCTAAAGATAAGAATCAAGGGTCCACCAATGCTATCGTATTAAAAACATCGAGAACCGATAGTACTCCTAATCAACCACCACGAAGAGACCCTTCATCTGCTCGAAAAGGGGCTTCATCATCTCGATCCTTCGCTCCATTGGGGGAATCATATGCCTCCATCTTAGGAAAAATGTTGGAAGTTCGCATGATCGAACTTCCACCCATTAGAGATATTGATGAAAGTCGAGAACGTCCTTTGTGGTACAGAGAAAACGATTTTTGCCACTATCATAGAACCAAGGGTCATGACATCGAACGATGTCAGACTTTCAAAAATCTTGTCCAAAAATTCATTGATAAAGGCGAGCTTATTCTGGATAACCCAAATGCTCCCCCAAATCAAGCGCTGGACATTTTCAAACAACCCTTCCCCAATCATGCCCCAAATCATAATTCTTCAGAATCTCAAAACCAAACACCCACACTATCAACTTCATTTCTCTCCGAAGAATCCGCTCAAAACCACATCATCTACAAACGCAAAGAATCGAATCGAACCCTCTTCCACTTCACCAATCACTGAATTCTTCCATCCTCGGATAACCCATCTTTGGATATTCCTACATTGCTAAACACGGAGTCATCTCTCTCCGCTCCTTTGTCCGATCTCCCATCCATACCCGAGACAGTGTCTTCCTCATCTGTCTCATCATCAGACATCCTTTCAATGCTCGAGGCAATTACATCCCTTCGAGTTTCCACTTCAGACACATCTACTTCTGCTGCTCCCATTCCGGCTACAACTATGCCCTTGATAAACATCCCTATAATCGTGCCGACTTCGGCGAAAGTGTCCTCAACTTTGACTCTTCCTATCTCTTTTCCTATAGTAGTTCCACCCATGATCACTACACCAAAAGTGGTCCCTTCGCAAGGAACTTCTTCATCACTTACTTCTTCCATTACTGATGTTACTTCACCTATTCAGGGAAAATCAAAAGAAGTAGCATCAACATCTATACGCTCGGTTCCCGAACCTAAACCGAGACAACCAAAATCTAACATCATACCATCAGTGTCTCCCCATTTGCTTCCTCCGGAAAGGTTACAATCACCTTATGACGTTGAAGTTGTCACCATCCCTGAAAAGGGGAAGCCCATATTTCGGACCATCAAAACTCTCGGTGTTCTTCCACAAAAATCTCTCTCCACGCCTCATAAACGATTAGATTTGCCCGCTGAGAAGGCATCTTCTTCTACACACCTATCAAAGTCATCATCTTCTTCTTCATCAACATCCCTAAAAGTAGACTTACCTACCAAAAAGATGCCACTTCTTCTATCAAAATCCTCATCTTTGTTACCAAAAATCAAGTCACCCTATCTTCCTCCAATTTCACCTACTTTGGGGGCTTCTTCCTCTTCTAAACCGACATCATCTAAGTCATCAGTAAATTCAACCAAACAACCCCCTTTGTCTCCAAAGACCACAAAATTTATCACATCTCCATCACCTTCAAAGTCTATTTTAGGGGCTCCTCCTCCACCAAAGACAATCATGTCTCATTTACTCCCATCCCAAGCACCCAAGACTGCTCCTCCGAATGTCCAAACAAATAAGAGGATCCCTAATAAAACTGTTAAACCTAACATGCAAGTTCTTTTACCCGGCCGAAATCAGGTTAAGGTAAAAGAACCATCTCCATTATCTCTATCCTCATCTTCGCTACCGGATTCTACACCGAAATCCTTCATCAACTTATCCAATCTTCACCATAACCCTTCCTCCGATTAAGCCTTATAACCCCAAAGGAGTGAAACCTACCTGTTTAACTCGATCTGATTTAATGCTTACCACCGTACTCCAGTGTCATGGCATCAAGGATGTAAAGCTCTTGAAGCCGTTGTCAAGAACCTTCGGAAGAAAGTGACCTCTTCTTTGGAGGAGGAACAAGTACCTCCTGTTACCCTAGCCTCATCCGAACCTCAACCATCCATTCGGACCTCTAGTGGTTCCACTCCACTTGATCTCCCTCCTTCCCAAATTGACACAATCCATATCGCCACTAGAACCCAACATTATCATAACCCATCTTCATCTCCAACATCTAGACCACGGGTTGTCATTTCTGCAGCCCACAAGGCGTGTCTCCCTTCCTCATCACTCCATTACGACCCAAGGTCTCCATTCGTGCTGCACCTCGGACTCAAGTTCCGTGTCCGCTGAGGAGAGTGTCATGAAGCAACTCACCTAAGCTCCGGTCAAAATGTCTCTTTTTGACCTCATCCAATCCTCTCCACAACATCGCCAGGCTCTAATCGATAATCTGCGTCGCATCGCAGTAAATTCCGATGAGCCCCAGCCCTTCGAGTGGGTTGTTGGATTGAATGGTCCATCGACCGCCATTTCTTTTGAGGATTCAGAAATTCCTCATCTTTCTTCAGAGGATTTGGAGGCTCCTCTCTTCATCACACCAAGTCAATAGCACTGCTTAAAAGCGTGTTATGATCGATAGTGGAGCTGCTCTCAACGTCATCTCTTCCCACACATTCGAACAACTTAAGTTACCTAAGAATGTGGTGTCACCTCCGCCTTTCGCCCTTCGATCATTTAACGATCAGCTAGCAGTCACTCTAGGAACTGTGGTCTTACCCATCCGAGTAGGTAAAAAGCTGCTCCATGAACTCTTCTATATTGTCGAAGGAAAATTCCACTATAACATGATCCTCGGGCGCTCCCGGTTCGCGCAATGCATTGTGTCCCATCCACCCTCCATCGATGCCTAAAATATCAATATGAGGGCAAAATCTACACCCATCCAGGAGATCCTTTTCCTTCTGCGCAATGCGACATGACCACAAGGTCTGCCCCTTTAAAAGAAAATGCATCTTCTCCAGATGGGGCTTCATCTTCTTCCATACCTGCAACCAAACTACCAGATTTGCGAAATCTGGAAGAGACATTGCAGCGTTTCTCACTAGGAGAGCTTCCTCTCTTTTCTTTCGATGCCCATCTCAAACCTAATGAGTATGGTAGACCCGACAAGCAACTTTGAATATCAATCGTGTCTCGGTCGCATCGTTACCATTGGTTTGCCCAATCAACAGACCAATTTCATCTACGGTGGTCTTGATACACCTCATTATTGTCTGGATTCTCCTCCTAGAGCCAAACCTTACCTAACAGGGTTTGATTATCTACAGAATCCCACGTTTGCAAAAACTTATCTATATCGATGCGCGTGGAAAGGTTTTGGCCTTGGAAAATATGAACAAGGTATACATGACCTCAAATCCATTCCTACTCTCATGCCACACCAAAAGTTTGGTTTGGGATTTAAACCCATTTCAAAAGCCACTGTCACTATTCTTGATGAGCCTCTTCCTACTGAAGAACCATCTTCCCCCACCAAATCCGAAGCATCACTTGATGTGGACGATGACATTTCCATCCCACCTAACTTTTTTTTTTGATCAATACCATTTCCTTGGGACCTTTAGTCTATGAGACTAACAATCGGTCTGCTTCTATACCATTAATCTTCCCTGAGATAGTTGGAGACGACTCTCCTACTATCAACACTATCCACTGTGCGGATGACGACTCTGTCCTCACCTATCTAGGGGCAGAGGATTCATACCTTCCCAAAACCATTCCTTCTGACACGTCTACCCTTCTCAACGAAGCCACTATTGACCTTAATATAGGGACTTCTGAAGACCCTCGCATCATTAAGGTCGGCCAATCCCTTAATCCACAGGAATTAGGGGACTTTACCGCTTTTCTTTCCAAAAATCGTCAAGCCTTTGCTTGGTCATATGAAGATATGCCAGGGCTCGATCCCGATATTGTGGTCCACAATATCGTAACCCTTCCCAACATCAAACCAATTAAGCAAAATTGCGTAAAATGCACCCTAGAGTAGCCCTTCTTGTTAAAGAAGAATTACAGCGCTTGCTCTCGGCTAACTTCATCCAACCCATCGATTATCCGCAATGGGTGTCGATATGTAGTACCGAATGGCTAAGGCTACCGGGAAGATTCGAATTTGTACCGACTTCCGGATCTTAATCGCTCCGTCGAAAGGATGATTTTCCTCTTCCTCATATCGACCAACTCGTGATTTAACGGCGGGTCATGAAATGCTTTCTCTTATGGATGGTTTCTCTGGATATAATCAAATCCTCATCGCACTGTAAGACCAAAGATAAGACTTCCTTCATAACTCCTTGGGGGGGACCTTTTGCTTTATCGTGTCATGCCCTTCGGTCTTAAGAAACGCTTAGAGCAACTTATCAACGAGCAATGACCTACATCTTCCATGATCTTTTACACAAAATCAGAGAGGATTACGTTGACGATCTCCTCGCAAATCCAAACGTCGTCGAGCATCTTTTCATCCTTGCACCTCTCTTTGAGGAGGCTTATCCGCTTTTGTCTTCGTCTAAATCCATCTAAATGCGTGTTTGGCGTCCTCCTTTGGTAAACTTTTAGGGTTTATCATTTCCATCAGGGGTATTGAAGTGGACCCCGCAAAAATAAAAGCCATCCTTGAGATGCCTCCCCAGTCTAACTTAAAGCAACTCCGCAGTCTCCAAGGACGCGTCTTGATCGCGTGCAAGTCGTTTTATCTCCCAATTGTCGGACCGTTGGATCCAACCTTTTCACCATCTTCTCCGTAAGAATGTTCATTTCAAATGGGATGAGCATTGCCAAAAGGCCTTTGATGATCTCAAAGCTTATCTTCTTTCTCCGCCCGTGCTTACACCTCCACGCGAGGGGGAGCCTTTCTATCTTTATATCTCTGTGACTGACCATGCTCTGGGAGCCATGATTTCGCATCGGGACACTTGTGGTAAAGAACAAGTCGTCTATTACATCGGGCCGCACCCTCCATGAGTATGAGACACGTTATCGGAAATGAAAAACTATGTTGCGCTCTCTTCTTTGCAACTTCTAAGCTTCGTCATTATCTTCTTAATCACAAAACTTACATCGTCACAAATGTCAATCCCCAAGACAATTCATGCAAAGCCTTATCACAATGATCGTGATCACTCGTTGGCTTATGCTCATGACAGTAATTTGACCTCGAATTTATCCCGCAAAAAGGCTATCAAGGGTCGTGTTATTGCGGATCAACTAGCTAGTGCTCCTCTTCCTGGGACACTCAAGACCCCCTTGCTCAATTCCCCAGATGAATTTATTCAACAAATCGATTTTGGTCTATCTCCATTTAAAGTAAAGCTCTTCTTTGATGGATCCAAATGCCGCCAGGGGAGGTGCGGGTTTCGTGATGATTCCTCCTTGGTACGCCTATCCCGATCGCACACAAATTGAACTTTGAGTGCACCAATAATATGGCTGAGTACGAAGCTCTTGTCTTAGGACTTCAAAATGCCATTAATCTCGGCGCTCGTCGTATTGACATCTTTGGTGATTCTGAACTCATCGTTAATCAGGTCACGGGTGTCTATCAATGCAAGAATGATATCCTTCAAAAATATCGCGACATTGTCCTTGCCCAACTCCAATCTTTCGATAAGTTCACCATCCAATCCATTCCTCGTACTGCAAATCGATTCGCGGATACTCATGGCCTCATTAAGCATCCCTTATCCCGCCTTTTTTTACTGCGAAGACTCGGCGTCTTTATGTGGGCCGTGTAACGATTAGATCAACCATCTTATCTTCAACAGCCTAACTTCGATCAATGCTTGTCATAACCCATACTCGGATGAGTGGTATCAACAGATGGTTGATTATCTATCTCATTCGGTGCTTCCTCCAGATCTCGACTTCCAATGGTAGAAGGTCTTTTGTCCAACGCGCTAATCGCTATTCTATCCTGGCGGGATTCTTTACAAACGCCGGCTTTGATGGTATTTTGCTTGATGCCTCAAAACCCATGAATCATCTAAAGCTATTCGGAGGTCCATGACGGTATCTGTGGTGGACATTTTAGTGGTTTAGCCGTGGCTAAGCGCATCTTACGTTGGGATATTATTGGCCTTCTCTTAATCAAGATTGTTGTGAATACACTAAGAAATGCGTCAAGTGTCGACAACATTCCAATCTCACGCACGTCCCTAGTCGAGCTTTGCGACTGCGGGCGGATTTGTGGCCTTTTTCACAATGGGGCCTTGATCTTATTGGTCTCATCAATCCCCGTTCTTCACGGCGTCATCATTCTATCATTACCTTGCCACCGAGTACTTTACTAAGTGGGTAGAAGCTTATCCCTCTTTCTTCAACAAAGGCTAAACCCATAGTTGATTTTGTCTATCAACACATCATTTGTCGCTTTGGCGTTCCTCACACAAGCTCATCACAGGATAATGGTAAATCCTTGAAGAACGTCGATTTGCAAAATCTCTGCAACACTTTCAATATCAAGCTCGCTTTCTCTTCTCCATACTATCCTCAAGCTAATGGTCGTCAAGCTTCCAATAAAACTTTACGTAATATCCTCGCATAAGGTAACTAGTCGAGCTGGTAGGGATTGGCATCTACATATCCCTTTCGCTCTCTCGGGCTTATCG
Source organism: Taxus wallichiana var. yunnanensis (assembly GCA_018340775.1). Taxonomy (NCBI): domain Eukaryota; kingdom Viridiplantae; phylum Streptophyta; class Pinopsida; order Cupressales; family Taxaceae; genus Taxus; species Taxus wallichiana. The sequence goes on from CM031234.1 coordinate 1,037,683,222, forward strand.
GACTAGCATTCGTACTCCTACCGGTGCTACTCCCTTCTCTCTCGTCTATGGAGTCCGAGGCCGTCCTTCCTTTGAGGTCCAAATCCCATCTCTCCGTGTTTCTCTCGAGAGAATTTGTCTCGATGAGGATTATCGTCAAAATCGTCTCTAGCTCAACTTGAATTATTAGATGAGCGCGTCTCAACGCTCTTGAGCATCATCAAGTCTCTATCTCGAGCGTGTCAAGCGTGCTTACAACAAGCATGTGCAACACCGTGACTTCAAAATTGGTGTGACCTTGTTCTTAAGGAAAATCAAAATGTCACTACACTCGAAAGGAGTCAACGTGGTAAGTTTGCTCCCAAATCGGATGGGTCCCTACATTATCACTCATAAATATGGGTGCTGGGCTTATCGTTTGTCTTCCATGGATGGTATCTCACAGAGCGTAACCTCTTAATGCCTTGCATTTACGGCCCTTCTATTGTTAAAATCTCTCTTACACAAATCTAATCAACTCGGATCTTCCATCTGCCCTAATAACTTGATCATCTACTTTCGTGGTGATTTGAAATTGTGTGGTTCTCCGCCTATTGCCTCGTTTACCTTAAATATGAGTATCGCGGCTCTACTCATTGCACGTTTCTTTTTCGGATATGTTCCTCCTCATGGTAGGAATACCTTAATCACCACTTCATCTGTCCCAAGTACTTATCTTAATCGGATCTGCTCGGGGCATGAGTACATGTTCTTCCATGTTCTCCTCCCCTCCATCCCGATCTATCTAGGTCTAAACTCGCTTCTTCAAAGAGTTTCAAAAAAAAAAAAAAAAAAAAAAAAAAAAGTGCTATCCAAAAGATAGACTCGATCCTCGAAGGACAAATTATCCATACATTGTCAAGTGAATCAAAAAGCAAATAGACCATACCCTCGAAGGATGGCTATCATACAAATTTCAAAATACAGACCGCTCCCTTGAAGGACGGCTGTTTCTCAAAGAAATATTCAAGGCTTCTTGTAATCAATCAGCCTTCCAGTCAGTTTATACACTTGTTAGCATCACTGAAAGACTTCCCGCATCGATCAGTCTTTCCATATCAAGCAAACTTCCCACATTGATCAGTTTGCTTTTCTGTCCAAATCATGAAGCTGAGATTTTAGACCTTTTGTCGATCATATGGAGAATCCTATTTTCCTATCATGGACATGTATTATGTCCTCAGTAGGTTCCGACAAGATACTTACTTTCTTTTCTTTCCATTTCTATCCTAGATCTGGTTTGCGACTAGTTAGTGTCAGGTTTATTTTAATCTTATATAGGGCCTTGTATGCTTGGTCTTTCGGTTTCTTATCTGGATCTTCTCTATGGTCGGTTGGAAGTCCGACTTATCATTTCCCTTCTTTTCCGAGTGTCTTCTCTTCTAAGTCACGGTTATTTTCGCTTTCATCTTTTTGCTCTCCTGAATAAGCATTCTCCATTTCTTTGTCTTGCATCCTGTTGAATTGACATTTCACATGTTAATTCAATCAAAATCTATCTTCTATCAACATTCCTCTTATCTATCAAAACATCTATCTTTATTCATTTCTCATTAAAATTACATCCATCTATACATCAAACGATCTATCTATCTATCCATCAAAATATTTAAAAGCTATGTCCATCCAAGATACCTCCCATCATCTATCAAGATACCTCCCATCATCTATCAAAATTAAATCAATCTATCTAATCACATCCATCTATCATCTATCAATCTATATCTATCCAATCGCATCTATTCTACCCACATTTCAATCTA
>CM031234.1:1037685102-1037700102 GCA_018340775.1 Taxus wallichiana var. yunnanensis
AGAAAATTTGAGAAGAGAGAGAGAAGGAAAATGGAAATCCCAAAATCTGTCCTTCAACCACTTATAAGAGGCATTAAATGGAGTAAAATGATTTTATATTACTTTAAAAAGGCTCCCATACTATCCCAAGTGCTGCAAAAGAGAAAGAATGATGACCATGCCTCTTAATTGCAATCCCAACCACCAAATAAAACACTTATTATGAACCCGGCCACGTTTTATGAGAAATACCCACCGATATCTCATAAAATCCTAAATTTATTGATTTTTATATGTCGGTCTCGGAGCTACGATTCCAACGGTACCAATTTTGTGTGATTTCATTGAGAAATGCAAAAGTTATGGCCTTCTGAGTGCGGGTAGCTATTTTGGATCTGGCAGGCGTTTTCTATCATTTGACGGGAATGAGCATTAACTGACTGGAGCCGAATATTTTTATTTTAATTAAATAAATCTACCCTCATTAAAAATAAGAAATCTAGAAATTCGTGGCATAGAGGACGTCGTGCTCGTTCCAAAAAGTCCAATTTTGTGAAAATCGGAGCTCGGAGTCAAAAGTTATGGCCGTTTGAAGTTCACGGGTCAAACGTTGACTTTTCTTCTTTGCTGCAGCTATTTCAGCAAAATCAGGTCCACACGTCCTAGCTGTCCCATGAATTCTCCCACATCGGCCGATTCGGGCTTCCTTGTCCCCTTTTGCGGCTTTTTCACCTTTTCGCGTCCCGCGCATCCCGCGTGTACTTTTGTCCCGGCTGTCCCAGGACGAAAATCTCCGCACTACCCGCAATAGACCGTCTTGTGGCAAATCAGCCAATTCACGTCCCACGTGTACTTTTGTCCCAGCTGTCCCAAACCGCACGAAACAAAAAACTTGACAATTTTTATTTCCTGCGGCCATTTCACCTTTTCACGTCCCACGCGCCCGATGTCCCAACTGTCCCGCGGACCACCTGGGACAAAAATGTCCGACTTAGCCGATTTTCTTCCCTTTTTGGTCCCAAACTTGGTATGACAAACCTCGGTATGACCCACACTGGTACGATCCACACCCTTCAGACCCGAAATGCTTTAAAACAATCCTGCAACCTTATTTTTTGCATTTTTTCCATTTTTCTAACTCGTTGGGATTTTTTCTTGGATGGGAGAGTTAGGAGAAGCCTTCTGGGCAAAAACATGATTTTGGGTCTTGAATCAATCTACTTACTCGACCTGAAGAATTTGATGCATGTTATCAAAATTACCTTGAGGGGTGAATTTTGGATAACAGTTCTTTTACAAGTCCAAGAAGGAGATGTGGGAGAAAGTTTTCGTTAAATCATTAATTAAATCATAGGCACCTATGGGTTTTACAAGCATTTGTTGAATGTTGTCTAGTTCCAATGGATAGCTTGAGTTGGTTGAGAAGAATAATCCTGTGTTCTTGTTATGGTTTCTACAGTAGCTCGGTGTCTAATTCTACCGCACAACTATCTTAGTTGGGTCGAGTTCCTAATTAGAGTGCGACCGGTGTCTTTAATGAAGTTGAAGCTTCATGATCATTGTTTCTTGTTATAACACCCTTGTTTGTTCCGCTTGGATCTAACTTTGTTATTATTAGAATGGTTTGGGAGCAGATCATTAAAGATCTTGAGGGGTGCATTTTGAGGGGAAACTTCCCGTGTAAGTGTTTAAAGTGGGTACTATAGATTTTGCTAAGAGAATATCTATAAAGTGTTGTTTTTGATCTTAAAATGCTGCATGAATTTATTGTAGTAATGGAAAGTTCTAGTATCGTGGCCTTGTATTTTGTGGAAACCACAATACAAATTGGGATTATAATTTTGAGGTCGTGTTGATTTGAAACCCGTCATGGACAAAAATTCGATAAGGTTGTTGTTGTTAGAGTTAAAATTTTGAGGTCAGCGTTGCCTTTGGTTTTGACTCTCGATATCCAATTGGGTTTTAATTTTGACCTTGTGTTTGGATTTATCATTGTTGTTGTGGTCGTGGTGGACGATTAAAATCCACCATGTTGATTGCTGAGTAAAATTGTTATTTCATTGATTGTTAATGGGTGGCGAAATGTTCACAACATTTGCTCTTTTAGTTTGGTTAGTTACTCCATCTATTGTAACTCTGCAGTTCTTGTTAAGGATCTTAGGTCCTTGATTAGCATTCCCAGTATTAGGATAGGTGGTGGTGTTTTGATTGGGAGTGATTAATTTCCCATTTGTTCCATATGTCTTACGACCACTATCTATCGCCGCTTTGTTGATTCGTAGAGATCACTCTAGTACTTCATCATAAGTTCTTAGTGGGAACTTCTAGACTTCTTCCTTTATCTCTCTATTGAGAGAATGAAGGAATAAATTACATAGTTCCATCTGATCCATGTTTGGAGCACTTGTTGATGAGTAGAGAACCATACGCCATCTTTGAATAAAATGAGTAGCGGATTCATTATGTTCTTGTTTAATATGCAAGAATTCCCTAATTCCTGTTCTTAACAATTTGTTCATATCAAAATCTTTGATGAACTCTGACATGAGTTGTTTAAATGAGTGTATCGAGGCTTCAGGTATTCTGTAATACCAATCAAGGGAAATACCCTCTAAGGTTTTAGGGAATATCTTAGCAACAACCCCATCCCAAGGGAGTAATTCCCATATGGCTATGGCATAGGCCTTAATGTGTGCATTTAGATCTCCTTCCCCTTTGTATTTGGGTAAATTGGGAAGAGGTCTTGGAAGCATAAAACTTCATATGGTAAAGTCTAGGGGCTCTTTCAAATATTCTAAATAAGTCCCTACCGCATAGGCCTCGACCATCGATGGTGCTTGCTGAGGGGGTGAGGGTGGCATGGTTTGTTGATATGGCATAGCGTATGCATTTGCGGGAAATAAGGGAATCCATGTAGTTAAACAAACATCCCGGGAGAAGAGAACATGTCTCCTTGTAGTGATTTTGAATAAATTTTTAAGTAGGAGGAGCATTGTTTTGGTATGGGTTTTTGGTGCTCAAGCGGAGGTATCATATTTTCAACTGGAGCGGCATTTGAAAATGTGGTCCTATTTGGTGTTTGTTGTGGATAATTATACAGTGTGTTGAGGAGGCATGCCTAACGTGCCTATTCTTGTAAGGAGGTCAACCTAACTCGGGGTGATGTGGAGGGTTGAGGATTCCTTCTTTCCCAAAATATGAATTTTGATTTTCTTGAGCAAGTTTCAATCCTTTAACCTTCTCAACTAAGGCTGAAATTACCTCTATTTGTGAAGACACGTTTTCACCTTGATGGTGTTTTTTTATACCTTGAGGTTGTAAAGGGGATGATACCGCTATGAATTGATCATTACCCCGCCAAGTTTCACCAAGAGCATTTCCACAGTGGAGGAATGGGGTGGTTTTCTTGGATTAGGGTATCGATTGTATTTACAAACTCCTTATAGGTGGTACATATATTGAAGTGTTGTTCACTTCTAGCATAGCATGCTAAGTACTCCTCATCAAAAAAATGGGAGTGGATCTAATTATCTACCGATATGTGGTTTGAACAAGACCCAAGGAGATGAAGTGATCCTCGCGAGCTCTGGGTTGTAATGTTTGTGCAAGCTAATCCAACTCCTCAATTCGGGCGAAGAACTATAACTAGTTTTCTTAGGGGGAGTTTGAGATGACAAGTAATTACTTGAATAGTTATCAGCCCATGCAGTAAAGCGAGGGTGACAGCTTGCCTATTTGTTTGACCATAATTTTCTTCGAGACCCGAGAGAGGTCTCCATGTATGTGTCGTATCCCGACATATTTAGGGGTATATGAATACCCGCAAAATAATGGGAAAGAGTGAAGGTGGATGAAAGAAATGAAAATAAAAGGGGAACAATTTTTGTTTCATGTCGGGTTCACAAATTTTGTACGACGTGAAAAGTGACATGCGAGGATGATAATCGGCAAGTGACTTTCCTGTGCTCCAACCTCCCGAGGTCATGCCGAGACAGGTCGGTGATCAGTAATGCAGGTGACTTAGATGAAGCCACAACCGATATTATGGCCAATTTTCAATGATAGAAAAGCTACAGTGAGGATGAGAATCAACAAGTAACTTTCCTATAGCTAACTGTAGGAGGATCAATGACTAAGATCTGGTAGTGTGATCTCCTGATAGCTAAATGACAAATGGTAGATTTAGAGGCTATGAGCAATGGGTAGCATAAATTCCTAGTGGTTTATCTTCCTAACTAATATCGAAGTGCTAATCTAGTTTTGAAGTCTCTAAATTAACTTAAACTGAAAATAACAATCTATACTCATACTGCTGAAAAGGAAACTACTCTAAACAAAATATACACTTGAAATGTTATAATTACGAACAACAATTAAACTACTTTTATACTACAACTAAACGAGCAAGATAACCCGGTGTGGTTATTCACCTATGCAGATGTGTAAATCTAAATAAAAGACATCTAATTAACTTAAATGAAAACCTTCAATCCTACCTCGAAGTGAGGAACAAATCATAGTTTCTCATAAACTATCATTCCCACGCTTCCCTAGCAATATTAAAAGTGAGCTTAACTGAAATAAAATGATTCACTACTCTATTTGATATGTCATAACTAGAACTTTGATAGCTCAAACCCGGAGTTTACAGGATAGTGGTAAATCCAGTTGTGTGTAACTTTGTCCCCTCGGTGTGATCTCCCCATTCCTTCATGTTCTTGTGAATCCAAAAAATCATGTATTTGATAGTATCAACAAAAGAAGGTACTCGAACAATGGCAGCTTTAGATATAGACCGAATACAATGCGAGTAAGAGAGGGATAGTGCAAGTGAACGAGAGCGTGACTACGTAATTCCTAGCGGGATTTATTGTGGGAATACAACAAAAATACGTCAAGAGTTCTAGAAACTATCTTTTATGGCCGAGACAAAACCTACAACTCTAAATGGATTCCAATCTAAGAATGAAACTACATGATTCTAAAATGGTTTGCATAGAACAACAAAGTGAAGCAATATTGAAACAAAAATATCAAATGACCTCTAAACAAAGAAGGAAGACTAACAATGGATGCAAAACATGAAACTATTGGAATTCTAAGAAAAAAATCAAAAGACTAAATGATTTACACAGAGAAGGAGAGGGGCCTCTTGTTTAAAAACAAGCTGGCTATTTATAGCAAATGAATTCACTAGAAGGTAACTTGGAATGGAACTCTTTTACCATTAAACAAAGAGAAAATACTATTGACAGGGTGGCCAAAACATAAATGCAAAGCAAAGTAGCTGAAAAATGTGGATAGAAACTTGAATTTTACATTTTATGAGATCGACGGAACATTTTGGAAAACGCATCAGGACCGCCGCCCGCACAGGGTGGCGGTTACAAGACTTCCACTCTTTCTGTGAAGCGGTCATGGGACCGCCGCTAGGCAGTGGCGGTCTCATCACTTAAGACCAAAACACAAGGAAAAAGGTGGGAAGAGGGTAGAACAAAGCATGCAGAGGCCAAATGACGCATATCGGATACAAACGTATACTTGGCAAGATTTTCTAGATCCTGAACACCTTGCAAGAGACTGTATCATCATTGGGGTATGTGTAACCTCTTTCTAGTGGTGCAAAGTACCCCACAATTTTGGGTACATACAGGTCTCTACTTTTGTGCACCATATCAAAAGTGAGATGAAGAGACACTTGGAGGTTTCGCTGGCCTTCTTCATACTTAACCGATTCCGGCCTCAATTGAACACTTCTCTTTAGATGGAATACGGAAAATGGAAGGAGAGTAGAATGTGAAGGAAGAAACAAGAAGGTGCACAAGGGCACGCGGAAAGAAGGCGATAAGGAATCAGGGTGTGTGGCAAGATGCAAGTGCGAGAGAGGAAAGTAGAGAGGATGCACGTGCATAGGGTGCGAGAGGAAGAAGATAAAGTGCACATGCGGGAGGAAGATGTAAAAATGGGGAAATGGGAAGGGGAGCAGAATGCAAAGGAGAGTATGGAAGTGGGGCGTGAATATCCAATTGAGGAAGGGTGTGTGATGGCGAGAAAGGAGAGAGGGTGCACGATCAAACGACCCAAAACTTATCCAATTTGGAAGGCATCTGAAGAGGGGCACATGGAAAAATTACATGGCATGGGGAGTGTGTGGAAGGACTACATCCTATAAAAATGGTGCCAAATGAGCAATCCTGTAGGTGTGTAACCTGAAATGTAAAGCATCAGAGCCAGAGTGAAAGTAAAATTCATCCAAATAGTTGGGAGGGTTATTTGGATAATAGGCCCATTTAAAATTACACACTCCTTTTAATTTCTTTCAATCCCATCTAAATAACCAATCACTTAAGTGATGTAGGGTTCATCCTACACCATTAGATCTAATCTTTCCTAGCCCTTAGATTTAGGTTTGGCAAAAAGTAACCCCAAATATCCTTATGGGTTGTCAAATAATATTTTCTTATACCTCTTCTCCTTTTTCTTGTTTTCACTTGTAGGTTAAGGAAGAAGGAGGATAAGGTGAAGCCATGGAGGCCATTAAAGGCATAAAGCTCTCATTTACTAACATTGTGCTTAATTCATGGATCTATTCATTTCCCCTTTGTGGGTATTATTTCCTCTCTTCTATTTGTTGATTTACAACATCCTTGCTAATAGTTCACTATATATACTTTGTGTGTATACCTTTTTAGGCAATAAGTAACAACCCCAAGTATTTAAATAGATATATATTGTGTGAATATCCCCTTTTTTGTATATATAAAATGTACAAATATATGTATGTATGTATGTCTATAAATATATATACTTATTTAAAAAATAATAAACCCACAATAATATTTTTCATATATAATTTAATATATATACATATATATATATATATATATATATATATACATATACATATATATATATATATATATATATATATATATATCTCTGTGTGTGTGTGTGTGTGTGGTTTTCTAGTTATATGCATATAAAATTCATACAAAAAACAAGAAACAATACATATACAAGATGCTTATGGCCACTTGCATATACAAAGGAGGGTATAGTTTTATTAAGGTGATGGAGGGGTATTATTAATGGGGAGGGTTTATAGATTTGGGGGTAGGTGCACCAACCCCACTCCCATCCCATATATAATATGGGTTAGGTGTGGTGTCGATCCCCCAACCTCTATTAAATTTAAACACTAACATATGTGGGTTGTGAACCACTGGTAAACCCAAAGTCATTTATATTTCATTTAATAAAATAAAAGTTTAACACTAGGCCAAATTAATGCTTAAGCATTTTAATATTAGTTTCAACCACTACCACTTATTATTATATATATAAATAACACACATATATATATTACTACACACATAAGTATATATATTAATATTTAACATTAAATCATAATTATTAGTATTTGCTAAAGATAACATGTAATGAAAATCATATAATGATATTATGGCTTGTGAAAATGATCCTTGTATATTATCATTATATAACTATTGTATATTAATAATACACATTCATTTAGTAATTAAGTTTTCCTATTCAATTTGGAATTTGCAAATAATGTGGAAGGATAAATGTCACATTTATAAATTTGTATGGATAAGATTTACATGCACCTAGGAAAATAGTAGTGCACAATTGTGTATTTATAAAGATTTAAAACTTATCACTTTCCATTTTGTTTATACAACCATCTTAAAGGTATAATTAGTTGTGGTTCATTCATTTACTTTGATCAAATCCTATTTCCACAAGGTAGATATTTTATTAATAAGTCAATTATACCTAATCCTTTTACACATCTAGTTTGGATAAGGTGAAACAAACCACTATTAAATGAAATTTATTTCAATATTCTAGTAAACAGGATTGTCAATAATGCAACTATTAAACATTTATTTCCCATCCAAGAGCACAAATTTATATAAACAATGAACTCCTAAATACAAATTTAGATTTGAGAGAGCTTAATTTTTATTTACAAGACCATCGTAAGTTCATATTCACATGAAGTAATGTAGATTATAATAAACCATTTCCAAGAATGAATGAGATTACATTCAATAAACTATTGATACAATTTACAAGTAGTAGGATCATAATAGCACAAGATGCAACTCTACATGTCTTTCTCCAACAAGAGCACTTTCTCCATTGAGCTCACCATCTTCATCAAGCCAAGCACACAACAAAAATGGGGAGTAGGCAACACTCTCCACCCAACCAAATATCCAATGAGGGAGAGAAGCCTTCTTCCTCATTGGTCCTCGAGCCCCAACAAGGAAGAAATGAGGGCTATTAGACAACCATGGAAACTCAAAATGGATTTCACACACACATTCAATCAAGCCAACCAATGAAATAACACAATACCAATTTCTTTACAACCAACACAAAAATATCAAAACATAATGGCTTCATGCTAAATCCATGGAGGAGAAAGGAACATGGGGGTTCTTCTTATGCCTCCTAAGGGCTTGGTGTCCACCTAAGAGCCTCCAAAACTCCATCACAATACATACAACACTCTTATTCCTCCCTCCAAGAAGATACACCACTCTTATGCCTCCCTCACTCTTATGCCTCCCTCAAGAAAGTAACAAGATAAACACAAAACATATTTATGAACTAGGTGGACATCCCAACCCAACTCCCTCCTCAAATACCCAATAACATTTCTCTTATGCCTCCCTCAAGTTTTACCCCCATTTTCATTTCTCCCACAACCTAATAATCAAGTCTATTTCCCACAATCATAACCAATATAACAATCAACATCCACACATAAGAGCAAAAAAAATAGCAAGGTAAAAAGAAAGGTGGAAGTCTACCTCACAAATGAAGGGTATCAAAACACAAAAGGTCCAATCCTTCTAAAATCCTAATAAACCACCATTCAATCAAGCTCCATTCTCAAGCAAGCTCTCCAAAATTACAAGCACTCCCAAAAAGAGCAAGTAACCCCCAATCCTTCCCAAAACTCCAATAAATAGAGAAGAGGGAGAGGGAGATGATGTGGCTCCATATAGGATGCCACATCATTTCTTCTCCATCCCACCTCACTCAAGTCAAACCCATAACCCAAGGCACAATAAATGGGTGGTTGAGAGGTATGACAAACCTCTTACACACACCACTCCAACCCACACCCTTAAGGACAAATAAATAAACACAAGTAAGAAAGTGCAATTAAAACTCACCTTTTGCCTTCCAAAACACATAATGGGGTCTATTTTTGACCCCCAACCCATAGGTAGGGTTGGTATAATAAATTAAGAGGTGTGGGACAAACTTAGCTTGTCCCACAAGCCTCCAAAATTGGCCCTTAAGGATAAATCTGAATTTCTCAAGTAGGGTGGAGTGTACAACACTTAAAATCACATACACTCAACTAATAACCACAAGAAACAAAGACCCAAACACTCTAATAATTGAACCCTTTTTTCACATCCAAAATTATCTTATTTATATGATTATCTCACTTAATTAAGACACAGACCAATTAATGATAAAAGGGGATCACATCACCAATTAAATCACGTACACCAAAATTAAATTAAATAAAGGAAAAGAGATACACACAAACCCCTTAGTCACAATTGGGGTCATCCCTTCATGGGAACCCCCTAATAAAAAATAACAATACAACAACATTACAAAATTTGCCATGGTGACCAGATTGCAATACCCCACATTCCTTCATTATTAGTCTCTTATCCCCCATAGTTTGTTGTTGCGATATAATTACTTGCAAAAATCACACAATACCCCTCTGACCTCATGGCCATATTAACGATGTCGAAGTAATAAAAACTTATATCTAAATATCAATTTCAACATCAAATATCATAACTATTATTTCTAAGACCAAGTAATTCAACAACTACTCCAATTTTCATCATTTCGATTCTACTCATACATCAGTTTGTAACTAAGATCATAAACCAACTGAATCATCTAATTTAAGAAATACGGGTAAGTGCACAATTTTGGGACAAAAGGGGGTCATACGTGACATCATATTGCAAATAACAACATAATATCAACTTGTAGGGATTATTAGCAATACATACACTCAAAATTAGAAAAACTTATATTAATATGAATCGTAGCATCCAAAATCTAGTTTCTAAAATACTAATTTTTTTGATAAAAAATCAAATTAGCTATATTAAACACTCAAAATTTAATGACTTGGTTTTTTTTTAAAACGCCTATAAGATTATAGTCCGTTTGCCCACAATTTGATGACCAAAAATTGATATATATTTTTCTCCTTTGGTGAGAAGTTAGATGCCACTATCTATCTTGGGATGAATTTTATTTTGTACTTTTTTGAGCAATATTTTATTTTTTATGATTTTTTCCGTGAAAGTGGTATGAAAACATAAAGAAAACAAAGCACTTTCCGTTTGCCCGTCATAACTTCATCAAAAAATATTGAAATCAAATAAATTTTTTTTTGAACATGTATATAATTTTGCCACAGTTGGGATGGTATAAGTTTTATCACATTCTGATAAGTGAAACAAAATTTGTAGTCTTAAACGTAGACATAAACATTCATGGGAAAAAGTGTCTTAAAGACCTACTATTAGTAAAAAATTATAAAATGATATTTATCCTATTCTATTCACTTTAAAATTAGTATTTCTACAAAGCTAACAGTCTCCCCTATGCAATGGTACCATTTTTATGACATATGTTTTACTTTTTGGCATGGTTCAAGTCCGCGGAAGACTAAATTTTATGTTTTGCTATTTTTAATGTAAAATTCAGGATTTGATGTCCACTTAATTGTCCCCCAACTTGGTGCACTTACCCATACTTTCACTCATTCACAAATTCTCTAATCCTCCAATATCAAAGAAATCACAAAATAACTTTTAACATTATAACAAAATCATTACGAAAATGATTTGAAATATTGACATATATCTATCTGATACAACACCATTTTCTTCTATACTTGAATATCTATCAAAAGTAAATCAGTTTGGTTACATTAATATCTAAACTTCAATTTCCGTAACATAATGCATTAATTTCATTCATTTATTAATATCTACTTGTAATAATGCACAATAGTGTCTATGTGTCCGTAGAGACGTAAATAACTAAATACAAAAAAACAATATCAAAGAGTAATGCTATCACAATAAATTAATGAAAATGAATCCTTTCTAGATAAGTTTCTTATCCTAAAATTCCTATCGTGGTCCACAAGACGACATATAATCAAAATAATAATAACTAAAACACAATGGAGTCATGATGTACCACACATCTTATTAGCATGCTAACTAGAATAAAGCGTAGAAGGTTTATGATTATAAATAATTCAAAATGGTAATCATGGTTCATTTAGCGTTGAAGAGAAATGGGCATTACATCCCCCTCCCATTAGGTTAGACTTCCTTATGGAAGTCATGGAGAAAGAGGTAGGGAACAATGCAAAAGAAATAGGATCACACCCTTTGTGAAATTCCTTTGCTTTAACAAGTGTGGGTCTATGGGACCCAACTTTGGTCCAATGCAATTTAATAAGAAGGAGGGAGATTGAAATGCGTGAGTCCTAAAATTTCTTCAAGTAAGGTTGCAAACATTTAATTCTATAGAGTAACTCTACATGATCAACCAAGCTCCAACACATAACATCAAAACATGAAATGGTCAAAGGAGTCTCAAAAATAACCACCAAGTAAAGGAATAACTAGGAGAATTTCGTGAACTCAAAATGACCATATAGTCTCCCATGGATCCCACATACTACAACAACACAATTTAAGGCTTCCACTAAGGTTAAGTTACGCTTTCAAAGTTCATTATTTAGACAAGGCTAGAAAATATCAACCATGACCATCAATTTATATGAGAAAACATGTCTACTCAAAGGTCTCACAATTTTGAGATCACACAAGATGAGGTTTAACAAGAAGGAAGGTCACTTAAGTTAGCCAAAACATTTAAAATCAAGAACTACATAGGAGCAATTCTATAACTCGAAAGGATTCAATTAAATTTTCATGGTAATACTAAGAAAAATCATGACCAAAATGTTTTCTATAACTTGATTTCACACTCAAGATCGAACACACAACACTAACCTAATTTAGGAATGTCAAACATTTAGATACTATTTCCATTAGAAACTAACATATCAATACAAGAGACACCACTCACTCTACATAACACAATGGGATTTATTTATCTTAAATCCTGCTCAAGCTCAAAATAATCCTAAGGAGAGAATTGCATAAATCGTAACACCAAAGAGAATTTTAATGGATTTAGAAGGGAAGAAAAAGAAACAAGAGGGGTCCAACTATAATCTGAAGTACATCATACCAAAAAGTAGGTAACAACTTACACTTACACTTTATTTTCTTAACGATAGAAGGGGACAAACAACAATGAGGTGTCTCAAGAAAGGAAGAAGAAAAGGAGGAATTCCCAAATTTATGTCATATCCTTAACATATGTTTCCTAAAAATTACAAATAACCTAGGTCACCAAGGACTAAATCAGCACACAAGGAGGTTGCTTTTCTTAAAAACAAGAGATAAGACCCAATCCTAAAGGCCACAACTCACACTCATCAAGCTACAGAGAAACAAGCGTCCGATTCCACCCAAACTCCTACAAGGGAAAATCACATATGTCTATGAACACAGGGAGTACTACATGATTTAGAGCACATCACTAACAATAAGGTGTTTCACAAATCGGGTAGGTGGTAAAACTAAGGGTTCAATTATACATTGCACTTAATACACATAAATATTACTCATTTTATAAACTAACTACTAAGTCAAAATGTACGCTTTAAGCTTTCACTAAGCACTCTTCTTACAAGTTTTCCTAATTAAAATATTCCTTCTATTATGACATGACATGTTTGTGTCATTAAGAAGCACTACTAAGGTTGGCATGATATCTCTCCTATCTGCATAGGAGACAAAATTATTTATTTCACTTCTAGGGAAGGTAAAAGGGAAAAGTATTCTTTTTATTCCTCACATAGTTTCATTTCTTCTATTAGCCTACCAAGGTTATAGCAAGGAACCTTTTCCTTTTTTCCTAATGTTCCAGTTTACTTGTCAAGTTTCAAGTCCAAGTCCGTCAATTAGGGTTTTATTAGGATAAATTAATCTTTTTACTAAATAGATTTTAATGGGAGATATGAGTCGAACCTATCACATTATTACCTTTATAGGAATAAGAGATAAATCAACATATCACATTTTCAATTCTAAAGGAACAAGAGACATTCAACATAACAACACATCATTAATCTTGTAGGAATTAGGAATCAATCAACCAACATGTAACTCATAAGGATTTAAATAGTTGACAAAATAATTACAAGTAATACTAAACACTCCAAGTGGGTCTCCACAAGTATCAAAGAAGCTATGATGAAAAATCCCATTAAAGAGGCATATTTACTTTTACGAATTTAAAAGGTTTAACAGAGTTTATTTTTAGACTCAATTTTTTTCTCATTATAAGACAAGGGAAGTTTCCAATCAACATTCGTACTTCCACAATCTACCACCAACCTAAAAACAAGGTGACAAGGAAACATTTTACTCCAAAGATACCACATTTCCCATTAGAAGACATAAAAGTAAGAGGGATATTAACTAATCTACTCAAACATGGACTTTATGACAAATATTTGTGGTTTTTTTTTCAAGAGGAGCATAATATAAGTACCACATAGATTAACATATTAAGATCTACCAAACTAACATCTCTAAGAGCAAGGTCCAAAAGACTCAAAAGCATCCATAAGTGTCTCCACGTAACCCAAAGATTAATAGGTCATAAAGTGTTATTCATAACAATTTAAAATAGTTAAGACAAGGGTAGACTTATTTATAGGTCAACAAGAGAAAAAAACACACTTAATTAAACACACTTCCCGAATGGGCTTAAATCTAGCCATAGTTACCAAGATACATACAATCCACAAGTCAATACTTTCTATAAAGAAACAAGGAAACCATGATAAAACTTAGCATGCCATCATGGAACATCACTACCAAACAAACACTTATCCACTAAAATATACAGTCAACCAAGAGTCAATCCGACCCTAACATAATTAAAATCCCAAAATAAACACCTTTAATTCGACGAGGATCAAGATCTTACCAGATTGTAAGAGAATCACCACCACTGATGTCAAACTACCAACTAGACCACACGAAACAACGAACTCTCTTTCTAGCAAGGCTGAGCGATGAAATAGTCACTCAAAGATCCTAGACCTACTTAAGGTTTAGTTCTTAAAAAATCCAAGGAATATCTTAAAGAACCTTAGAAGACATTTAAGGAACCTAGGGTTTACCCCCATATGACAAAATGTCACAATACAAACAACGTAGAACTAACTCAACAACATGTAAGAAAGAATCACAAAACATTTAACAAAGTATCCAAACTAGATAAACGAGCTCCGAGTCACCAATCAAAGTAAAATTCAATAAATATCAATAATCAAGGAAAGTGGCTAAGTAGCCACATTGAATCCATAGAAAATATCATAGAAATATAAATAACAAAATGATCCTCGAGAGATTCTTAATCAAATCATAAATAAGATGCTAGTCCTTGATAAAATAACATAAGTTTACGAATGTAAAATACATAAAGTCAACATCATAGTCACTTCACAACCCTTCATGGCCGTCAATAGGGGTACTATACCTCGAGCTCAATTCTAAGAATGCATACATAAAGATGGATCAAAATTGACACCAAAACCTAATATCCACGTACTCATATGAGGATTAAATCACCAAAGCGGAAACAAAACTAACTTTTCTAACCACCGAAGGAAAGAAAAGGAGATTTTAGGTGACTAAAAAAATTCTAATTTACTCTGTCTTCGACCCCACAACAAAACCTCTAATGCCAAAACCACCAAAATCACACCATACAATTTATCATTCCAACAAGGAAGAGTCTCAATTTGGTCATCAAATAACATGACTAAAAGAA
>CM031234.1:1037705102-1037836056 GCA_018340775.1 Taxus wallichiana var. yunnanensis
GTCCATCTTCATAGAAAAATTAAAATGGGTCTCCTAAACAAGCATTGGGCTTCTATGTGTCCTGTGTCCAAAAGAGGGGCATAGTCGGCAGTTTAAAAGTCAAGATGGGGAAAATCAGCGAGGTTGCTATGTTCCTCAACCGATAAACTTCAAGAGGGTGACCCTAGAGCAAGACTCAAACAAGCGCCAACCCGCTATGTGTCCCATAGTCCGAAGAGGTAAGAACAGCATTGGAAAGTCCAAAGGCCTGCAGAAGTCTCCACATGTCGTATCCACACAACTCCAAAGGAAAAGGCTTGGGGTAGTTTCCAAACATGCACAAAGCCATCATGTGTCTCGGTCAAACACAATGCCCCCACCAAGAGAAAAGACTCAGAAAATAAAAGGAAATTTGGGATCCCGCAGAGGACACCACGTGTCTCATGGGTGCAATTTTGAGAGAGAAGGCAAGGGGCGAGATCTCAAACGAGTGTGGGGCTACCACGTAGACCCAATACGAATAGAATCTTTTAAATATTGCGAGCCCATGATCCTAATCTTTAAAACCATATCTTTTGATTGGGAACTTAGATTTGGGTAGGAGAAGACTTTTTGAAAAGGCCCCGACATCCTCTACACCATGGAGGTATGAAAATTTAATTTTGACAAGGTTAGGTGGGTAAAAAGTGAAAAATGTCTTCATTTCATTAATATAGGATCCAATTTCTCCAACAACCAGATCAAATTTTGTCTGATCCACCATTCTTCCTTCTTTAACACGCTGAACAAACATAGAGTGGCAGAATCAACAGATTATGGTCAGATTTATAGGAGAATTGATGGCTAGTAGCTAAAATTCAAATTGGTTTTCCCACCTCTCTCCTCCTTCTCTCTATGTTGCGTCTATAAAAGAAGGATCCAAGCTCATCAGAAAGGGTTGGATGGTTTTGTTTTTGCACCCTCCCCTCTTCCCTTGTCTGCAAGAGAATTTGTGGAACTTTCAAACCTCCCATTCAAGTTGTAATACAAATTTTTACCTCTTGGATACTCTAGTGTACTATATCAACTCTGGAGTAATAATATATGTCTGTGGATGATTCTCAACCCTTTTATGTGTCATTATTTTCTTTCCATCTCTCATTATAGTTTGGTTATCTATGCATAGTAGTAGTATTGCATTTCTATGGTCTGTGTTCAATTACAAAACATGTGTTTAAATTTCCTTTGATACATCACCTTATTAGCTTAGGTTTATTTTCCTCGTATCTTCTCAACCCTGTCTCCTTGGTAAGATAGAGTAGGTTTTAGAATAGATCCTCTGCAATTTATTTTTGTGCACCTGAACAAAGGAATAGGAACTGACCTTCATCTAGAGAGCTCTCTCGATTTAAAAGTCCCACACTTTGAGAGATGCTCCATGTTGTGCAATCACACTAAGAGTCTCAACTCATCTAGTTGCAGGCACTCAAGGGTGTTGTGATTCTACACTAATAGTTTTGGCATGCCTTGTGGACAAAGAGGTCTCCATTTTTATTGCAGCAAGATTGATGTGCACTTGTTGTAAGTTTTAAGATTTTAAGAAGCTTTGAAATTGCACATCTGGCGACTCCAAAGAGACAGAATCCACTAGTTTCAATAGTCCAAGCTTGTCAAGTTCATGAGAAGAATACAAACAAGGTCAAGAACTAGAGAGGAGGGACTATTTTTCTATCTGCACTTTTCCCTGGACAGAGTGAGAAAGGGGAAAAGAGCCCAAAGGTCTCCATCTCCACCAAATAGAACCATATCAACACCTCCTCCTCGTAGACCATTCATTCAATCAACAAGGGTTTTCTAGCCAATCATAATGGAACAACCACCCAACCCCTATATCAATTTCATATGGCACCAGCCCACTCACTCTCAATGTACAAAATCTAGTCCTAGTTCCAGCATTAAAGAGCATTCCCCATTTCACTGGAGAGAACCAGAATTCTCCTAGTGACCACATTCAAGACATTGTAATGTCTATGCAATTCATGGAATCACCGAGAAGGAAATTACAATCAAGTTTTTATCTTCTTCACTCAAGGGTAAAGCTTCACGATGGTTCAAGAGTCTAACAAGAGGCTCTATTCAGAACTGGGACCATCTCTACTGAGCTCTTCACAACCAATTCAAAGAGAAGGGAGATAATCTACCCTTGTTGGAGATTTTGACAATCATCAAGAGGGCCCTTAATGAGTAGCTGATAGATTTCAACTCCAGATTCCAAAGGACATCGGACAAGATTCCATTGGCTGTAAGGCCTACAGATGAAGGTGCTTTCTTATACTTTTTAGAGCTCTAAAATATGATATTACTTTAATGATTCAATCAATGGGAGGCACCACCTTACCTACATCTATAACATTTCCATTAGAGATGATTTTTTTTTATTCATGCCAAAGAAGCTTGCTCCTAGGCCACCTATGCCTCTTTATCTAGAACTAGGAGATCTAAGGACTATTCGATACCCACATTAGCTCCTATACCTACTCCTAGGAATCAAACTTCAGCCAGTAGCTCCACCTCATCTTCTAACACCTCAAAATAGCTTCAAGAAGTTATGAAAAACTCGCAAACCTAGGGAATGATCTAATGACTATAAAGAGGTATAAATCTTAGAGTTCTAGGCCATATCATCCTCATACTAAGTATCAAGCTAGACCCCATATGAGTAAAATAGGCCACCAGCTCAGTGTAAATTAGAACCAAAACCAAGGAAAACCTCAATCTACTAGGAATTTCTAGTCATATGATCCAAACACATCTTCAACATCAAGGGAATTGGTTCCAAAACCAAACAATATGGTACAAGAATATGACTAGTGTTTCCCATGCAATCAGCCCCACAACTAGTCAATGTGTTTTAAGGGTGCACTAAACTAGGCCTCGATGGTTTAGATCATCGGTGTGTCCCAAGAGCCCACCAAGAGGAAAATAAGTAGAAAGGAGTTCAACAGGAAGCATTTACAAGTGAGACCATGCTTGTCAATTGTGTCAAGATTTCTGTGGTATGAATCAAGCCCCTTCTCAAAGTGTAGCTTATCATACATGGTCCAAGAAAAGGAATATAGGAGAGGGACAATCACCAAAATCAGGTAATCCTTAACCCTCCATTACTTCACAAAGTATTGACACTCATAATGTAACTCCCAATATGACGAGTCTATCCAAGCCACCTCCCAAACCCACTCAAGCACCGGTTGTAATGACCCATGTGCAAGAGAAAAATGTACTAGGAAATGGGCAACAAAACATGGCTCAACCCAATTTAACATCATTGAACAAATGAAGAAAACAAATGTGAATATTTGAATGTGGGAGTTCATTGGCTATCCCAGGAAAAGAGACCTATTGTAGGGTGCTATAGCCAATTGGTCAACCTCATACCAGCCCTCCAACCAACAAGAGAAAGTGCTTACCAATGTGGCTTGACCGAAGGAAACCATGGAGGACAATAAGGTAAGAATATGAAGCCCTCCATTCTATGTTTCATTAATCATTGGAGACAAATTGGTACATAATTGCATGATTGATTTGGGGGACAAGTATATTTGTAATGCCAAAACACACAGTCAATCAGTTGGGTCTTTAATACGAAGTCATCTCCACGGGCGTAGTGTAATTAGATGGGACAATGGTAACAACAGTTGGAGTCATCAAGGATTTGAACCTCACCTTTCACACACTCTCCAATGTGACCGTATTAAAAACATATCAACATAGAATTACCACCACATTTTGTGTTGTGTTTTTCAAGAGACTTCACTACTAAAATTGGAGGCTATTTTTCTGCTGAATGGTCGCACATAGCTTCTTAGAACTAGGTATGGAGCTAAGGCTATGATTAGATCTGAGCCCATTGTGGATTACCATATTTATCCTTATGTAACTAGCCCAATTAATGCCATTTGTTTAGTCTTCGATGAGGAAGACCTCCCAAATGTTTATGAGGCAGATACCAAGGTTAGTGTATTCCATACTTGACCCTTGATGAGTGGGAAAACAAGAAGCATGCTTTTGACCCCTATAAGGAGATGGAGGAATATGAGCTAGGAGTCTACTATTTTCATGAGGAGAATCATCCTCTTCCTAACATCTTTAAGCCAGACCACAAATAAGATAATGAGGTTTGGCAGTTATTCTTTGATGGCTCAAAAAGTAGACAAGGAGACAGAGGAGGAGCTATGATTGTTTCACCTCAAGGTATGAAGCATTACTTGGCTTTCCATTTCAATTTTTCTTTCTCGTATAACACAATGGAGTATGAAGATTTGATCTATGGACTACATTGGGAAAAGAAAAGAGGAATCAAGAACTTACAAGTGTTTGGCAACATAGTGAGATAGTTACAAATCAAGTCCAACGAGGAAAATTCTACCAAGAATGATCTGTTAAAGAACTACAAGAACCAGGTATGGGACCTCATCAAGGATTTCAAAGCATTCGGCATCAATTCCATCCCAAGGAAGAAGAATGAAGTAGCAAAGCAGATAGATTAGCAGCAAAGAATCGGGGTAGTATTCGACATTGTAGAGAGTATCAAGAGTGATAATTATCAGCCCCATATCAAAGTGGTTTTGAGACCAACTATCCTTGATATTAACACAAGTTGACAGTGTCTTTGAGAATGATCAGCAAATTTTCAACTTTCTAGAAAAAGAGGATGATTTTTCCTCTAGAAATCAAGGCAAATTGGAACAATAGTATGGTGACCAAGTGGTGCAGCTGAGAACCAACAAAATAACAAAGGGTCTTATAACTTTGGAGTCAATATTCAACCCAAATGATCAATTCTAAAAGGAGAAAGCAAGTTTTTAGGTAAAGGGTGGAGATTTAGAGCCCATTTCCATAAAAGAAGGAAAAAAGTTGTGAATCGGTAAGGTAAGTACTCAACAAGAAAAATATGAATTCATTCAATTTCGTCAATAATTCCCAGATGTCTTTGCCTAGAATTATAAATATTTAAGAGGTTTCAACCAAAGGTTGGCACAACACACTATCAGCCTGAATCCAGGAGCCAAGCCTTTCTTGCATACAAAAGTCAAAGGCCAATAAATCCTCACATTGAGCCTCTCATGAGGAGGAAGTTGAACAAGCTAATTGAGGCCAACATCATCTTCGCTATCAAGAACTCAAGTAGGGTTGTAAACTTGGTTCATGTAAGGAAAAGAAATGGGAAAATTAGACTATGTCTATAATTTCATGATCTAAAAGAGCATAACTCAAGGACAAATTATCCACTCCCATTAATGGAACAAATCCTACAGGTCAGTAGGTGTCTCTAAGAGGTTTTCATTGCTAGATGGATACTCAGGATATAATCGATAATGGTGAAAGAGGAAGATCTGTTTAAGACAAACTTCACCACCAAATGAGGGGCACATGTGGTTATAATAATATGCCATTAGGACTATCAAATGTCGGAGAAAAATTTCAGCAAGCTATGGACATGACATTCAAAGGCTTAATCAATAACATTATCCTAGTGTATCTAGATGTTATCACCGTCTTCTCAAAGAATGTTGCAAACCATCTCTTCCACCTCGTAGGTATTCCATAGATGTAATAGATTCATTGTTAAACCCAAAGAAGTGTGTGTTATTGACACATGAGGGAAAGTTTTGGGCCATATTGTCTCAAGAGAAGGGTTAACAATTGATCCTGAAAGGGTTGAAGCCATTCGAACACTTCCATTGCCACAACACAAGAAATCTCTCCAAAGATTCTTAGGGAGAATAAAATTTGTTCACATGTTTGTGTCTGATTTTTCCACTCTTGTGAAGCCTTTAACAATGATGTTAAAGAATATTCTTGCATTTAAATGGAAAAAAATAAAAGAGAGTTTTGAGGCCATCAAGCTTGCAATATCATAGGCCCCAACTCTTATTAACCCAAATTTTTCTAGAGACTTCATGCTATATGCTTATGGAGGGTCATACACCATCTCAACCATCTTAGTTCAGCCTAACAAGGAAGGTTTAGATAAACCCATAGCCTTGTTCAGTCAGAGCTTGGAATATTATGAGGTAAAGTACTCTTTCATTGAAAAAAATGTCCTTGCTATTATTAGGAGTTTGAAGAAGTTCAAACACTTGGTCTCAAACAATAAGACTCAATTGCTAGTGTCTCAAACTAGTGTCAAGTATTTTCTCCTAAACAAGGACTTGAATGAGAAGAGAGCATGTTGGATCACTCAAGTAATGGAATATGACATTGAGATCAAGGTAACCAAATTGGTTTGTGGTAAGGGTCTATGTGAGCAGCTCACTTCCAAGAAATTGGATGAGTCAATGGATGCAAAAGAGGTTGTTTTTTTACTATAAAATGATCAACATAAGCCATCTAATGATGCACTTGTTCCATATTGGACACAATCCTTAGTGCATTATCTCCATACCAGCTTTTTTCCCTCCATAATGGAACAAAGCAAAAAGGAGATATTTCGGACTACAAGCCATCCCTTATGTGCTTGTTGGTGGTGTCTTGTTTAAGAAAGATATCAATAGTGTTCTATTGAGGTGCATTGAGACATGCCAAATTGAGAAGGTGTTTCATGTGTTCGATGATGGAGAAGCAAGAGGCCACTTTTCCCCTCGAGTAACAACTCTCAAAATCATGAAATATGGTTATTATTAGCCTACAATGTTTAGGTACTCGCTACTCATGGATCAAGAGGTGCAAGAAGTGTGCATTCTTCACAAGGGAGAAGTTAGCATCCCTTCCTCTTCACCAATTTTAGTGGATCAACCATTCATACAATGGGGAATAGACTTCATTTGGGTGATTAACCCAAATTCAAGCCAAGACCATAAGTGGATACTTACAACAATGGACTATTTCACCAAGTGGACTGAGGTAGTGGCACTTAAGGAAGCAAATGAATCCATCATCTTGGATTTCTATGAAGGAATAACCACCAGGTTTGGAGTCCCTACCACTATTATATCAAATAATGCATTGGCATTCCTTAGTACAAAGATCAATGAATTGGTAGTCAAGAATGGTGTATACCTTAGCACTTCATCAAACTATTACCCTTAAGGTAACAACCAAGAAGAGTACACAAAAAAACCTATTAAGGATTATCGAATGAATCTTGATGAAAATCGATAACTTGGCATACAAAACTCAAATCAGCTCTATGGGTAGATAGGATCACATCCAAGAGGTCAACAGTAACTCCCCATATAAGCTTGTATATGAAAAAGAGTCATTATTCCCCATGTCATTGGATTTTCCTACCCTTGGGCTCATGAAACACTTGAACTCGCTAAGTTTTAACCCATGGAAATTAGGTATGCAGAGCTAATGGAAGTAAGAGAAGCAAGAGAGCATGCAATCCAGAGCATGGAAAAGGATGAAGTACTTGATCAAGAAGGGATTTGATAATAAATCAAGAACAAGGACCTTTTGAGAAGGGGACTTAGTTCTAAATGGGATGTAGATCGGAAAATCTAGAAAGCATTCCAAGTTTAATGCCATTTGGAGTGGCCCTACATGGTCACAAGATGTATAGGTAACAATTCCTTCCAAATTCGGATAACTTGATGGTGAAGAATTACAGATCCCAATAAATGGGATCCATCTCAAACATTTTTACTAGAAAGGAGAATTCCACCCTTGTAAATATTAGCATAGGATTTTACTTTCCCTAAGTGCATTTGCACATTGTTTTGTTGTAGCATAGGTTTTTTTCCCTAAGTGTTGTGGCATAGGTTTTTTTGTTGCTCCAGGTTTGCGTCATTATATAGTTCAACATGCCTCCAAGTGAATGCGCCAAGCCCTTCATCATTTACAATAGGGAGACCCATAGTTGTCGTAATAGTTGCTCGTTTTCTAATAGAACAAATACAAAGCAACTAAAATTGGGTCCCAAAAGGTCCATTTTCAGAAGAATAAGATCAACGTCAGGTCAACACCCACAAATCCATTCCCATATATATACAAGAAGGAAATTGGTATATTCATCTATCAGGAAGACATTCCCACGAGTCACCAAATTGTTATCTCAATTTTTCCCCAGAAAAATTGATCAAACACGACCCCGTGTAGGAAGAAATCCAAGGGACGCTTCCATCGTATGAGTCACGTTTCAAATCCAAAAAAAAGGTTACAGGGGCTCTAAAATGGAGGAGCAGGGTTGGGGAAGGACCAAAAAGTGTCACAAAAACTAGACACTCAAAGGAGAGAAACAGAGAAAGGTTCAAATTCTGTGGGTTTTACAAATGATTCAGAGCAAGCCCAAATTGGCTAAGTATAGAGGAATTGGTGGAAGCCTCCACGTGCCTCATTGGCGCATCTCCAAAGATTAAAATAAAAAATCAGACTCAAATGAGTGTGGATCTTCCATGTGTCCTAGGCATAAAAAGGGACAGAGATGACCATTGAAAATTCTAAACAAGCAAAAAGAAGCACGTATATCAGCTTGGAACAATTTGAAGAATGAGAGCCCAAGGCAGAGACTCAAACTAGAGCTATCCCTCCACATGTGGTCAAGGTTCAACTAAAGTCATGGAAAGTGGGCCCAAATCGAGTTAAGTATAAGAATGTAGGCGAAGGTGCCATGTGTCTTAATGGTGCACATTCATAGCGCACGGCCCAAGGTGGAGACTAAAATGAGCATGAGGCTTCCACATGTCTCGATTCATGAAAGGCATCGGCCCAAATTGGATAAGTAAAAAAAGCCACTGGAAAGAGCCACGTGTCATCCCAAAGCATCTTCATAGATAAAAATAAAAGTGGGTCTCTTGAATAAGTGCTTGCCTTCCACATGTCCCAAGTACAAAAGAGGGATAGATTTAGTAGCTGAAAATTCAAGGTGGGGAAAACTCATTTGAGGGTGCCACGTGCCTTAACTACGCAAAGTCAAAGAGGGGTGGCCAAAGGTCCGCACTCATACAAGCGCCAACCCGCCACGTGTCCCGAGTCCGAGAGGTAAGAACAAAGCGTTGAAAATTCCAAAGGCCTATGGAAGTCTCCATGTTTCGTATTCACGAAAATCCAAAGGTAAAGTCTAGGGGAAGTTTCCAAACATGCGCGAAGCCGCTTACGTGTGTCTTGATCATACACAAAGGCTCCACTAGCAGAAAGGACTCAAGAAAAATACAAAGGAAATCTTGGAGCCCATGGATGATGCCATATGTCTCATGGGCACAATTTTAAGAGTGAAGGAAAGGTGCAAGATCTCAAATAAGTGCATGTCTATGTTTGTCATGTTGACCTTTTAAATATTACGAGCTCCCGATCTTTAGAAAGCCATATCTTACGAATTGGGAACTCATATTTGGGTGGAGAAGACTTTTTGAAAATGTCTCGACATCCTCTACACCATGAGGTCTGAAAATTTAATTTCGATGAGGTTAGGTGGGTAAAAATTTGAAAATTTTTTCATACCATTAATATAGGATCTAATTTCTCCAACAACTAGATCAGATTTTGTCCGATCTACCATTCTTCCTTCCTCAACATGCTGAATAGACATAGAGTGAAGGACTCAACAGATTGTGGGTGGATTTATAGGATCATCTCTCTCCTTCTTCTCTTGGCTACTGTAGTGTACTATATCAACTCTAGAGCAATAATATATGTCTGTGGATGATTCTCAACCCTTTCATGTGTTCATTGTTTTCTTTTGATCTCTCATTATAGTTTGGTTATCTATGCATGGTAGTAGTATTGCATTTCTATGGTCTGTGTTCAATTGCAAAATAGGTGTTTAACATTCCTTTGGTGCATCACCTTGTTAGCTTAGGTTTATTTTCCTCATATCTTCTCAACCCTATCTCCTTGGTAAGATAGAGTAGGTTTTAGAATAGATCCTTTGCAATTTATTTGTGTGCACCTAAACAGAGGAATAGGAACTGGCCTTCATCCGGAGAGGTCTCTCGACTTTAAAGTCCCACACTTTGAGAGATGCTCCATGTTGTGCAATCACACTGAGAGTCTCAACTCATCTAGTTGTAGGCACTTAGGGGTGCTGTGATTCTGCACTAATAGTGTCTTGGAGATCCTTGTAAGGGATCTAATACTAACCCTTGTAAACAATGGAGACTATCAATGTATACATTCATTTTCATTAAATGTATATAGTATTTATATGAGATTTTGATATGAATTGTGACATGTGTGTATGTGTGTGTACACACACATATGGAACATTATATGCATATAAATATTGATATGGTATATATGTTTTATTAATATTGGGTGTCCAAACACTATTAATTTCATACGTTATTTTGTGTATATATATGTTGAAATTATCTTTATATCTAATTGCATAAATGTACCATGGGCATAAATAAAATAATATTCGCAAATAATTATATTTCAATACAAAAATCATTTATCATTTTCTTAATTACTCCATAAAATAAAAAGTATAGGAGAACCATCATATCCTTTGTATAAAGAGGTTTTTCTCTACCATCCTAAACATATATATATAGATATATTATATGGATATATATACATACATATATATACATATATGTATATATATATTTATATATACATATACATATATATATATATATATATATACATATATGTATATATATGTATATAAATATATATATATATATGTATATGTATATATAAATATATATATACATATATGTATATATATGTATGTATATATAAATATATATATATATATATCTGTGTGTGTGTGTATATATATATATATATATATATATATAATGTTTATTTCTCTAAATCTCGAGCTTATTGTCAGTCAAACAAATAAAAACTATAGCCAATATTGGAATCCAATATTACTATTTTTGGATTATAAAATGTTAAATATTGAATGATCTCGCACTCCAAAATCACTCATATTGATTCAAATATCGATATATTGGAATCTAGAATCATATATTGGAATCCAAAATCACCTATATTGGAATTAATTGTACTAAAAATACATATATTGAATCTGTTAATTCTCCTTTTGAGTCATATATATATATATATATATATGATGATTAAATTAATGAATATGTGAAATAACATTTAATGATTTCAAGGAATCCAACATTTATCTAATAAATAATGTTTAAGTGGCTGCTATTCCGTATAAAATAGATACATGTTTTTTTATATGGGCTAGGGAAGCTAGGCTTAATGTTCTCTTTGAAATGATGATTTTTTTAGTTTTAATATGTTTTTAAGATTAAACTATGCAAATTTGAATATTTAAATCCCCATTGGCCAAGAGGTCACTAGGCTAATCACATTCACGAGATGTGAGACACTTCCTAGATTCAATTACTATGGTTCGATTAAACCATGGGGCAAACCACATAATTACCGAAGATGTTTTGAAGAAACTTAAACACGATGACTATTCCATTTTCGGGTAATTTAATTGATCGTAGAACCATTCTAGATATATTTCTATATGTAAAGTTAGATATCAAATTAACTTCATTTATTATGGTGTGATTGAACCTCATCGTAACTTAAAAATTATGAGGATGTTATGAAGAAATAAGTAAAGGGTGATGATCCAAAGATAGGAGGATGTAATTAATTGTAAAATCATACTAGCTATATTTTCATATTTAAATTTAGATATAAAATCAATTGTAAGAGAGATGGCATAAAAATTTCACATTCAAATATGGATATGAACTTATTTAAAATTAACTCTAAAACTATCCCATTTATATTTTACTATTTAAATATAGCTATGAAATAAATTTAAATTTCTTTACTAAAGGTATAATTACAAAGAAAACATTTGAATAATAATTTTTATTTATAATGTAATACTATTCCAAAAGATGGGCTTCCGAATCAACAATACAAAACATAGTAAAGCTCAAATAAAAAATACCATATAATTCTTTTCGTGATCTAATATAATCCCAAATATATTTGACGTCATTCAATGGTCAGCAACAAGGGCCACACCAAATCTTATAAGTATTTCTCTTTTGACTTAGAATTTATGTTAAATTTTTCAAAAATTATGTAGTTTGCAACATCAATGAACTTGTTTTTCTTATACATGATCTACAAGAACTATATTTTTACAATCAGATTGTACGATGCATTAAGCCATGACCAAATGGAGTTAGGATTTTTGAGATAAAATTTGGGATTCCCAAACCTTCATAATTGGAGTGTTTGTCTCATCAGCAATCTTCATGTGTAAATACATACTTGGATCGTGTAACCTTTAAGCCAATGTTTCAAGGAATGAAGGCATCATATCATCAAAATTTCAATTTCTCACTGATATCCATATTGCTATTTTGAATTTTTTTTGCACTACTGCAAGAAATATTTCACATTAGGTCTGAGAAACTAAATTTATTTTTGAGCTTGATGTCATCAAAAGTTTTTAACCGTTTAAATGTCTAATCATCCTCAGGAGGGTGTGTTCCAAAACACCGTTTATATCAAATATGCTCATTTTCATTTTGCATGTGTTCGTATCTACAAATGAAAAAAACAAAATCAAATGGTTGAGGTGGGTGAATAAATTGAAAAATAAAAAACAACTCACTTTCAATATTGTTATATCAGAAATCAAATGGTCAGAGGTGATGAAGAAGGTAAAACACCTAAGGTTGTTCCTCATTTCCTATTGTTATGCTAGGAATACTTTTTGTAGAATTTATTTGAATAGAATGAAATGTTTCTACACTACGAAATTATTTACATACCATATCATAATTATTTCATCAGCATTGGAAAGTGGTATAAGTTTTCTATTATCGAATCAAAACTAGTATTTAAGAATGCTAAAATGAGTTTTGTGATATATATTTCATTAATAAAAAGTACTCAAAGTTTTGTTACAATATTTTTTTGTTAATACACATTCCCACTTATACACTCACACGTTGAACATATAATCAAGGAAATTTTAAATTCTCCCAACTTATAATTGTATAATCAGAGATACAAAATAGTTACACAAAACCATCAAAAAACATATGAATGTATTTTATTTACAATTTTATGATGTATCATCACAATAACATTTTGAAATGCTATATTTTTATTTAGCATTTACTCAATCTAAATATTTGATTCCCTCTACCACATTCAATCCCTTTAACACTATTATTGATAAGTCATCAGTAAAATCACCATCAACCACATATCTTCCGAAAATGTTCTCCTTTGTTTGTGATTCCCACCATCAAATTTGTTAGAGTGTTTCCCTTTATACCTAATCTAATACACATTGTGTCTTCGAGAATCGTAGGGAACATCGCTTATACTACAAACCTTTTCTAGATATTTTATCAAATTCTATCAACTATATTGCAATGTAATTTTCCTGGGTGACTACTAGATTCAATTTAGTTGATAATTTTTATCAAGGCCTTTATCATCTTTTCAACATCACCATAATTGATTTTATCTCACTGAATCCATTTCAAATGTTTTTTATAATGAATTTATAAAATCTTTCGTGCCACCTCTCACATTAATCGCCTTTATTCAGAACTCAATGACATGTCCTCGAGGGTGATTAGTTTTCCTCATACGTAAATCCCTACAAATCTAAAACAAGTAAGCAAATTATTATGGCTAATCAGTAGGGAAGTAAATACTTTTTTAAATCGGTCTCATATAAATTCTAAACAATGAAAAAAGCAACATTTTAGCTTACAACTACAACTTACCGATGCACTCTTGCAGGTAGTAGATTACATCTCCTTTTCCCAAAATTGGATCCTTTGATGTAATATTTGTTTAAAACAAACATCAATATATTCATAATATAGTTATTTCTATGGAAAATGAAAGAATATTTGAAACAAACATAGTGATCTAATCGCTAAAATGGTAAATTCAATATTAGCACTTTAGGTAGCTACTACTTACCGATCGAGCTTCGGCTCAAGCTTGCATAGACCTTACTAGATGTTGTTTTCCTTTATGCAAGATGTATTACAAACAACAATAATATATGCATAAATGATTTCATTCTCTAGAAAATGAAATAATAATTGAAAAATGTACTGATCTATGTGGATATATGGTAAGTACAAATCAAAATATCCTATGTCTTATGAATGAATTATAGTGGATCGCTAGGGTTCATTTATATGTCATTGAACCACCCATTAGAGGAAAAAATTTAGTTATTGATGTGATTTAGCAACCATAGGCTATGCCATCATTAGTTGGAATAAGCATCCATTCTAATGTCTATATCATTATGTCGATACTAATGGTTTATGCAGACAACCAACAACATGGTAACTACAAACTATGTGCTAAGATTGATGCCACCATGAACTATTGAAATAGGTTATTTCCTAATTCCTTCTTTGAAAATAGTTATGCTTCTAGAATTAGTGATATCATTTTCTATAAAAATTTTAGCCTTAGAAATGGTTATGTTTTAAAGTATAGATGGATAACATACTTGGTTATGAATGAATATTAATCTTGGTTACTACCACACACTCAACTCGATACTTTCTCTAGTTGTTGTCATGTTTATAAACCATCAATTGTCTTATAAATTTGTGGGGCTTAATAACAATTATTATTTATAAATTCACACGATGAACATAATAGGATTTGATTTCATATTCATGTATGATGTGGCTAAGTTATTCTCATATTTTGTCAAAGCTTGTTAGCATAGAGTATTATCAAAAAAATGAAAAAAATGGCAATTGAAAACAAAGCTCTTTAAACATATTTACAAAATTATCAAGGTCAATCACCGTGTTGAGTTCGTTGTGTAAAATCAAGTTGATAGGTTTGTACATCAAATCCTATTGTTCTTTGGTTTGTTCTTTAAGAAATGTGTAAGTTTTTTTTTGGTTGAAATAAGAAATAATCACATGGTGAGTTATATTCGTTGAACCTTTTACTATTAATGTTTCAAAATTGTTTCCGACCATGTTTCTCAATAATAAAAATAACAAATATGGTTCAACCAAGGCACACGTAGTTATTATAATGCTAAATGATTCTGGGAACATAATCAAACAAACATCTGTCTTAATTCATATGATCTCTTGAAAATAAAAGGATGTTTCACTTCCAAATAAATTTTTGTTTTTTTCATCCAATCCCTATGACTTTCTCTTTAAATCATTATATCAAAATAACATTGTGTACATAAGACACAAACTTTTAAATTTCCCAATCAAGGCACATCTAGCCGTAATCACTTCACTATCTTTAAGCTTTTATGTGAATTTTTTTACTTTTTCTCTCAATATTTTTTGAATACTAATGCTGAGAATAATAATAATATAGTCCCAACACTAGTTCCAAAATCAAACATTAACATCTATAAACTATAAAAATTAGCATATGATCTACATCAGAAATATCAGAAGGCTTGAAAATAAAGAGTTAATGATGTTTGTTTCGACAAGTTTATATGGAATCTATCCTTTCAAGTATTTGTCTTCCTTCACATCACATAATTTTTAATATTATCTAGTTTTTTTCACTCCCTTTTTTATTTATATTTTTTTCCCTATAGACTTTCCTTTTGTCTCTTTCCCAAATATAGATAACTATTTTGATTCATGTAATAAAAAATTTTCAATTACATTCGATTCCCTACAAGATGTCATAGATTAATTTTTGGATAGACACAAACTATTGTAAATTTTTTTCCTCATTTTATGTCTCTACTATTAGCCCCTCCTCAATAGTAGCATCCTCGATTGTATTTTAGCCGCTAATCGATTCTTCCAAAATTCACCCCTCAAGGTAATTTTGATAACATGATCAAATTTTTAGTCCCAAGCAAATAGATTGATTTAAGGCTTTTTTGGAGCCCCTTTTTCTCTCCCCCATCCAAGAAGAAAACCCAACGGGTTAGAAAAGGTGAAAAAATTGCAAAAAAACCAAGCTTGGGGCCGAAAAAATGAAGAAAATTGGCTAAGTCTTAGTCCAAAGTAATATGAGAATAATACCATACGCGTGCGGATACTGGATCCCGCACCATTTCTAGTATTTGTCCAAAAATTGGACAAAAGTACGCAGAGGACGCGAACCGCTGATTTAGCCAGAGACGCTATTAGGCGCTTTGGGAATCCGCCAAAATATCGCTAAAGAGCCAGAGCGAATGGAATCTCGCCACGTGTCTTTACCGCAAACAGAACAAGGAAGCCTAAATCAGCCGAAATAGGAGATTTTTTTCTCGATCTGGGACAAAGGTACGCACGGACGCAAAAAGCTTCTAAGGAAAAGAAGAAAAGTCAACGCTGACCTAAAACGAAATAACTTTGGAACGATTTTCACAAAATCGACTTTCTGAGAGACGCCCCAACGAGGGTAAGCTACGGAAACATTTTAATGGTAACGGGTAGATAATGGGTATGTCATTCAAATGACAAAAAAACGCCTCGCTGCAAATTAGCTTTTGTGGAAACTTTTGCATTTCCTTTGCACAAAATTGTATATTGTCCTCCCAATGCATGGAAATCAATAAATTATGGATTTGGTGAGAGATAGATGGATTTTTTTAAAACGTGGCCGAGTTCATAATGGTGTTTTATTTGGTAAGTGCAATAAAGAGGCACTTATTCTTTCTGCCACACTGGTCCTTTTTTGTTTAATATATAATCATTTTACTCCATTTAATGCCTCTTACAAGTGGGAATACAAATTTTGGGATTTTCATTTTTCCCTTCCTTTTCTCTCTCATTTTTTCTATAAATTGGAGTGTTGGGCCATCAGAGGGGAGAGTTTTCAGATAGCAAAGCTCACAAAAATTACTTTGTGAAGCCAATGTGCAGTGGACTCCTTGCATGTGAGTCGATCTCAATAGATAATATATCAAAGAAATAAAATATCGCTTGTGGATTATCTTCCCTCCGTGTTTTCTTGCATTCTTCTACAATATTTCTACAAGAATATTGTGTCTATTATTATTTGTTGATCCATTATCATGTGTTACTTGGAATATCATATTGCTAGATTAGAGAACTTTTTCTAGTGTGCACTTTGCCTTTTCACACATTTGAGACTACTCTCCTCATTTTCTATCACCACTTCTTTCATTTTATGCATTCTCTCTCCTCGGTCCCCCTGGAATTTAGATTAAATAGTTAGTTTCTCTACTTATTAGGCCTAGCCTCAACTTTCTTCGGAGGCTATCTCAAGTAGAAAGTCCCACACTGAGATACACTCCATGTTATCCAATCACACCATGATTGTATATTACTTGTATAAACACAGGGGTAATGATTCGAGATAGTTCTTCGTCATTCATTCCTCTAAGAGCCTTAAATGAATTAGTAGTGAATTTTTTCAAATTAATTAGGTTGAAAGTTATCATGATTATCTTTAATAGGTGAACAAGAAAGGAAACCAAATCTAAAGAACTCAAATTTTGTAGTCCATTTAGTCCATATATCATCAAGCAATAATAAAAAGTCCATTTTTGTATAGAATTTTTATTTTGTCCATTTTGAAAATCAAAAGGCATTAATTCAAAAAGTTATGCATTGAAAGGACAATCATATGTATTATAATTTTATATAAGTAAGCTAAATGTTAATAACTAATGTAATTAAATTAAAATAAATTACCCTCCTCTCCTTTGTTTTGTTTTTTGTCAATCTGATATGTTGATGACATCTAAGCAATATCCAAACCGATCTAGATTTGTAAATAAAATCAATAAACGTGTTTTCTATCCATTTTCTATTCAATTAATTATGGTTTTAACAAATATTTGTAATGGCTTTGTTAGTTGTGTTTATAGAAATAATGCAAGCCCTTCAAAACGAAATCAGAGCTTTGTTATGTAAACACTTGTAAGTATCTGAGACAAAAATATTTTGTTTTACACATACTGTATGTTGGTCGTCAAGTATATAAAAGTTAAATTCATCCCTTTCTATGTATTTCAGATCATGGATCTCAAAACCTTCTTCATAGATCGTAAGAAGGGAAGAAGAATTATGTCCTTATGTGTAGGAATAAAATTTATCAACATGGAGTGCACAAGAAGGTCATCATTCTCATCATCTATAGAAGGATACTAATACTATGGAGGTCCTACATGGCACCTTAAAACATCAATTAAAAATATTTCACCATTGAACAAAAAGTAATCAAATTGTTGAATAGTTGAAGGTTTTGTTTTCATGAATATAGTGGTTGCCTTCTTCAAAAATGCATCTGATTTAGTATTATTTTTCAACCCTTGCAACTTTAATCTAGATGGATCGATATCAAATTTATCCAAATATATTTTCCTCAATATAGTAAACAACTTGGTATATTTAGGCATTAAAAGTGAACCTTTTCTATTCAAAAATGACAAACGGAAGAGATTTTTTCATCTCTATACAATTTTTTGAGTATTGTAAGCATGCCACTGTGAATGTCTTCTACATTTGAACAACCAATTTTTTCATTATCTATTAACAACCCCAAATCCAAACCATTTATTGAATAGGAACCTTTTTCATTTGTCTTTTTAGGATTTCATCTCTCGTTTCCTGAATAAAGAAACATCCAACTCCATATCGAAAATAAGACACTTTTTTTTTTCATAGTCAATGTGTTCGACTTAAATAGTAGTATAATCAAATCAAAACTATAGAGGATATAAGCATTTTGAATTCCTCATGTCCGTCATCTATAACAAAAAGAACCACAGGTTGTTGTAATAGCTTATCAAGGCCATGGATTTCAACAAACCATTCATCATGTATTTTCTTCTAAGACTAAACACCTTCAATGAATGGAATTTCTAAGAATGGATTTTTGACTAATGGAAGACATTGTACTTATAATTGAGTAGAATATATTAATAATTACTTCACATATAGAGTAATTTTTTTCCCATTATATGATAATGAATGTAATTATTAGCCTTTACGATCACTAATCTCTATAGTGCATTACTTTTTATCATTGGTGAGTAATCAACATAAACATTAGTCACCACTAGGCTTAGACTGGACATTATACCTAACCTTCAATCAAGTTATTGTAAATTGTATTTTTGGATCACATCATTAATAAGACAAACTATGTTAAATTGTTCTTGAAAATCAACATGCAACATATTTTGGAAGGCTTATCCATTGTGTGAAAACCATCCATATTGCATAGATAACATGAAAGGAACGTTTAAAAAACATAAATATTAGTGAGATAGAGCATTTAAGTAGACATATGAATGGACACTTTTAAACATTACTTGTTATAGTCTTATTATTCGACCAATCAGCCCAATACACATTGACACATCATCCGTAGACCATAGAACTCACCCGAGGCATGAAATGGTACCAAGTCCCTCTTTTATGTGAGATCTATCAAGGAGTTAACTTTATGAACAAATCCATATTAAATATCTATAATAAGCATTCAATTATATTGCAAAATATAAGATAGATCTAGGTCATAAACATATGCAATAATAACTCAACAATTTTCAAGATTAAATCAGCCATGACATAACTATTCACAAATATGTTTACAACCAATATCTAGCCAAAAATATTCCTTATATTAAGTAATGTAAAATAAAAAATATGGATACATACATAGTAGTGTCACCATAATTCATGCACGCATATAAACCAATAGCATAACTCTAACAAAACATGGATCCCTAACCCATGCAAATCAATACATATTTATAGGGGTGGGGACCTACCCTTGACTACCTATTCACCATTTAAAAATAGGCTACATGCTAAGAATATCCATGTGCCCTTATAAGATAAATATAAAATCATGTAATCTCACTAATAATAGATTATTTAATAATGAATACAATTCTAATCCTATTAATATTCCAAAACTATGCATGTCACTTAATCTTCCATTTGTCTAAAAATAGACTTTCTTCACCCTCAAGTCTTCATACTATGTGTGACTTCTAATACTTCTAATAAAAATTTCTTACACTTAACATATATTTTTTGCCTTATATTGAAAATGGCTAAGTCCATATGAAATGCTTTCCTAGGCGCACCCTATTCCACTATAATCCCACACGCACCTATGTGCTTTATGCCCATGCTCAATCCATATGTGCACCTTTTATACTTAGGTCAGTAACTCATCACCTAACATTACCCCACACTTGATTCATTTCCATCCCCGAAAATGGGTAATCAAAAGTTATCCCTCCATCAATAAAGAATAAAGAATGAAAGAATATATGCATAAAAAAGAATACTTGGGCACTCTATCCTTCCATAGGTAGAATTATATCTCGATATTTTTCTTTGACCTATGCTTCTATCTCATTCCAATCACTCAAAGGCCATATTAGTTTTTTTGGGAATTTCTTCCAAGACCCCATCTAATTCATCCAACGTCATGTTTTCACCTTCATTCTACAATAAATTGAGAATATTTTCCTTTCTCAAGATCATCCCTTCCATAACATCCACCCGCCGCATGATTAGTTTTCCAATCTCCTTCATCTTTTCCTTATGAGGGCTCTAGGCTACTGTAAGTGCATATCTTATCTTCTACCAAAGTGATCCTCTCCTCATGCCCAAGTGTCTCATTCTTCACTTCCTTTAGGAGTTCATTATCCTCTTCCATATTCCTTATAATTATTATTATGTTAGGGGTCATGAAAATATTCAATTCCAAATCTGCCCTTTTCAATTCATCCTTTAAGGTATATAGTATAGATTCATAGCATTCAACATATTCAATGCCAAATATTCTTCTATTGTGCAATATCCTTTTCTTTTGGCATTCATAATATACCTTCAACCATCACCATATGAACAAGTGTGCATAAATAGTGCATTACAAAATGGAGCTTCTCTAACACTTTTTCTTCTAGATCTAGCCTTACCTTATAAACTTCATCTCTAATTTGTTCTTCCATACTCACTAATGTCCTCTTCCTTTCCTCAGCTTTCTCCTTTTCCTTTGTTAGGTGCTTTATCTTGGTATCTTTATCTTTTCTATCTTCTAGAAGTTCCCAAATAGTTTCCACTTTATCTATGTTCTCGCACGCAACCTTTGCAAATACCTTTATTAATGCATTACTCACCTACTCATCTGACATCCGAGTAGGATTAAATGTGACATGGCATGATTTTGGTGCTTTCTTCATTCTCCACAAACATATGATGCTTCACACAAGTCAAAAGAAGGCTCATCCATATGAGTTTTCTTACTCCATTATAGTCACTTTCATGTGCATGTGGTATCCATCTCTAAATTAATTAACTCCCATACATAAAGGTCCTCGGGCTCCAAAGTACTTTCGAACCTAGTGCATATGATCTTAGTCAAGTCATTAACATACCCAACCATAAGAATGTCATATGTTTCATCATCCTTCCCATTACAAGAGCACATACCCCGTGCAAAATGTACATATGAATAAAACTTTGGTCCTCCATTAAGTAGGATTGACCTTACCCTCATCTATCTTTCTCTCGATAGTGCCACTTCCTACCTCCTACTCTTTTAACTCCTCTATATCCTATCACTGCGATTATTATTCATGAGGCTAGTCTCGCATCCTCATTGTGAACCGGATTCTTCACTCATTGTCCTCATATTTATCCCCATCATCATCCTTATTAGGATGTACATATGCCTTTTCTTTACTAGTTCTTCCTTCGTGAGGAGATATCCTTTGTGACCTTCGTAGCAGATGTGAACATCCCATGCCTTGATTTTGGTCTTTCTCAACACCTATTTTTACTCGGATCTCTAATACCTTCTCTTTAACCCAAATATTTTGTGCCTCTTTCCATTCACACTTCTTGATCCTATTTTTGAAATGGAAGGGCTTCCTCACACACTCTTTTCTCTCCTATGGTGGGTTGTTTTCTCCTACCATGCTCTAAGATGTGACTTTCTCTTTAAGTTCTTCTTATTCTACTTCTTATTCATCACCAAGGGGTAAATTTTCCTCTTCATATTACAACATGCCCACAATATGCTTTCCCTTGGGTGCCTTGGGGAGCTTAAACTCATTCTTTACATATTTTCCATTCTATAGCTTGGGATTAAGGTAGAAATATTCCTTAGCCGCTCTAATATTCCCAAATTAGGCTCATAAAAATTATATGAATATCATCTCAAATAAGTCTCTCAATATATGCAGATTTACCTGTAGACATACATTTTTGGAGTGTATGATAGTCGTAGTCCACATTTTCTACATTAAAGATAAACCTACCTATATTTGAGAACCTATGTACCGATGCCTGAATGTAGTGCAAAATGAAGGAATAAGAAGCTTACATCAAGGACTCCACTTTTTATTCTTCAAGAAAAATTTCCCTATTCGTAAATGCCGGTGAACTACAAACTATACCTATTTTCCAATAAAAAGGAATATCCTTCGGTATTATCCACTTAGTCTCAAACACAAAGGCGCAAGATCTCATACCAAAGTTCTCATATTTTCTTGGAGGCCCCGCTTTTATGGACCCATCACATTGTACTTCACAAATCTATCTACAATGGACCTCTTTTCCTGTGGTAGTGCCACATTTTATCATTTGGACCATCGATAATCCATTCTCTACAAAAACAATAGACATAAGGATCATGCAAAAAATTATCTTCTCACCTTCATATGCCTCTTAAAAATGGTCTCACTAATGAATATGGATAACTTGTATACTACTCCCTTTTCATCTTTTTTGATATATAACCATTCCTTATTCACCTATGACCAATGCTCTTGATTGTTTAACTTAGTGAGGAGGTTCATTGCCTCCCGAACAACAGGTATTTTCTATAATTTGGGGATATACATCCTATTTTCACCTCAAAATTCCCCTCTTTTGAAAGTTGAAAAATTTTAAAATTTTGAGTTGGCACCCTTCAGTAATGTTTTAGTAAAGAGGAAATTTGAAGAGATAGTGAAAATGTCATTTCTTGGGATCATTTTAGTAACTTGTGGGTCTGTCAGACATTTTTGTCCCTCGTGTCATAAGTTCCTCTGGGCTTCTTGTCCTGTCGATTCCCGCACATTGTCACATCAGCTAAATCGGGTCTTCATGTCCCATTTGTCCCAAGTTCCAGTGGGCCTTTTGTTCGCTAATCGGCTAATTTTCCCACAAGTTCTTGTCTGTCAGATTTCTCCCACTTTTTCAAAGGCCCATCTTGTCCCAAGTTTGTCTGGCTTTTTCCCCCTAATTCCTGCATCACCCACATTATCCGAATCATGTCTTCACATCCTTCACATTTTCGTGTCCCCTGGATGACAAACAAAGTGCTCTTTTTAGCCCGCATCCTTTGAATTGGCTTTTCACGTCCCCACATGTCCCAACGTCCCATGGATCGGGCTAGTTTTTTCCACTTTTCCCACATTTCACCTTTTTGATTGGTGCAAGGGGTATTTAATGCACATTTATGATCTTCTCTCTCCTAAACAACTATTTAAAGGGACCACCATCTATGCATTTGTCACATTTCTTGCTTATTATTTCTTTGTCCACATTCTTGCAATTGAGTCATTTTCTCATCTTCCTATATCCCTTTACATTTTTATCATGATCTATTCTTTGAAGGTTGTTCCTCTGTGCACTGTAAAAATGAAGATCAAGTTTCAAGGGCATGAGCATTTGTCACCTCTGGAGACCTCTGTACCTAATATTGGGGATAGTGAAGTTTGACACTTGGATTTTGATGATTTCTAGGGTAGGTTAACATGCAACAACCCTACTCCCATGGCCTAAATGATCAATGATAGTAGAATCACATATGCTATTGGCTTTCCATCTCTTTGTAGTGTGCTTCGACACCATGCTCACTTCCTGGAGCTCATTTCAATCCAAATACCAAGGAGGTTGTTAATGTGCATGGAGAATTGATTGCAAAACTGGATGCTACCACCATCGCCACTTGTCCTACACATTCCTGAGATAAAATACTTCATTTTTCTCACTCTCACTCAAACTCTATCTGCTTTGATAAGGACAACAAGAAATACAAGGCATGAGTGGCTAAGTCATGGCTGAAGTGCCCTAAGAAGGGAGCATCCCGACTCTCCAAAGCATTGTTCAAGGTTGATTTCAATGAAGAATTATCATATTTCATCATCTTTCTCACCCATATTATGGGGATGCCCTCTACCAATGACTTCCATTTTTGGATGTGCCCTTTCATAAGCATCATCTGCGAAGGTAAACAAAACATAAAATGGGCTGAGATCATCTGTATGAACCTGACTGAACAATTGACAAATGTTCAACAAACTAAGAAGTTCTACATGACTTCTTATCTCATGTACACCCTGGAAGCATCTCAGGAGTGGTTTGGCTTCACTTACATTGAGAGCAAGAAGGATGAGCCCATATACACATATGCCCTCAATTTACCCTTAAGGATAGTAATCATAATTTTAGAAGGGTAAATGATGCTTTCACCATGTACATTGTGAGACTTTTGAACGGTGACACTGCTAGAGATTTTCTAATGAGGTTATGGCTCTAATAGCCAAGTATGGGGCTTTCTTCATCCAGTTCAAAAAGTTCTCATACATCATGTTGGCTTGTTTTGAAAGTACACCTCTCAAGCTTCCCATGTTTTGTAATGACAAAATGGCTTTGGTTGAGGTGTGCAGATAGTTGGATAAGCTCCATAGAACATGTAGAGACAAGAAGATCATTGGTCTTCATTTCCCTATCACCTTGGGGAATTATACATGCAAGACAACCCTAGATGCCCAAAATATAGAAAGGGCTATTGCTCCTCTTATTGTTCATTTCTTCAGGTCTAGGACTTGTTTTGATCTGAATAAATTCATTGATCAAAATCTGAGAATAACCTATCATCACCATCCTGACACTGAGGATTACTAGGCTGATCAGTATTGATGATTTTGAAGCCAGGAGGAGGCATTTTGGTAGATTATCTCTGCAATAGATCTTAGATCTCAATATCTACTAGGTGCCTGAAGGGCTTGTGGATGATGATGAGGGCTTGCAATCCTATGAGTATGAGAGATCCATCAAGAACACACCTCTAGAAACCCTGGATTGGTATGTGAAGGAGAAAGATGATTTGAGTGAGATAATTGCCCCTATCATTGTCAGAACTAAGGTTTGGTTTGACAGGAAAGTTCATGAATTTAGGAAGAGCTAGGGTAGATCTTCTTCAAGAGAAACTTCCACACCTAGGAAGGAAGTACATACGCCTAGTACTAAGGTACTTGAGAAAACTCCTCCTTCCTCATTGAAAGAGCCTGAAATGTCTACTCCTTCTTCTTCCACTCAAGTGTATCAGAAGAAGGTCAAAGAGGTTAAGTAAGAACCAATCACGAAAGAAACTCTTCTAGAGCACTTAGAATTGCCTGTTGGACCAGAGAACATTATTGTTCTAAGTGAGAATGAGGATGATGAGATGATAGAACCAGAAGAAACCCTTGGAACCACTACTGAGATGGAGAAGGAAGGATCAAGAACTAAACCTCCAAGCTTAATAGAATCCTCTACAAAGGAGTTTCCATGAGTTCTCTTGCACTTGGACCCTTAACTCCTCTATTTCTTCTTCTTCCTTTTCCTGGTGCAGCCCCTAGTAGACAACAGGAAAATAAAGTCTTCTTCCTAAGCAACTAGGCCTGATTTTGATGTTGTGGCAGCTCTACTTGGTACTACCCCTCCTCCTCAAGAAAAGAAAGAAATACTACTTCAATATTGGTATCTGATGCTCAAGGTGAATTTTCTAGAGGTTGCTTGACCTAGGTGGAATATAGAGGAGAAGGATATTTTAATCTCTGACTTGGAGCTTTCTAGAATTCCACTGGGAGAATCTACACCTGAGAGTGAGGTTCATAACCTTCGGGAAACTGTCACTAAGGTTATTGAATGGGTTGAGAAAGGAAAGCAAACCATGGAGTAGTTGGAAGAACAGAACCAAGTTCTTTCCAACTTTATCAGATCATTATTAACAAAAGATAAAGTTTTGGATCCAGCTCCATTGGCTACTCTCCCACCTCCCATGGTTCTCAATCAAGATGAGGTTCAAAGCATCAAAGACATACATAAGTATTCTACTTATGGGAAGGTTGTTGAGGCCATGGTGGATGACATGACTATAGCATGTTTGAATTTCATTGAGGAAGCCTTCAAAACCAATGAGAAGGTGATCAATTTGCAGTAGAAACTCACTTCCTCAATCAAAGCCATGGACAAGGAGCTGAAGGTCTGGAGTGGATGTATTATAGACCTCCGTCTAATGGGCCAAACCAATGAGAAGATCCTGTTGGCCAACAATGTGTTTGATGATGCAAATAATAACTTGTCAAGGACATGGATCTTCAACATTGAGTGGAAGATAAAGGTTCTGGAGGAAGCATTGGGAGAATTGAGGAATGTGTGGAAAAAGGGGAGTCCTTTAAAACTTGTGTTTTATCTACCTTCAAGGATATCCACTGCCATCTTTAGGATGAAACTACAGGTGTTTCCTTTTCTCTTCAAGAAATCAAGGCTCAGTTTAGAACCTTTGTCAAGGGTGATCTATTCAAAGAAGATTCATTTACTAAGGAGAAGATGAAAGACATTTGTTCTCTTCATTCAACTATTACTGAAGCTAATAAAGAATATCTAGAGCATACCGAGTTTGATAAAGATATGGAGAAATGTCTAGGCACGTGGACACATGCTACTTCCAACAC
Organism: Taxus wallichiana var. yunnanensis; assembly: GCA_018340775.1. Lineage (NCBI taxonomy): Eukaryota > Viridiplantae > Streptophyta > Pinopsida > Cupressales > Taxaceae > Taxus > Taxus wallichiana. The sequence goes on from CM031234.1 coordinate 1,037,731,687, forward strand.
AATAATTCCAAGAGGCATGGAGATAGCAGAAGCATTGAAAATATTTAGGCATCGAATCCTCAAATCAGTGGGCCCTCCTCAGCCATAATCGGATGTCTCTATTTCTTTCTCTCCATTCTTCTATTTTTAGTGTTGATCTCCTTGTAATTTAATTAAGGACTTTGTATTGTGCATTTCCTTAATTAATATTTTGTTAAAAGAAATGGTTACCAAATGTAACCACTTTGTAAGCTATATATTGAGCTCTCCTCACCATTCCAAAGGGCTAGAACTCTGATAATTTTTGAAAGTGTAAAAGGACTTAAAGCTATCAATACAAAAGATTTTCCCTTCCTATTTCTATCTATGTTTATTTATTCTCTCTTACCTGTCTAAGGTTGTTGAATCATTAATCTATTTTGCATTAAGAAGCTTTGTATTCTTATGGATGTCATCTCTGGAACTTTTTGTCTGTAAGATAACATCTAGTGGTTTTAATATGAATGATTTTGTTCTATATATTTTCCTTGCTCAACATTTATAAGAAACTATTTTGCTATTTATACTTCCTAAAAGTGTTATTCTACCTTTTCCCCCCTTAGTTCTTATGTTATTTTGTATTGATAATCTATCTTGGCATTAAAACACTTTCATGATATCAGAATTCCTCATCAAAGTTGGAAGTTGTACATTTGTAAATAGTTGTGTCATTTGCTTTCAATAAGGGAACCTCTCCCATTAAAGAGGAGGGAATTTTTGTCCCTTGACTATTGCTTTCATTAAAGTCCTAATTTGACAACCAATAGTTTTTGGTGACTCTATGGGGATTTGCTTTTACTGAATTCCAGTTTTAAAGAACAATTTCTTGATCATTTCTAATCTGGTGACTCTAAGATTTACTCATGAGAAGAAGGGCTCTTGGAATTGAAGATTCACAATTTCAACTCCTGGAGCAGAAAGGCTTTCCCCTTCCTTCAATAAGGAGAGATAGAAGGACTCATTCTACAAGCACACCACCTATTGAAGATAGATCTTTTAGGAGTGGTGTCCCTCAAGAACAACTCAGCCCTAATCTTCGCACTTTAGTTCTTGCTTTGGCATTTCAGTTCCACTTCAAGTAATTTTTCCAAGAATGGCAGTTCCATTACCTTGGGGCCAACGAGTTGGGCCTCTTTCCCTTCCTCAACCTTTGCATGAGTTACCCAGGGGTAACAGAAATAAATTTCCCAAGTTCAGAGGAGATGGCAAGGTACATCCTAATGAACACATTACAACCTTCATAGTTGCATGTGGAGTCCTTGGAGTTGAACATGAGGATGTCTCTGTGAGGATTTTTGTGGAGACTTTGTAGGAAAATGTGGAATATTGGTTTTATCATCTCCTTATCAAGGGGCCATCACCAATTGGACTACCATGAGAACCAAATTTGAGAACCATTTCAAACTCCGTTGTTGAAGATGTGCATGCTTTTCTAGCCTAGATTTCTCAAATTGAAGTCAACCACAGGAGCCCATGAGAGAATTTGTGGCCAAGTTCAATAAGTTGATTAACAAGATCCCACAAGACACCCTACATGTGGATAAAATTCAAAAATATCTTCCTAAACACTCAATTTCTGAAGTAAACTATGTTCTAAGAAGAGCCAATCTTGCAAATTTGGATGTTGATCAAGATTAGCCTTCATGTTGAAGATGACCTGATCATGTTTGGTAAATTAAAAAGAGATCCTTCCAAATCTAAAGCTTCTTCTTCCTCTTCCTCTACTCTTGGAGCTAATGTAGATTAGTTAGTACAGAAGCTTGCTAATGACCTCATTGCCATCAAGAAATAATTGGCTCAGCATGCTCCTTATCAAGATGTTCCAAGGAGAAATTTTCAGCCTAGAAACCATTTTCCTTCTTCTCAAACAAGGTTGGCAATCAAAGGACCACCCATCAAGGTCCCTTGTTAATGCAACTTGTGAAGTTGAAGAACCTGATGATGAAGAAGTTAATGAATATTTTGAAGAGCCTGAAGAAGAGGTTGAGGAAGAACTGGAAGAACTTGATGGGTCTCGAGTTAATTTCCTCACCACTGAGGGTGTTGATGAGGAAGATGATTATGATGAAGTAGTGGCAGAGATGAATAGTGAGTCATATGCTGTTATGACTCGAGAGTAGACAAATAAGAAAGAAAAAGTGATGCAGCCCACTAAGAAGTCCAAGGAGCATCCCATGACTATTCCAGTGATTGCAAGAAGAGGATCTCCTATTCCCACTGCATCCATGCAAAAGGTGAGTTCTGCTAATTCTTCTTCTTCTACTCCTGCTTCTAAAACTTCTTTTTCTCTAGTTCCAAAACCTGATAAGCCTAGGATTCCTAGTGATGATAGCCCATCCACCTCTTAGATCTTTTGATATCATTGATCACCTCAAGAAAACAAAAATCTAGATTTCTGAAGCTGAGTTTTATCAGACTCATCCAAAAGCCTTTGCCAAAATGGTCCACTTTGTCAATTCTCATTCCAAAACTTCATCCAACACTTCTAAAGGTATTTTTCCCACTCCCTCTTCCACATCCCAATCAAATCTTGTGGCTGCAGTCACCTCACCAAATGTGAAAATCGAACCATTCTATGTAACCCTCCTCATAGCTGGCCATAAACTTAACAACTATGTCATAGACTCAGGAGCGTCGGATAATGTCATGCCTGCTAAAGTGGCTCATGCTTTGGGTCTTACCCTCACATGCACTTATGGTTCTTGCTATTCCATGGAGAGTAGGGAGGTGCCTTTGGTCAAAAGAATTAAGGATGCACAAGTAGATTTTTCTTTTTTCATTTTGCTTGAGAAGAAGGTTTTAGCTACTATTTTGGTAGTTGATATCCCTCCTTCATATGGTATGCTATTGAGTAGAAATGTTATCCAAAATTCACCCTCAAGGTAATTTTGATAACATGCATCAAATTGCCTCTTAGTTCCAAGCAAGTATATTGATTCAAACTTGGCAAAAATCATGTTTTGTGGGATCCTCTCGCTTTTTAGTAACTCTCATTTCAAGAAAATCCATGTTTTGTTTTAAAAATGTGAAAAATTGCAAAAACAAGCTTAGGCTAGGAAAAATGAATAAAATTGGCTAAGTCCTAGTACCATCTCGCAAAATAGTCGGGACATGACGGACATCTAGCGAAATAAGAAGAAAGGCCATCAAGATGAAGAAATGAGAGCAAGGGAATCCTACGTTAGGGCATCACGGGCGTGAAAAATGAAATCGGCCAAAATACAAAAATTTGCCTATTCTTTAATTTCACACTTGGGACAAAGGACGTGAGTCCGTGGAATTGGCAACAATTTGGCGCAAGTCATCCATTTCAAGGCGGTTCGGAGAAATTTGTCCCGAGTAGTCCAGAGGCAGCTTTGGACAAGATGTGATGGAGGCTTGAGTGAAATGGCTGGTTCGGTGAAAGAGTTATTTTTCTTCTTTACATCCAGGCCAAAAAGTACAGGGAGGATGCGAAATAGCCCAAAGAGCGAGAGCGAATGGAATTCCACATGTCTTCATGAAAGAGGGACAAGGAAGTAGAATTAGCCAAGGAGGATTTTTTCATCTGAGACAGCTTGGGACAAAGGTACATGGGTCATTTAAAAGGACTCAAGTGCAGCCGATAATTAATTAATCAAGAAGAAAAGTCAACGTTTGACCCGTAAAACTTTATAACTTTTGATCCGAGCTCGATTTTCACATTTGGACTTTTGAGAAGGACATTCTAACCAATACTTTTGGATTTCTTATTTTTAATGAGGGTAGATTTATTTAATTAAGAGAAATATATTAGGCTCTAGTCAATTAATGCTCATTCCTGAAATGTTTTAATTACGGTAGACCCGAATAGGTGCCCACACTCGAAATAACTTTTGCATTTCTCAACAAAATCACACAAAATTGGTAGTTGGAATCATGGCTCTAGGCTCCAATGAAAAAATGTCAAGAAATTCTGGATTTGGTGAGAGATTGATGGATATTTTTATAAAATGTGGCCGAGTTCATAATTATAGTTTCATTTGGTGGGTGGGAGTGTAATTAAGAGGCATGGTCATCATTCTTTCTCTCTTTGAGCAAAGACTGCCACAAAGATGGGAGCCTTTTTCAAGTAATGTAAATAATTTCACTCCATTTAATACCTCTTATAGGTGGTTGAAGGATAGATTTCGAGGATTTCCATTTTCCCTTCTCTTTTCCTTCTCATTTTTCTATAAATTGGTGAGTGTTGGGCTCATTGTAAAAGGAGGTAGTTTTTGTAGCAAAACTCTCTTGCTTTGTAAGCCAATGTGTCCAGGCCCTTGTTAAGTGGACTCCTAGTGATGATAGCATATCCCCTTATCTTGTAATAGATTGAATCATACCTTAAGAAAACAAAATACAGATTTTGTGGATTTTATCTTGCCTCCAAAATCCTTTCTTGCATTCTTCTTGCCCCTTTAACTTTATTTACAAAATATTTCATCTAATTATGTTCTTGCAGGGATTTTATCATTATGTATGCTTCCCAATATTATTGTGAATGCATTTTGCTAGAAATGGAGAATCAATCACCTCTTCTAGTGTGCCGTGCACTTTGCCTCTGTATTTCACACATTTAAGACACTACTCTCACACCCTCCTTTTCTAGTGTATCACCGCTTTAGTGTAGGCTTTCATTTTATGGATTCTTCTCCCTCACATGCACTTATGGTTTTAGATTAGAATAGTTAGTTTCCCTTATTAGAGTAGATTAATGATGCAGTTTAGAGTAGAACCAGCTTTTCTACTCTATCTCAAGTAAGGTTTTAGTCCCACTATTTGGAGATAGTACCCATGTTATCCAATCCACTTTGTGAGTTCAGGTATGGCACTTGTATAGTACAAATTTTGATTCGGTGATGTGGGAGAAAATTCAAATGGATTGGTCACATGCCCTTATACCAATCAATGGAAAGATGAAGAAGTTGTTGCCTGAGAAACAATTTGAATATATTGTGCAAAAGACAGATGATCCCAAGGCACAAATACTTTATGAAGATATTGGGCATGGAAACTACATGATCATGTCTCAGGATGAGGTGGAACATCCTAAAGTAGTGCTCCATGATCCTAATAGCATTTGGAATTTGGAATTTGATGGAAGTTGTTCTTCAACTGGTTCTGGGGCTAGTGTGGTATTGATATCTCTAGAAGGGAAGATTCATCCTTTCTCCTTTAAGCTGCAGTTTGAAAATACAAATAACACAACAATATGAAGCTCTCATCCTTGGACTAAATGCAGCAAGAGAAAGAGGTGTGAAGAACCTCCTGGCTCAGTGGAGATGTGGAACTGGTTGTCAAGAAAGTCAGGGATCTTTTCCAAGTAAAGAATAGAAGGTTAAAGCACTATAGGAATCTGGTCTGGGATTCTATTGAATTCTTTGATGCCTTCTCTATCGAAGTAGTGCCAAGGGAGAAGAACACTAGGGATGACTCCTAGCTATTTTAGGATCTCTGCTGATACCTCATCCTAATTTTTCTCAAGACAAATTCACCATTGAAATGATCCATAGACCAAGCATACTGGATAATGTAAACAACTAGAAAGTTTTCAATGATGATCAACATTTTCTCTCTTTCCTAGAACTTAAGGATAACTTTGATCAATTGTATTTTGAGGGAAGTGGCAATCTTCCTTGAGAGAGTGTCTCTTCCAATGAGGAAGGTGTCAAAGAGGAGATGGATCAAGAGGGATGCATCAAACTAAAAGGCAACAAGATCCCTAAAGGACTGGTGAGTTTGGAGGAATTGTTTGATAAACATGATAGGTATGTCAAGTCCAAAGCTTCCAAAGGACCTCAACAGTCTGCTGAATATGAAAATATTAATATTGGGAACTCTATTGAACCCAAAATGGTGAACATTGGAAAGTGTTGTACCCATGAGGAGAAGAAGAAGGTGATGAATCTTTTGAAGAAGTACGTTGATGTCCTTGCTTATTCTTACGATGATCTGAAATATTTTTAGCCAAAATAAATGCAACATTTCATTCCCCTCAAACCTGGATTAAGCCTTTCAAGAAGAAGCAAAGGCAGTACAATCCAAAGATTATTGACACTATTTTCCAAGAGATACAAAGCTTTTGAAAGCCAATATTATCTTCCCCATTCATCATTCAACATGGATTGCTAACATTGTGCCTGTCAGGAAGAAAAATGGTGAGATTTGGATCTGTGTTGATTTTAGGAATCTGAATCAAGATTCTTTGAAAGATAACTACCCCCTACCTATGATGGACCAGGTGTTGCAAGTGTTACGGGTGCAGAGATGTTGTCCATGCTTGATGGTTTCTCAGATATAACCAAGTAGAAGTTAACACTATAGATCAACACAAGACTACCTTTACCACTCCTTGGGGTACTTTTTCCTACAAGAGGATGCCCTTTGGTCTCATTAATGTTGGTGCCACATTTTAGAGAGAAATGGATTTGGATTTTGGGTTTTGAAAGGAAAATGTATTGTTGTGTATCTAGATGATTTAACTGTGTTTTCCAAAACTAGGGCAGATCACTTTTAGCACCTTGAAACAGTCCTCTTGAAATGTAGAGAACATGGAGTCTCTCTGAATCCCAAGAAATATGTATTTTGTGTCACAGAGGGAAAGTTATTGGGACATGTTGTCTCCAAAGAAGGAATCAAAATTGATCCTGAAATGAGTTCAAGCCATCCAATGATTCCTCTTCCCACAAGCAAAAAGGGAGTACACTCTTTCTTTGGTAAGATCAACTTCCTGAGAAGATTCATCCCTAATTTTGCAGAGCTGACTTTAAACATTTCCCAAATGATGAAGGGAAAGAAGACATTTGGTTGGTCCTCTGAAGGAAAAGAAGCATTTGAAGGCATTAAGAAAGCCATTTCTAAGACTCCTATCTTAGCATGTCCAAATTTTAGCAAAGATTTTGTTATCTATTACTATGCCACAGAGAGTACCTTGGCCACTATTTTGACTCAGAAAGATTCTGAAGATCATGAGCTCCCAATTGCATTCATGAGTTATATTCTGAAAACTCATGAGTTGAAGTACACTATAATGGAGAAACATGCTTTCATAGTAGTTAAAGTTGTTAAGCAGTTTCGATTTTACATTCTTAACTCTCACTTTGTTGTGCTTGTGCCCGATACAACTATTAAGTCTATTCTTACACAACAAGAGTTTGGAACCAAGAGAGGAAATTGGGTAGAAAAGGTTCAGGAGTATGATCTCGACATTAGACCAACAAAACTAGTTCGGGGTAAAGGCCTGTGTGAACTCATTGCCAAGGGAGCTAGTAACGAAACACCTCAAGATGAAGTTGATATCCCTATTGTTCTGTTCCTTAGCTCAACAGATGAATGGTATGCTGACATTGCTCACTTTCTCACCTATGGTGAATGTCCATATCACTTAACTTCCAAGGAGAAAAGAGCTATCAAGCTAAGGTCTACACATAGTACATGTTACGGGAAAATGTTTTGTTCAAACAAGAGGATGGATGGAGATTCTTGAAGTGTGTTGACAAAGTGCAATAGAAGAAGTTGTTCTCAACCTTCCATGACCAAGCCTGTGGGGGTCATTTCTCATCTACCATTACTGCTCACAAAATTCTTCATGTGCAGGGTACTATTGGCCTACTTTGTTTAAGGATGCATCAAGGTGGGTTGACAAATGTGAAGCTTGTCAAACCTTTGTGGGAAGACCAAAGTTGGCTGCTTTTCCACTTAAGCCACTTATGATTGAAGTACCCTTTCAACAGTGGGTTTTGGATTTTATCGGAATAGTCAACCCATCTTCAAGTACAAGACATACTCATGTGTTGACTGCCACAAATTATTTCACTAAGTGGGTAGAATTCATCCTAGTTAAAAGTACTACTTCAAAGGTAGTGTGTAATTTCATCAAAGAGAACATCTTGATAAGGTTTGGAGTACCAAACAAGATCGTGATTGATAATGCTTCAAATTTTTCTTCTAGCTGAGATGATGGATTTCTGCTATGGGTATGGTATTTCCCTCACTCATTCTTTAGATTACTATCCTCAAGGGAATGGATAGGTAGAATCAACAAACAAAAATTTGGTGACCATTGTAAGAAATCTTGTCAATGAATCTCAGAGGAACTAGCACAAGAAGCTTTATGATGCTCTCTAGGGATGATAGGATTACACCCAAAAGAGCAATTGGGATGTCCCCTTTTCAAGTGGTGTATGGTGTGGAAGCCCAACTACCAGTGACAATAGAACTACCAGCTTTGCATTTGATGAAAGCTATTGAGGACACTAGTTTCAGTGATTCTTTGGATAAGAGGATCATGTATCTCCATAAGCTAGATGAAGATAGGTTGTAGGTTTTTGATAGGATCTCTGCTCATCAGTAGAAGGTTAAATCTTTATTTGACAAGAAAACCAGATCCAGAGAGTTCAAAGTTGGAGACATTGTTTTACTATGGGACAAAAGGCATGAACCTCGAGGAAGCCATGGTAAGTTTGACTCTCTTTGGCTTGGTCCTTTCAAAATTAGGCACTTTTGTTGGTGAAAATTATTTCTATCTTGATTACATGGATGGATCTTCTCTCCCACTTCCTTATAGTGGGCAATACTTGAAATTGTTCAAATCCTAGGTGAATAGGAGGACCTTTGTATATTATGTACAATGTGTGTTTTTGCTTTTCCTGGTCTTTGTTTTGTTGTTTGCCTTTCCTTGTTTTTGTGTGTTGCCTTTTGTATTGTTTTTCCTTTGGCTCTTTTTTCCCAATGGATAAGGAACTGGTCTTCTTCCCCAGAGTTTTTCTTGATTCTTGTCTTGCCTTGTTCCTATGATCTAGTCAAGTCATCCCCAGAAAGAGCTAGTTGTTGTCCCCTAAAAATTCCCCTCTTTTGAAAGTTGAAAAATTTAAAAATTTGAGTTGGCACCCTTCAATAATGTTTTAATAAAGAGGAAATTTGAAGAGATAGTGAAAATTCCATTTCTTGGGATCATTTTAGTAACTTATGGGTCTGTCAAACATTTTTGTCCCTCATGTCCCAAGTTACTCCAGGCTTCCTATCCCGATTGCCCTGCATCATATGCATTATTGCCAATCGGTCTTCTTGTCCTATCTGTCCCAAGTTCGGGTGGGCCTTTTGTTCGTCGATCTGCCCAATTTTCCCACAAGTTCTTGTCTATCGACTTTCTCTCACTTTCTACCCATCTATCCCAAGTACATCTGGGCTTCCTATCCCCCGATTCCCTACATCATCCACATCATCGGCCAACTCGAGTCTTCCCTCCTTCACATTTCTATGTCCCAGGACCTCCCGTGCTCTTTTGGCCCGCATTGGTTGAATCGGCAAATCAGCGCATTGCATGCCCACATGTCCCAATGTCCCATGGACTATCTCGGGGCTATTTTTTCCACTTTTCCCACATTTCACCTTTTTGAGTTGGTGTAAGGGGTATTTAATGTGCATTTATGATCTTATCTCTCCTGAACATGGCTATTTAAAGGGACCACCATCTATGCATTTGTCACATTGCTTGCTTATTATTATTTTTTCCGCATTCTTGCAATTGAGTCATTTGCTCATCTTCTGTATCCCTTTGCATTTTTATCATGATCTATTCTTTGAAGGTCGTTCCTCTGCACTATAAAAATGAAGATCAAGTTTCAAGGGCATGAGCATCTGTCACCTTTGGAGACCTCTATACCTAATATTAGGGATAGTGAAGTTTGACACTTGGATTTTGATGATTTCTAGGGCAGGTTAACATGTGACAACCCTACTCCCATGGCCCAAATGATCAATGATAGTGGAATCACATATGCTATTGGTTTTCCCATCTCTGTGTAGTGTGCTAACACCATGCTCACCTGTGGAGCTCATTTCAATCCAGATACCAAGGAGGTTGTTAATGTGCATGGAGAATTGATTGCAAAACTAGATGCTGCCACCATCGCTGCTACCCTACACATTCCTAAGATAGAAGACTCCATTGTTCTCACTCTCACTCAAGCTCAGGCTCTATTTGATAAGGACAACAAGAAATACAAGGCATGAGTGGCTAAGTCATGGCTGAAGTTCCCTAAGAAGGGAGCATCCCGACTCTCCAAAGCATTGTTTAGGGTTGATTTCAATGAAGAGTTATCAGATTTCATCATCTTGCTCACTCGTATTATGGGGATTCCCTCTACCAATGACTTCCATTTTTGGATGTGCCCTTTCATAAGCATCATCTATGAAGGTAAACAAAACATAAACTGGGTTGAGATCATCTGTATGAACCTAACTGAACAATTGACAAATGTTCAGCAAACTAAGAAGTTCTACATGACTTCTTATCTCATGTACACCCTGACAACATCTTGGGAGTGGTTTGGCTTCACTTACATTGAGAGCAAGAAGGATGAGCCCATATACACATATTGCCCTCAATTTACCCTTAAGGATAGTAATCATAATTTTAGAAGGGTAAATGATGCTTTCACCATGTACATTGTGAGACTTTTGGAGGGTGACACTGCTAGGAGATTTTCTGATGAGGCTATGGCTTTGATAGCCAAGTATGGGGCTTTCTTCATCCAATTCAGAAAGTTCTCATACATTATGGGCAGCTTGTTTTGAAAGTACACCTCTCAAGCTTCCCATGTTCTGTAATGATAAAATGGCTCTAGTTGAGGTGTGCAGGTAGCTAGACAAACTCCATAGAACCTGTAGAGACAAGAAGATCATAGGTCTTCATTTCCCTATCTCCTTGGGGAATTATACATGCAAGATAACCCTAGATGCCCAAAATATAGAAAGGGCTATTACTCCTCTTACTATTCATTTCTTCAGGTCTAGGACTTGTTTTGATCTGAAGAAATTCATTGATCAGAATCTGAGAATAACCTCAAAATTAACACACTCAAAGCTTAACAGAATCTCCTGTAAAGGAAATTCTTGAGGTTCCATGCCCTTCCCACTAGAGGCAATAGTAGTTCAGACTCTGAGTGTCATGAGTTCTCTTGCATTGGGACCGCTTCAATCCTCTATTTTTTCTTCTTCCTTTTCCTAGTGTGCAACCCTTATAGACAACAAGAAAAGAAAGTCTTCTTCTCAAGCAACCAGGCCTGATTTTGATGTTGTGGCAGCTCTACTTTGTGCTACCCCTCCTCCTCCAGAAAAGAAAGAAAATACTACTTCAAGATTGGTATCTAATGCTCAAGGTCTGCAGTTTCTAGAGGTTTCCACACCAAGGGCGGATAAAGAGGAGAAGGAGCTTTTAATCTCTGATTTGGATCTTTCCATAATTCCACTGGGAGAATCTACACCTGAGAGTGAGGTTCATAACCTTCGGGAAACTATCACTATGGATATTGAATGGATTGAGAAAGGAAAGCAAACCATGGAGCAGTTGGAAGAATAGAACCAAGTTCTTTCCAACTTTATCAGATCATTATTAACAAAAGATAAAGTTTTGATCTAGCTTCATTGGCTACTCTCCCACTTCCCATGGTTCTAAGTCAAGATGAGGTTCAAATCATCCAAGACATATATAAGTATTCAACTTATGGGAAGGCCAGTTGAGGCCATGGTGGATGACATGACTATAGCATGTTTGAATTTCGTTGAGGAAGCCTTCAAAACCAATGAGAAGGTGATCAATTTTTAATAGAAACTCAATCCTCAATCAAATCCATGGAAAAAGAGCCAAGGTCCAGAGTGGATGTATTACGGACCTCCGTTTAATGGGCCAAACAATGTGTTTGATGATGTAAAGAATAACTTTGATCAAACTTTTCAAGACATGGATCTTCAACATTGAGTGGAAGATAAAGGTTCATGGGGAAGCATTGGGAGAATTGAGAAATGTGTGGAAAAAGGGGAGTTCTTTAAAACTTTTGTTTTGTCTACCTTTAAGGATATCCACCGCATCTTCAGGATGAAACTACAGGTGTTTCCTTTTCTCTTCAATAAATCAAGGCTCAATTTAGAACCTTTGTCAAGGGTGATCTATTCAAAGAAGATTCATTTACTAAGGAGAAGATGAAAGACATTTGTTCTCTTTATTCAGCTATTGCTAAGGCTAATAAAGAATATCTAGGAGCATACTGAGTTTGATAAAGATATGGAGAAATGTCTAGGCACATGGAGACATGCTACTTCCAACACAATAATTCCAAGAGGTATGGAGATAGTAGAAGCATTGAAAATATTTAGGCATCAAATCCTCAAATTAGTGGGCCCTCCTCAGCCATAATCGGATGTCTCTATTTCTTTCTCTCCATTCTTCTATTTTTAGTGCCAATATCCTTGTAATTTAATTAAGGACTTTGTATTGTGCATTTCCTTAATTAATCTTTTGGTTAAAAGAAATGGTTACCAAATGTAACCACTTTGTAAGCTATATATTGAGCTCTCCTCGCCATTCCAAAGGGATGGAACTCTGATAATTTTTGAAAGTGTAAAAGGACTTAAAGCTATCAATACAGAAGATTTTCCTTCCTATTTCTATCTACATTTATTTATTCTCTCTTACCTGTCTAAGGTTGTTGAATCATTAATCTATTTTGCATTAAGAAGCTTTGTATTCTTATGGATGTCATCTCTGGAACTTTGTGTCTGTAAGATAACATCTAGTGGTTTTAATATGAATGATTATGTTCTATATATTGTCCTTGCTCAACATTTATAAGGAACTATTTTGCTATCTATACTTCCTAAAAGTGCTATTCTACCTTTTCCCTCCCTTAGTTATTTTGTTATTTTGTATTGATAATCTATCTTGGCATTAAAACACTTTCATGATATCATAATTCCTCATCAAAGTTGGAAGTTGTACATTTGTAAATAGTTGTGCCGTTTGCTTTCAATAAGGGAACCTCTCCCATTAAAGAGGAGGGACTTTCGTCCCATGACTATTTCTTTCATTAAAGTCCTAATTTGAAAACCAACACATCTTGTGCCCTTCCTTAATGTAACTCAGTGCTTTCCTTGTTTCTTTTATACCCTCCTTATTAATAAGGTCACTACTAACTTATTTTCCCAAACTCTTCAATCTTGTTAGTCTCCCAATCAGAGTGCGTTAAGCCTCATTCTTCACCTGAAAATTAAGATAATTCCTCATGGACTATGTTCACAACCATTGATATAAATTTTCTAGTTTTCCAAAGTAAGGGATTTTAAAAAGTTGAAAAATATTAAATTTGACAGATAATTTTTCCCCGCATTGTCATATATCTCTTTATCATTCTTTGTTCTCATAGTTGTCTTTACTACCAATAACATGTTCGAATCATCTTTGTTATCCTTAGGTTATAGTCACATACTTTACAAAACCAAACATGTGAATCCCAATCGTAGCCCATAAAAACCCCTTCTGGATACTACATCTTTGAAAATTGGCTTTTGGGGGTGTCTTCAACTTTGATTTTTACTTCCTTATGCTTTCTACCCTCAGTAGCCACTCGAGGTGATTTCTTAGGTGTCATGAAAACTATAAAAGTATGATCTTTGAGTTGATTTGAGCTCGCAACTTGTTATCATTGAATCACATCACCCTTATATTTACACAAGTGTGTGTGCTTGAGATCACAATGTGATTGGGTAACATGGGTGCTATCTCCAAGTTGTGGGACTTTCTACTTGAGATAGACCTCTAGAGAAAGTTGGTTCTTACTCCTAAACTACCTACCACAATCTACTCTAATGCAGGAAAAAATATCTTATCCTAATCTAACTTTCCAAGGGACCAGAGAGAGAGAGAGTGCATGAAATTAAAGCCTACACTAATAGCGGTGATACACCAAAAAAGGAGGGAATGAGAATAGCTTTCCAATGTGTGAAAAATGGAAGTGAAGTGCATACTAGAGAGGGTGATAACAGTTCTCCATAGTCTAGAAACTGCATTCACAACAATATTTCATACACACACAATGATAATGAATCCTGCAAGAGCATAAAATAGACATAATATATTCTGCAATAAGATTGAAGAGGTAAAAATAATGCAAACAACACAACAAGAGAAGATACATCCACAAACTTGCATCTATTGCTTCATGATATACATAGTTCAATCTATTACAAAGTATAGTCTTAGAACACCATGCAAGGAGTCCACAACAAACATTGTAGCACATTGGCTTCACAAAACCAAAAACACATAGTTATTCTACTCAAAAGTATCTCTATAATGAGCCCAACACTCTAATTTATATAATTCTGAGAGGAGAGAGAGGGAGAAATGAAAATCCCAAAATTTTACTTCCCACAACTTACAAGAGGTAATAAATGAAGTTAAATGATGGTATTTTTCTTGCAAAAGGCTCCTCATACTATCCCATAACTTACAATAGTGAAAAATGTATGCCCATGCTTCATTAAATGTTCTCACAACCACCAATAAAATCACTATTCTGAACCTAGACATGTTTTAAGAAAAATAGTATAAAAATTGATCAATTTCTATTTCTTGATTTTTGTGTGTTTATTTTTGAATCATGATTCCAATGAGACCAATTTTGTGAAAATCATTGAGAATTGCAAAAGTTATGGTCTTCTGAGTGTGAGCAGCTATTTTGGGTTTTCCAAGGATTTCTTGCATTTGACACGACTCTACATTTAACCTTTTTGGAGCTAGAGATGTTTATCTCTTTTCACATTTATGTGGGGTAGAGGACATCGTGCATTTAAATTTTGTGACCATTTGAATTTAGGGGCCGAGCATTGACTTTCCCTTTGATTGAGGTATTGTGGGTTTTTCAGGAACTCATGTTCCTACGATAGTTGAAACATGCGGGCCTCTTTTTTCGTGTCACTCATTTCAGGATTTTCTTTCTCCATTTGTTTTTCATTAACCGGGCCGGGTGGGCTATTCACTCCCACCATATCCACAACACTTTGAGAGTGGTGATTTTGGATTTTCAGGTCCCACGCATACTTTTTCCCAACTATCCAAAGTGGACCACAGGGAAATTTTTTTCCACCTTTTCCACAATGAACTAGCTTACGACCATTTCATATTTTTGGGCCCGACTTTCCAAAACAAATTTTTCTACCTTAACCACAATGATCTTAATCACAGCCAAATCTGGATTTTTGGGCCCGAATGTCTCGGAAAAATTTATTAGCCTTATTCGCATTGAACTATCTACGGCGATTTCAATTTTTTTGGGGCGAATCTCCTAGAAAATTTATTTTCCTTATCCGCATTGAATTGGATTTGGTGATTTTTAATTTTTTTGGCCCAACTATATCGAGACAAATGTATCCACCTTATCCGTATTGAACTAGATGCTTAGCCTTTCATGCCCGA
Organism: Taxus wallichiana var. yunnanensis; assembly: GCA_018340775.1. Classification (NCBI taxonomy): domain Eukaryota; kingdom Viridiplantae; phylum Streptophyta; class Pinopsida; order Cupressales; family Taxaceae; genus Taxus; species Taxus wallichiana. The sequence continues at coordinate 1,037,746,958 of CM031234.1, forward strand.
AACTAGGTATGAAAACCATGGTGTGATCCACATTGTTCCATCCACAAGCCCTGCACTTGATTTGCACTAAAATAGACCCTCAACACCATTTTTTCAAATTTTCTAAATTTTTTTAATTCCTTGTATTTTCCTTTGGATAGGGAGTTAGAGAAAACCAAGGGAACCCTAAAATCTGATTTTGGGCCTCAAACCATTTCTGCTTGCATAAAGCTCAAGAAATTGTGCAAGTTATCAAAATTACCTTGGGGGTGAATTTTGGATAACACAACTAAAAACCCACATTCCTAGCTCAAAATTTAACCCTAACTATCAATTCTTCTCTCCAGGATGCCTTTGTTTCATTTAAAAACCTTCTCTAATGGAGTGATAATCAATCTCATGTAGAAATTCAATTTGTTTATTTTTGTATCATAGCTCTTCGCACTACTCACGTAACTTGTTCGTATCTCACTCTTGAACTCACTCAAATTCATTCTAATCAAAAATGTAAAAATTAATTCACAATACCTCCTTTTATAGCTTTTGAAAAAAAAATTGCATTTATTGTTCTCCACCTACCACCATACTTAAGATAAAATTAACATTTCTTTTCTTTTTCCTCGTTGAATTTTTTTACGCCTTAATCATAACCTTTTGGCACACCCACTACTTCTCGGCCACAAACCTCCTTTAGGGTGATGTCATGCACCAAATTACCTATCCACTACATCTTTCACCAAGACTTTTCCACTCTGCTGTACCCTACCTCATGTTACATTTCTCATTCATTCATTCACTTATGGTCTTTATTTCAAAGAAATTCTTATTTCTCCACATCATTATTCCAAGAACCTACACAACTTTTCTCTATGCATATCAATTTTCCGAGAATGTTCAAACTCGATCCATTTATCCTATATACACTCCACCCCACATTAAAAGTATGCACATTTCTCCACACATGAATTTAATCGATAATAATCAATTGCTTGACATGCAAGTCATGGTTATTATATAATGCACCAAACTAAATTGACAAATCATAACAATGATGAAAGGAAACAAATATAAATTAAATGCATTAACAAAAATCTAATCTAACTAGAAACACTACCTTATTATAAACACCTAGAGACTTATTTATAGTAGGGCTTCATCCTACTCATGTTGAAATAACTTGGAAACCGTGTTCCATCCAATGATTCTAACTGAAAGTGCCTAAATCAAGTATGTGGGTAATAATATACGGTCCCACCCAATATACTTAGAACTTTCCAAGATGGTGCAAAACTTTGAATCATATAAAAAACCATTTGTCTAGCTTCCATCTTCTTCTCCTTAATATCTTTATCATGTCATGCCTTCTGTCAAGCCTTTTCTTTTTTCTAACTCCATGGAGAAATGATGCACCTTTCATCCAAGTGCATCATTTTATCAATGTTCTCTTCAAGTTCTTATTCATCATCCAAACCTCCCGCATACGTAATACGCAAAGATGGTAACATAAATTATATGGGAAAAAAATCCTCCATGCCAAACACTAATTGAAAGGATGTGGATTTGTTCAATCTTTTGTAAGTTGTCTTATATGCCCAAAGTACAATAGTGATTTTTTCATCCCAATCATTCCTACCTACATCAAAAATATTAGTTAATGTGTGGCTTAGTATCTTGTTGAAATCCCCAGAAGTCCCATTAGCCTGTGGATGATAAGGGGTTGTCTTGTGATGTGCCACCATAAACTCAACTAATAATATCTTGATAGTGTCATTCAAAAAATGTGTGCCCCTATCACTTGGTGGTTTCAATGGACATCCATATCTAATGATAATGTCCTCCCATAAGAACCTTGTTGTTGTAGCATGCTCATGTAAACATTTGCAAGTGGTACTTCCACCCACCTTGTAAGATAATTTGTATAAGTTATAATATATTGTGATCCAGTCCTATAAGCAAGTGGGGAAATTGGACCCAAAATTCAATTTCCCATTTTCAAAAGGTTTTGCAATTGCAATTGGTCTAAAGGAATTTCATCTTTATACCCTTACTTCCTAAGGACCGGAAATGATCACACACCTTGGAATATTATTTACAATCCTTGTATATTGTTTCCCACCTTAGGCCAACCAAGAAAAATCTTGTGCATGGTGGCATCTCCTACAATACCCCCATGAGATTCCTCCATAATAGCTTTGCACTCATGCTCAAGTACAAATTGGTGTAAAACCTCATCCCGACCGAGCTTATATAAATCTCCACTAAACAACATATAGCGTGTGACACGTATGGAAATTTTTTTGTTTTCTAGGCTCTTCATCCCTTTATACACCACACCAATGCTTAAAACACAACAATATATTATAATTCATAGGAAATGTAGTTCAATCAAAATAGTTTTGAATCAATAATTTTATCCTCAATGTTTTGCATTTCCTCACCGAATTAATCCTTGATAGATAGATGATCTGGTCCATAGTTGTTCTTTCCTGGCTTAACCACAACTATAAAGTAAAATTCCTAAAACAATATAATATAATGACATATGTGCCCCGTAAAATGGGATTATTAAACAAATATGTCAATGCCATGGGTTCTTTATATAAAATATGAAAGGATTTTCCAACAATTATAGTATAAACATACAAAACCCATAAATCATGGATAATGGTTCCCACTCTCTAGTTGTATAATTCTTTTTCAAATAGTGTTAACTTCCTTCTCTCAAAATGGATGGGAAGATAAAAATTCCATCACTAGGATGGGATAATTATGCTCCAATGGCCATGCTAGAAGCATCCACATGAATATGTAATGGATTATCCCAGGAGGGAAAGAGAATAATGGCCTCAAAAGTAATTCTTTCCTTCAATGTATTAGATATTGTTTTCTACGCCTCATTCCAATTAAATTTACCTTTACTTTTCAAAAATTCTCTCCAAGTGCACGAAAATCCTAGCATATCGCTTAATAAACATCTTATAATAACATGTATGGCCCAAGATTTTGCACACTCACTCCAATTGGTAGGCTCTTCCAACCAAAGATAATTGAATTCTTAGCAGGGTTTACTAATAAGCCTTCCTAGAAAATTATATGTCCCAAAAATGTCCAAAAAGGTGTAGAAAAAATACACTTATTAATATTAAAGGAGATGCTTAACTACCTAAAATTATGAAACATGAGCCTCGGACTATCACAATGATCTTTTACTATCCCATATATAGTCCAATAATCCAAGTAAACCTATAAAAACTGGTATATGAAGTGCTCAAAATCCTATAAAATAATGCATGAAAAGACAACATGTGCATTCTTCAACCCAAAAGGCATCACCGTGTATGCAAAACCTCACGAATCAGTTGTGAAATTTTTATTTTCTTGGTCTTATTTTCCAATCCTTACCTAATGATATCAAGAAAATCAATTAGTGAAAGAGAAGATCTCGCGCCTTCAACACCTTCCAAGATTTCTTCTAAAGGGTGTATGAAAATGATCTATCATACATGCAACATTAAACTCCCTTTATTCCACACATATATTTATCCTATTAGCCTTCTTTATTATTATCATTCTAGAAAACCCACTCTTACTCCTCAAGGGGCTCAATGATTCCATATTTTAGCATCCGGTCAATCTCTTCCTTCACCTTGATGCACACATTAGGATTCATCCATTAAGGAATATTACTAACCGGGTGCGCACCTTCCTTAAACTTGATCCTCATCTTTCCCAAAGATAGATCCACCCCTTTCCTCATGATAACCTCGGAAACAAATCCTTGAAGTCACAAAATAGTCCAATAATTTTAGAAACTCCGTGACCAACAAATAATCACCAATAATGGCCTCTTTTGGTTATGCATCTTTCCCAATGTTGACTTTCTTTGTTTTCATAGGCTCATGATATGCGCACGCCTTCTCATCTACACTATCTAAGACCTTACATGTACCCATAGTGTGGTCAACATCTATATTCTCAAATTCTTCATCATCAATCATGTAAACCAATTTACCTTTCTATTTTTCTAACCACACGCACTCCAAGTTATACTTCATATGTTTCTTCCTCTTCATCAAAGTGTGCCTCCAATTCCAATTCTCCAAACATGTCTAACATGATTTCTTTAGCCTTTGCACTATCCCCCATTGTAAGGTGCTTCATAATCCATAAGGTTTCAGAACCATAGATTTAGTAGAAAAGTAGTCAAAGGTATGAATAATACCTATAATCATCTCATACCAATTAACATTTTCCCTTTTAAAATCCATAGGAACATAACATGCATGTGCACAACCACTAAGAGTGGCCTAGAACTTATGTACCCAGAGTAAAGGTGGCAAGGAGTCCTTCCCTCCATCCAAAATTTCTCACATTGTTAAATGTGGTGTTGAGCATCATTCCCGTGAAATTCACAAATTTGTGAGCGTATATTGATCCTAATAAACTGAGTAGAGAAGGTGATTCTTACTTCTCTCACTCCAAAATGTTATCTCTATGTGTAGTTCCACTAGTGCGTAGCTATCCGACACATGGTATAAACGAGTATATTTATTATTTCTAAGTGATTTTTCCACCGACCTTCCATGGCATGAGAAAATACATGTGTATTTCCTTCACCGGTATCTTTTGAGGTATAGGTTAATCCCCAAAATCTAAACCATGCATGGAATTATTAAGCAAGTAAATGCATTCTTAATTTTATGCCCCACCATTTCATTATGTCCAAGTCAAATTAGCATCATACGAGCTTGGTAATATTCCTGTGTCCATGTAATTTTTCTAAAAATCCAACTTCTCTTTGATGCGTAAGCTACTAGCCAGTTGTCCAACTCCATGGGGAAACATCTGAAAAATATCTCATAGAGCTCATGATATGGATTATGTTCATCCCACGTGTGTCCAAGGTTGAATCTTTGAGCATATTCTTCATCTAAATTCTCTAGGTCAATCGATACATATGGATCATGAAAATTCTTTGAAAAGAGGTCCCAATTGGATTCTTCATCTAAATCTCTCTACCCAATTTTTTCCATTATAATCACTATTTATTCAACATTGGATGGTTATCACTTTTCATTGATTGTAATTGGATCATGTAAAGACTTCAAAAACAAAAATTTGAAAAGAGAGGCATCTACTCTTATAATGGAAGACATAACAATGTAATCCAATCTTTTATTCCACTAAGCTCCTATCATTTCCATTTTTATTCTAATCACTATCTATCATTTTGATTGATTTTTTTTCATTTATTATAATTGTATCTTATTGGGTACTTTACATGGAAGATAAAATCCCTACAATATATTCTATTGAGAGGATTCAAGACTTATTTATTTCTCCTAAGATATATCTTTGTAAATTATAATCCATATTTTTTCATATCAAATATAAATCCTAGCGATCGTTAGGATCAACAATTTCTCAATTTCTAAGTAACTATTGATTAACAACTCATGGTCTATCTTAAAGGCCATTAGGATCCTTTCATTACCTCTTATGGTAGCAATATCGATCTTTACAACCTTAGATCTATTTTAATTTTCAATTATTATAATTTTAGCAAATTGGCTACACATTACCTAGTGGAGCAAATTCCTGCACTACGTTTCATCGAGAGGGATCAAGACTTTCGGTTCGTATCAAATATAATATTTAATGACTACTAAGATCCAGTAGTAGTTGAAAGGAATGACATAGCGACCACTAGGCTCAACAGTTTCTAATTTTAGAATAGCTATATAATAAATAAAAATGGTCTAGCTTAGAGGTCATTAGGCTCCTATCATTATCGCTTGTCATTGTAATCACTATTTATCTGCTTTGGATCGATACTATTCTTCATTGATTATAATTGTATTATTTTGGCTGGAATTTACATGTCACCCCCAATTGATGCACTACATATTCATCTCATATAAGATATATCTTTGTAAATTGGAATATATTTATACCTCCGAGAGTAAGTGATATTGTTCTGTAGTTTTGATGAAATAAATCATTGCAACATATAATTCACATTAGTTATTATCAAATAAATTGCATAGATGACTACTAAGCTATTTTTTAATCGATTTAAATGACAAAGGATCCTATGGGCACAATAATTACTTAATTTGGAAATAGTGATACACTAAAAAAGCATGATATAGATTAGCGGCCACTAGGATCATACCAATACATATTTTCATTGTAAACATTATCTTTACATATTTGAGGAACGACTATTTTTCATTGTTTTAATGCAAAAAACACCTTCAGGGGATTTTTGAATTGTCATGTCACGTGTCGTCATTTTACTAGTTTCTATTTATATTACATTATCACAATTTCATATAGTATTAAAATGTTTCATAATCATTTATTTATATTTAAATTTCATAATAAATCTATCAATTACAATTGTTTCCAACTATCAGTTCAAAATTTCCTCGTGGCATAGAGTAATTGGAGAATTATATTTCATTAGTGCACTACATCTAACATTGTCTAGGTCAATTTTGATAAAAATAAATAATAAATGTGCCTATACATTCATAAAATTGACTTCTTCTATTTTATTATAATATTATATGTTTTATTATGTTTCAAATATTTTAAGCTATAACCAATAACAAAAGGCATTTTTTCAATAATGTTTATTTTTTTGATATCCCACACCTTTTCTATATGAATGCTAAGTTCATAATTTGAATATTGAATTCTCCCGCATTTTTGAGAATTTGAAATTTCAATATTAACACAAATTCCCTCGCTCTAATTTTAAAATTTCCATATCCTGCAAGTTTTATATTTTCAAAATTTCTAATGTGAAATGTGCCAAAAAAAATTAAATACACCACAAAACTAGTTTTAATGGTTTTTGTTTTATCGGTCTTACAAAAATAAAAGCTCATGAAATAATAGAACAATACAAGCAATCGGAAGATTGTAGGGACAAGTGCAAGAATCCCAATCGTTTTGGCCAGGGAGAAATCAAGTAGTAATTATAATATTGTTTGTGGATTAACAAAAGGGAATAATCAACCAGTAAAAAAGGGTGCACACAAACTAGGGAAGAAAAAGGGTTGCATGGAAAAATATTGCAAGATAGTTTGATTTTGTAGATGGTGGATTGAATAACATCACCAAGCATGAAATAATCTCATATCTAAATAAGGTATTTATGAAAAATGTATACTTTACTAAATGTCCACCTTTTTGATTGTGGGTTTATTGAATCATCCTATCTTCGACTAAATCCTATCTTTTTCACGTAAGTCTAGCCCTGCTTTTCCCTACAAAAATGTGATTCGTGATTGAGATCTTTTCTTACCTTAATTCTAATAATTTTGTCAAACCTCCTTTTACTTAATAGTTCCTATATTTTACATGTTATTCCAAGCCTTCTTTGTCCTATGAAAACATGCTTCCGTGGCCTATCTCTTCTTATCGTCCTTCTTATCGTGTTGTCACACCTTCTCGTTCTTCTAGAAAAAAGGAATCTAGTATGCTCCAACCGAAGAAAATTTAATCCCTTTTTAGCTATGGTTTTTATTTCATTTGAACGCTTTATAGTTTCCATCATTTTATGTCTCCCTCTAGATTTTTTTTTCTTGATTATGACGATTTAGTCACATAATAGCTAGTTTTTAAAATTATAATGTTTTGTGAGACTAAAAATATAGCTTTTGTATTTGTTACATATACCTTTTTTTCCTTTTATTATGATGATAGAAACAACCCGAGGTAATTATTTCATCGTACATTATTTATATTATTTCTTGTTGAATTTGAGAGAAGATATTCCATGTTATCAAAATGGTTCAAAAGTATAAAATCATATAAAGTTTTCAATCAGTGAGACAATTTTTTCCAATGGAAGTAAACATATTATATATACACCTAAATTTTATACATTAAATATTTTCATCACTATGTACTTAAATTTATAGTTCCTTTTCCATCTACTAAGCCATGAAAAAAAAATCACACAAATTTGTATTCACCATGATATAATTCATTTAAAAATATATTATTAGTAGGTGACGTATTATTGATGGAACATAGAGTGTTGTCATAATATTAATTCATTAGGATTTATATGGAAGGCCACAATATTATTAGTCTCTATGGAAGCCCACAAACTAATATGTTGAAAATTAGGGTTTTATTAATTAATGCATTAATGAATTATATTATTAGAATAGCATCCGATAGGTTATGCTACAACATATTATTTAGACATTAGTCGTCGCTAGTATTTAACAAAAAAAAACTATTTCAAGATTAGTGGCTACTGCTAGGGTATAACATAATATTGTATTCTTAGCTTAGTGAATGGTACTCAATGAGGATATTTTGAAGTCATGGGGTGTTAAGTCACTAATACATCATAATATTTGAAACATAGCGAGTTACTTAGAATTTAAAAAATAAAGTAAGATATTTTGAGTCTAGCATCCATAACGTATTGTCGTAACATATTATTTGGAGCTTAGAAGTTCCTAGGGTTTCAAAAACTAAATTAAGATAGTATGAAATTTTATCCAAATAACTCTCCCGAGATATTTGGATGGATTTTACTCTCACTCGATCGCTTTGATGCTTTACATTTTAGGTTACACGCCGTAGGCTTTCTCATCCGGCACCTTACATAGGTTGTAGTTCTTCCGCGTGCCTCCCGCCTTCTTTCAATTCTTCCGTGTGCCCTTTTATAGATGCCTTCCAAATCAGATAAGTTTTGAGTCTTCCTGTCACATGCTTTCTTTTATTTTTTCCATCACACTTCATTCCCTAGTTGGATATTTGTGCCCTACTTTCATACTTGTCTTTCTCAAGTATGAGTTCTTTTCTATGCACGCGCACCTATGCACACGTATTCTCTCTTCTTTCATCTCACTCACTTTCATCTTTCCGCATGCCTCACTTCCTTGCTATAATTCATCCAAGCGCCCTCATACACCTTCTTGTTTCTTCCTTTGCATTTTTCTCCACTTCCATTTCCCCTTTTCGCGCCTTCCTCCTGCGTGCTTGCTTTCTTCCCTCATCTTGCACACGTGCCTTCTTTTTTTGTCCCCTCGTGCCCTCCTCGAAAGCTGAAGCACTTATTGGTTCACTCGATCCCCAAATTGGATAAGTATAAAAAGGCCAGCAAATCTTCTTCATGCCTCATTAGTGTAACTTCAAAGGTGTGAAAAATTGGGGTCCCCAAATGAGCGCAAGCTCTCCACGTGGTTAGAGCCCGAGAAAGTTACACAGTTGTTAAAAATTATAATCAAAGGAAAAGCGCCATGGAAGATGCCATGTGTCACAACTTTTAGGTGCAACTTCAAAGGTAAAATCCAAAGAAAGATCCCTAAACGAGCATGGGCCCTCCACGTGGTCATATCCCAAAAAGGTAGAACCGACATTGAATTGAAAATTCCAAGCATGGGAAGAGCCAGCGAAAAGCCTCTACGTGCCTCCTCATCAATGTAACTTCAAAGGTGTAGAAAAAGTGGGGTCCCCAAATGAGCACAGGCTCTCCACATGGTCAGGGCTCAAGAAAGGAAGAACCAGCCATTGAAAAGTCTAAGCATGGGAAGAGCCAGCGGAAGTCTCCCACAAGTGCAACTCATCGTAACTTCAAGGTAAAATCAAAAGGTAGGTTCCCAAATGTTCATTGGCCCTCCACGTGTCTAGGGTCCAACATAGTTGCTCCTAAAAAAAAGGGACTTAGCCAAAACACACAAAAAGAGCACAATAGGCTCACAGAGACAATGTCATGTGTTGGCACGTCATATTCCCAGGACCCTAAAAAGTAGTAAAATATTAAGAATGCATGGGGCTTCCATGTGGATCTTTCACGGATAGAATCCAAACCCAAAATAGTTTGGAAAAGATTGGTGGAAGGTCAATTCAATGAAAGATGAATCACAAATCCCACTAAGAATTTTAAATGCTTAGATCTTTTAAAATATTATGAGAGCCCACATGGAACGCACATTCACCTGACCTTTAGATGATCATAACTTTCAACCGAAGGCTCAAATTTGAGCAAGAGAGGACTTTTTGAAATCTCTCGATGTCTGCTACTCAACTACAAGCTGTCAAATTCTCACCTAAAACCATAATGAAGTATGGGCTTCCTTTCTTTCCCAACAAGGAACAACACATGGAGGCATGGGTTTTTGTAGTAGAACCCATCATTATTGTAGGTGAATTCAATGCTCTTTTGGGGTGGTTGAGGCAGGAGAATTCAATGATCTTTTGGGGTGGTTGAGGTAGGTGAATTCAATGCTCTTTTGGGGTGGTTGAGGTAGGTTTCGATTTATTCTCTCCTTTCCCTCTCATATTCTGGATATATATTGTAAGGAGGGGCATTTTTCTAAAGGTTGGTCATTTTTTCTCTCCTGCCCCCCTCCCTCTTTCTTCTCTAGGGTCGAATGTGGAGTTTAAGCCTCCTCTCTTTGCTTTGTAATGGCATTTTCTTACCTCTTTCCCACTAATGATGTACTATGTGAACTCATGGAGCAATAAAATTTGTTTTGTGATGCATTTTGTCCATCCTTTTCTTATTTTATTGTCTCTTCTTACCTCTCATCATTGCAGGGTATACTGTGCATATCTCTAATGTCTATTACAAGGTTTTGGGAGATGTGTTTAATGGGTTTGAAGTGGTGTTCTATGTGAACTTTATCTTTTGTCTGTGATGCATCTTGTCCATCCTCTCCATTGCTCACCTCTCTCCATTTCAGGTAGTTGGATTTTTGATCAGCAACCTCCTTTTCTGGTGTATCACCGCTTTAGTGTAGGCTTTTTTTCATGCACTCTCTCTCCCTGGTCCCTTGGAAAGTTAGATTAGGATTAGATAGTTTTCCTATATTAGAGTAGATTGTGGCAGGTAGTTTAGGAGTAGGAACCAACCTTCTTTGGAGGACCATCTCAAGTTCACAAGTCCCACAACTTGAGAGATGGTCCAATGTTATGTAATCACACTGAGAGTCTCAACCCATCAAGTTGCGTGATTTCATGGGTGCCCCACTCAAATCAATCTAGGCCATTCGTGGGGAGTGTTGTAATTTTCCACATCAAATAAAAATTCCATGCCCACACTGGGATAGGTTTGAAGCACCTTAAGCACTTAATTTAGTAGCTAGCAGTGTGTTCCTGTTAAGACTCAGCCTTTGAGGCACATGAAAAGTACATCTGGCAACTCCATCAGATCAACAACCCATTCTCTTAAGTTACAAACTTTCCTTCCATCCATTCTTCTTTCCACATCTTTCATCTTCTGTCATTCATGAAGTTGTCAATCATGACTTCATTCCCATCTTGGAATTCACACTTGAAGCAATATTAGTGTAGTCCACCTCTAATGTATTTCTCAACTCCTCCAGATTAGCATTATGATCAGATCCAAAACCATCATGCTTACCCATATGAGTAGTGTCAAAACCATTTTGGCTATGGAGCTTATCAAGAGAAAGGGTATGCATATGATGATAACAACTATATGGATAATGCTAACCTATTGAGAAGATTCAAAGAATGGAGGCTAACATGGTTCAATTTGGGCTACAACACAAATGAAGGCATTCAAAATTGGTTACAGGGCATCTTGTCCATGGGAAGGCCCTTTTCCAAGACATTATAGCCCACAGAGAAGCTTGACTTCATGGTTGAAATGCTGCCTCAACTTGCACAGTGGACCGAGGAAATAGAGGCCTATGAGCTTGGTGCTAGAAAACCTTGTCAATGGGTAAGTCCACCACCTCATAGCTTTTCTTTTCCTCTTTCTCAATCAATATCATCAAATAGTGTCATGAGTCTAGTTTCTCACTTGCTTCCCCAAGTGTTGATTTCCCTTCTCCATCTTCTAATCTTCCATCTCATCTAAATTCCTCTTCCCTTTTCTCTTCCAAAAAATCATTCCCTCCAAAGATCCAAAAGCAATACCTTCCCTCACCACCAAAATAACAAAAATTTTTTGAGACCCCACCCACCACTCCTCCTACTTTCCCGAGTCCATGTTGGGAAGAGACTAAAAATCCAGTCAAGGGGAGAAGCAAAGAAGAGCCAAGAAAAAGAAGAAATGATTAGAAGCTTGGTGAGCTTGGCTCTTAGATTCAGGATTGATAAAATCCCTTGATGGAGAAACCCATGGAGGAGGCTAAGGTCAAGCCACAAGTGGTGGAAGCTTTAGCTACAACACAAGTGAGGGAAGAAGAGCTACTCCAAATCCAAAAGAGGAGGAGTGCATTTTGGTTGTGGAGGAGAACCATACAGTTCTAGAGGTTTCAAGTACAGAGCAGGCCACAAAAGAACCTTCAGTTCTTCCTCCCACTTCATCCCCTTCAAACTCTAATGTCGAAGAAGAGTTTGAGATTTCAAACTTCATGTTTGAAGATGAGGGGAACCATGGTGAGAAATTTGTAGATCAAGAGGACACCATGGAGGAGGTCAAACACATGCAGCAGGACAACAAGGAGGTAGATTATCTGTCTAACTTAGAGGATTGCTTTGATGGAGAGGAGCCCAAGGAGATCACATCATTTTCTCCTCCATCATCCACCTTCCAAGCACATGATCTATTGTCACGAAGGAGAGCATTCAATTGCAATAACCTACATTTCACAATGGCCCTATGGAACCAAGGTTGGAGGATCCTAATCTTCCACATTCTTCTCAGTGGAGGAAGGAAGGAAAAGAACACGAAGACACCATCTCTTCCACATCATTCACCCAGAAGGTCCATAGGAAGACTCCATTCTTGGAGTTGAATTTCAGAACAATGGGCACATCCATCGGATCAGACCTTGCCCAATTAGGTACTTGGCTTCATTGGAGCTAAGGGAGAAGCCAAAACTAGTCATGCTTACTTTTAAGCATGAGGATGAGTTTCAAAGTACCAAGGATCAACTTCAATGCCTCTTCAATCCAAATGTAGAGCAACTAAAAGAGGTATTTTTCTTGTTTCCAATTGATACCTTGATGATTTGGGTGGAGGATCGGCCTCTTGTCAGTTTTTCACTCATAATAAAAGCCATGTTCAACACCAAATCATATACATGGCTTCCTATTTTGAGAAAGGGAAGCTACTTCTCCTACCGAATTGTAGGATTTGTTTGAGTTCCCTTTGCTTCCGGTTAGCATAGAGTAGGTAGGTTTTCTTTTAGTAGAAGAAGTGCTTTTGCACACTCTACATATCCCACTTGGGGTGTGTATGATTTTAAGTTTTTTACATAGTGTGTGTTGTGGTGTTTTGTTGCTCATGCACAATACATTGAAGGTAGCGCTTGGGAGATCAGCTCCAGTTCCAATAATGTTTTAGGTGGCTCAGGGATAGGATTTCAGAGATTTAAATCAAAATTATTTTACTCATGCTTACTCCATGCCCAATGGAAATTCCTAAGGAATCTAATCCTTCATCTAGCAAGAAGAAGGCCTCAAAAAGTCACCAAATTATTAACCAAATAACTCTCCTAGCTATTTGGATGGATTTTACTCTCACTCTAGCTCTTGGTGATTCACATTTCAGGTTTCACGCACCCACAAGGTTGCTTTTCATCTAGTACTGGCACTTTCATAGGCTATAGTCCTTCCACATACTCCTCGTGCCTTGTATTCTTCCACGTGCCCTTTTTCAGAGACACCTTCCAAATCAGCTAAGTTCCAGTCTTCCTCTTTCTTGTGCCCTTCTTTTCTTTCTATCTTTCCATGCCCTTCCTCAGTTGGATATTCCATTCCTGCTTCCATACTTGTCTTTTACAAGTATGCATTCTTCTTTCTATGGCGCTTACCTACACGCATGTGCATTCTCTCTTCTTTCCTCTCACGCACTTGCATATTTTTGCATGCCTCACTTCCTTGCTACAATCCATCCACACGCCCTCTCGCGCCTTCTTATTTCTTCCTTTGCATTCTGCTCCACTTCCATTTCCCATTTTCATGCCTTCCTCCCACATGCTCACTTTCTTCCCTCTTCCTACACATGAACCTTATTTTTTTCCCCTCGCCCCTCCTTGAAAAACTGAAGTGCTTATTTGTTCACTCGAGCTCTGAATCAGCTAAGTATAAAAAAAGCCAGCAGAATCCTCCACGTGCCTCATTAGTGGAACTTCAAAGGTGCATGACAAAAGTAGGGTCCCCAAATGAGCACAAGCTCTCCACATGGTCGAGCTCGATAAAGTTTCTACCAGCCATTGAAAATTATAAGAAAAGAAAAGGGCCATGGAATATACCATGTGTCACAACTTCAAAGGTAAAATCCAAAGACAAGTCCCCAAATGAGCATGGGCCTCCAAGGTGGTCAAATCCCAAAAGCCATAACCAGCCATTGAAAATTCCAAGCATGGGAAGAGCCATTAGAATCCTCCATGTGTCTCATCAGCACAACTTCGAAGGTGCAAATCAAAAGGGGGTCCCCAAATGAACGCAGGCTCTGCACGTGGTTAGGGCCCGAGAAAGGTATAATTGGACCATTAAAAAGTCTAAGCATGGGAAGAGCTAGCAGAAGATCCATCCACATGTCTCTTATTATCAAGAAAACTTCAAAGGTGCGAAAAAAAGGGGTCCCCAAATGAGCATAGGCTCTCCACGTGGTCGAGGCCCAGAAAGTAAAACCACCATTAAAATTCTAAGCATAGGAAGAGCCACCAAAGCCTCCATGTGTCATCTTAGCACAACTTCAAAGGTAAAATCCAAAGGCAGGTTCCCAAATGTGCGTTGGAACTCCACATGTTTAGGGTCCAACATAATATTCTCCTAAAAAGAAGGGACTTAGCCAAAAGACAAAAAATTTGTAGATAGGGATCTGATGAATGCCAAGTGTCCAACACGTCACATTCCCAGGGACCTAAAAGTAAAGCAAAATCTTAAGAATGTGTGGGGCTTCCATGTGGATCTCCTTACTCACCCATAGATTCCAAACCCAAAGGAGTTTGGGAAAAGTTGACGTGTAAGGTCAATTCAATGAAAGATGAATCATGAAGCCCACTAAGAATTTTAAAATGCTTAGATGTTTAAAATATTGAGAGATCCAAGTTCACACACCCAACCCTACCTTTAGATGATCATATCTTTCACTGGAGGCTCAGATTTGAGTAAGAGGAATTTTTGGAAAGCCTCGATGTCTCAACTACTAACTACAAGATACAAGCTTCTCAAGGCTTCTCACCTACCCATAATGAAGTATGGGCTTCCTTTCTTGCCCAAAAAGGAACAACACATGGAGGCATGGGTTTTTGTAGTAAAACCCATCATTGTTGTAATGCTCTTTTCAATTCTCTTTTTTGGGTGGTTGAGGAAGGTTTCGATTTATTCTCTCCTTTCCCTTTCATATTCTGGATATATTTTGTAAGGAGGGGCATTTTTCTAAAGGTTGGTCATTTTTCTCTCCTATCCCCCTCCTCTTTCTTCTCTAGAGTCAAATGTGGAGTTTAAGCCTCCTCTCTTTTCTTTGTAATGGCATTTTCTTGCCTCTTTCCCACTAATGATGTACTGTGTGAACTCATGGAGAAATAAAATCTATTTTGTGATGCATTTTTCCATCCTTTGCTTATTTTATTGTCTCTTCTTGCCTCTCATCATTGCAGGGTATACTATGCATATCTCTTTGATGTCTATTGCAGGTTTTGGGAGTTGTGTTTAATGGGTTTGAAGTGGTGTTCTGTGTGAACTTTATCTTTGGTCTGTGATGCATCTTGTCCATCCTCTCCATTTCTCACCTCTCTCCATTTCAAGAAGTTAGATTTGTGATCAAAACCTCTTTTTTGGTGTATCACCGCTTTAGTGTAGGCTTTGTTTTCATGCACTCTCTCTCCTTGGTCCCTTGGAAAGTTAGATTAGGATTAGATAGTTTTCCTACATTAGAATAGATTGTGGTAGGTAGTTTAAGAGCATGAACCAAACTTCTCTGGAGGACCATCTCAAGTTTGCAAGTCCCACAACTTGAGAGATGGTCCCATGTTATGCAGGTTACATTGGACGCCCCACTCAAAACTAGGACATCTGGGGTGCTGTAATTTTTCATCAACATGAAACTAGCAGCCCCTACATACTATCAAAACATAATATTTAAAACAATGCTTTCAACAAAATTTAACATTTTAAATTAAATTTATTTGATATTAGCAATTGATAGTCATTACAACGATGTAATAATTTAAGCTTATTGTTCATTAAGGATCTAACCCATTATATTTGGAGAATAGTGGTTACAAGGATTTAACATATTAAATTAATATTCTAGGAGGCTAGCATCCGCTATAATATGCATACTCATAATGTTTGCAAGTTTTTAATGGTATGCTTTAATAAATCAAATTAACAAATTTTGAGCTACATAGAATCTAGGTGCTTCCACAATATAATATTTCAAGCTTAGATGTCTTGAGAATTTAACAAGATGAAGAATGAAATTTTTATCTTAGCTTTGGCTAGCTTATGTTGCAACATTTTATTTGAAGATCTGTTTTCACTAGGATTAAATGAAATAACAAGTAAGTTATTACGAGCTTAGTGGCCACTAGTTATGCCTCAAAAAAATTCTGAGCTTAGCGATCATTTCTCGATAACATATATCATGAAGCTATATGCCACTAAGAAACTAACTCATCGTAATACTTGGAACATAGTGGCCACTAGGATTTAACTAAATAAAGAAAGATATTTTGAGTATAGCATTCGCTACGTGATGCTGAAACATTTTATTTATGGCTTAGAGGTCACTACGATTTCACAAATTAAATTAAGATAGTATTAAATTAGTGTCCGCTACCTACTATAACAACATAATATTTTAAAAATATATATTTTCAAAGGATTTAAAAGTCTAAATTGAATTGATTTAAACTTAGCGGTTACTAGCCATTACTGATGATGTAATAACTTAATCTTAGTGTTAGTTAGCATTTAACCCATACTATTTGGGGCATAGTAGTCACAACGATTTAACACATTTACTTAATATTTTAGGAGTCTAGTGTCTGCTAGGATATGCATATTGATAATGTTTGCAAGGTTTTGGTGTTATGCTTTAACAAATAATATTAAAAAAATTGAGCTATGTGGCATCTAGGTGCTTCCACAATAGAATATTTCAAGCTTAGAAGTCTCGAGAAGTTAACAATATGAAAAATGAAATATTTATCTTAAATCCACCTAGCTTGAGTTGCAACATATTATTTGAATATATATTTTGGTAGGATTCAATGAAAAATAAGTAAGATATTCTGAGCCTAGCAGCCTGTATGGTATGCCTCAAAAATAATTTTGAGCTTAGCTATCGGTTCTCAATAATGGATATTTTGAACTCTTAGATACTAGGACATTGCAACATCACAATAGTTTTAACATAGTGGTTGTTAGGATTTAAAAAAATAACGAAATATATTTCGAGTCTAGCGTCTCTTAGGTATTACCACAACATATTATTTGTAGTTTAGCGGTCCTTAGGATTTCACAAACTAAATTAAGGTAGTATCAAATTAGTGGCTGCTATGTACTGCAAAAGAATATTATTTAAAACAAATATTTTGACAAGATTTAACATTTTAAATGAAATTGATTTGAACTTAGAGGTTTCTAGCCATTACAATGTTGTAATAATTTAATATTAGCATTCATTAGGATTTAACCGATAATATTTGGGGCATAACAATCACAAGAATTTAACACATTAAAATAAAATCCTAGGAGGATAGTTCCACTAGAATATGCATACTTGTAATGTTTGCGAGTTGTCGGTGTTATGCTTTAAGAAATGAAATTAACAAATTTTGAGTTATGCGGCATCTAGGTGCTTCCACAATAGAATATTTTTATCTTAGATGTCTCAAGCATATAAAAAGATGAAGAATGTATTTTTTTTAATCTTGGCATTAACTAGATTATATTGCAACATATTGTTTGAAGATATGTTATCCCTAGGATTAAATGAAAAATAAATTATTTATCGTAATCTTAGTAGCCTCTATTTTATGCCTCAAAAATGTTTTCTAAACTTAGCGATCGGTTCTCAATAAGAGAAATCATGAATCTATATGCCATGAGACATTTCCACATCATAACATTTGGAACATAAATACCACTAAAATTTAATAACATAAAGAAAGATATTCTTAATACAGTGTATGTTTGGTATTGCCAAAACATATTTTTTTACCTTAGAGGTCCCTGGATTTCATAAATTAAATTAAGGTAGTATGAAATTAGTGACCGCTACCCACCGCAACAAAATTCTATTTAAAAAAATTCTAAAACATTTAACATTTTAAACGAAATTTATTTGGGCTTAGTGGCCGCTAGCCATTACAACGATGTAATAATTGAAGTATAGCATTCATTAGGATTTAGCCCAAAATATTTAGGGCATAGTTGTTGCAAGGATTTAACACATTAACTTAATATTCTAGGAGGCTAACATCCACTAGAATATGCATACTCATAATGTTTGCAAGTTGTCATTGGTGGTATGCTTTTCAAAATCAAACTTTGAGCTATGTGGCATATAGTTGCTTCCAATATAGAATATTTTGAGCTTAGGAGCGTTTAACAAGACGAAGAATGAAATTTATATCTTGGTGTCAAATAGCTTATGTTTCAACATATTGTTTGAAGATATTTTGTCACTAGGATTTAATAAAAACAAGTAATATATTGCAAGCTTATTGGCCGTTAGGTTATGCTTCAAAAACATTTTATGAGATTAGCAATCGGTTCTCAATAATGGATATTTTAAACTCTTAGGCCACTAGTACAATGCCACATCACAATAGTTGGAACATAGCGGTCACTAGGATTTAACAAAATAAAGAAATATATTTTGAGTCTAGCATCCACTAGGTATTGTCGCAACATATTATTTATAGCTTAGTGGTCGCTAGGATTTCACAAACTAAATTAAGGTAGTATGAAATTAGTGGCTGCTATGTACTACCACATGATATTATTTAAAACAAATATTTCAATAATATTTAACCCATAATATTTGGAGCATAGTGGTTGCAAGGATTTAACAAAATAAATTAAGATTCTATGAGGCCGACCGCTAGAATATGCATACTCATAATATTTGCAAGTTTTTGGCGGTATGATTTAACAAATATAATTAAAACATTTTGAGCTACATGGAATCTATGTTCTTCCACAATGGAAAATTTTGATCTTATATGTCTTAAGCATTTAAAAAGACAAAGATTGGAATTTTTAGCTTAGAATCAACTTTTATGTTGTAAAATATTATTTGAAGCTATTATGTCACTAGGATTTAATGATAAACATGTAAGATATTACAAGCTTAACAGCCACTAGGTTCTTCCTTGAAAACATTTTATGAGCTTAGCGATTGGTAGACAACAATACATATTTTGAACTCTTAGGTTGCTAAGACACAACCACATATGTAAATTTTAAGCTACAATGTCGCTAGCATTTAACAAGTCAAATAATGAACTTTTGGCTTAGTGTTTGCTAGCTTATGTTGTAATATATATTATTTAGATTTGGTGTCACTATGATTTAACAAAAACATGTAAGATATTGCAAACTTACCAATCAATACTCAATTATGGATATTTGAGCATAATGTGTGCTAGTTTATGCCACAACAACATATTTGGAGCTTAGTGTATCAAAACAACAAATGCATGTTTAGATGAGTATAACATTTGGAATATATACATGAACATTCAATCAATTATAAATATTAATATATTTACATGTCATACATATTACAGTGCTTACCGACCTATCCCATATACTAAAATTTATGATTAATTGTGATTCTTCCTTAACTATGGACTATTGTTGATATCGAGTCCGCAGGAAAAATTTCTTCTTGAGTTTGTAGCTCTCTTTGAGACCTATTTTACCATCTCATTGTCATTCCTCCTCAATATATTTTTTGTTGATCTAATAATCTCTCGTTGTATTTTTTGTTTCAATAATCGAGCTGCTCTATATCACATTAGACTTGTCAAAAAAATCCTTCTGACTACTAATTTTCTTTTTGAGAATTTCCTTCAAAGTCTCTATTTTCTATATTTTTCCTTTCTTTGGAAATAATCGCAACAACATGTTAAGTATCTCCTTTGTACTCTCAATTATTCTTATTTTAAAATTAACCAAGAATTTCTTAAGCGATGTCATGAAATATTCATTAGAAACCAATTCATGGTTTCCGTTAAATACTTCCATGACTAAATCTTCTGTGAAAACATGATTTCCTCTAGAAATAATGTCGTCAAACTGCAAAGAAAGTCTTCTTACCTATTCATTCCATTCCCTTAGTCTTTCCTTTGTATAATTAGCATATGTCTAGCATATACCAATATTGTCCATGGTCATAATTGAAGGGTCTTTACAAATGCCTTTTTCAATGGCCTGCCCCATATGTATTAATGTTTTCTACAACGATGTCATTGTTATAATGAGTTTTTCATTCTTTTTCAATAACGGTTCTACCTTCTCCTTTTCCCCGATGCATTCCTTTATATTATTGTAAAATCCATACAATACATCTTCTACATCAAAACTATGGAAGGAGAAACTATTGCCTTTAATTGATTTTAGGATCTTTATTTCTACCACATACTTCCGTCATTACTTCTATAGATGCTTCTTCTATAGCCCTTATCGAGGATTTTGGATCTTCCTCATATTGTCCTAGTTGGGATACTTTGGATTTCCTTTTATTTCTAAGAGTGAAGATGTCTTATGAAGTTTAATGCCAAAAAATGTATTTTTGTGTTGACATTTTATTTTTGTTACCATTTTCAAGGTTATTGTCCTTAGATTGAATTAAATTTTAACTAAGGGATATTCTTGTACCTCCCAACTGGAAGTTCATTGCAAAATTATGAATTTATCTATCCAATCATGTCTAACTTCATGTGAAGTGGAGGGAGAAGATTGAGAGTGTTACACTGGGGGCATCGTTGGCTAGAATTTAATTTTGCATACTATCCTCTTCTTCACTCGATGAAGTTAAGGCATATGAAACCAAAGTTGGAGCTTTATTTGGTTCACGAAATACTTCTTGAAACTCATATCGAGATTCAATTGGTGGAGATAAGGGAGCATATGGATTTTGTGAATGTTCTTAATACTGAAGCTTCATTTCTCTTCGTCACCTCATTTTTAATAATTTCTATTAGAGGTGGAACCCCTTCTCTCCTTTATATTCTACTTAACATGGCTATCATATGTTTTGGTAATGCATACCCATCATTATCATCATGGATGTGAGCATACAATATATTTAATCTGTCTCTTATGCAAATTTAGGTTCTTGGAAACACTTTTCATTTTTTTATTTCCTTAAAGTGTGTTCGAGGAGGGGAAATGAATTTCTATGGGCCAAGGAAGTGTTCGAATTGGGCCACCTATTAAATTATCCATATCCCACATACACTTAAAAAGGGGATGTGATTCAAGATTCTTCTCCTTACACTTTCCAACAATATTGTTACAAATCTGATATGCAACCTCTTGTTTTTCAATTTTTTCTTGCACATAATATGACAACTGAAAAGGAGGTGTAAGGAGCCCCTTGTTCATGATAACTATATATTATGGATAGAAGAATATGACACCAATTTTCCTTTTAGAAGTGAGGATAGCATCAAATATTCTTTGTGTCTCTGTTTCATATAATTGTTGGTATAGAGCATGATACAAACAATTGCATATATCTTGAATATTCAATCTGAAATGTTTGACCTACAATTATAAATATTTCTCATTCACCTTCAAATGGCTCCAAGGATACATGATTTTAAAAAATAAAGACATTTGAGAACACCAAAGACAACATCGAGAAGATAGGAAGCCATGTAAAATGATTTTCAATTATCAATGAAATAATTTCTTTGTCTCACTAAATTGACATAGAGCACTTGACCTAAGGATGGAATCTTATCATCATCAATAAAAAAAAAAAAATTAATCGGATCTAGGAAACATCCACCTTCGAGATTGAGGAATGTTCATATAGCATACTCAAGAGTTCCTGCCAATATAAACTCATGGTCTAAACCTTTAAATAAGGATATCACACATATGGGAATCATCCATATTATTAAATTGGTTCACTTCAAAACTCTGCAACACATCTCTTACTCTCCTTTGGGTTATCCACGACTCCACAGTTTTTGAGTTCTACAAGGATTTCATCTCTGGAAGTTTATAATAAATTTTGTATGCTTTCCCACCAAATAAACCTTTAGTTTAATGGAAATTAAATGGAGACCAGATATTTTTATTACCATTATGTCTCAAAACAATTTATCTTGAGCTTCCAGATAAACCTTTGTCACATCATCAAGATCAACAATTTCATTATGAATCATGAAAACAGAGTTGAGTAATTCTAAAAATTTCAAGTAAGGAAGCTAGATTGAACACAATATATCTTATTACTCTTTCATCCTTGTTGGAATATAAATAAGCATATAAAATCAACATTACTCACTCTCCCGCCATGTAGAAAAATTGAAGGGCCATTAATACATCATACATCATCATAATAAGAAATTACAAATACAAATGACGTAATTGATTTTAAGGAAACATTCATATGTCCCTTATTATGAATATTAGGTAAGATTAGATAATAATTTCCAAATAAATGAAATATGTTTTGATCCTAGCATCATGAGGGTCAACAATTACTAAATAAAATATCTTAGCGTCCTCGGGCATCATTCGCAGACTTACTATTAATGGAATCATCAAAGCGTGGATATACATGCACTAATGAGTGGTTAAGATATACGTAGTTGTAACCATGGCATTGACTAGGCATCACTCTAGTAAAAAAATGTTAATGAAATGATCAAATTTTGTCTATAAAGCATTGTTGAGGATTCAAAACTTACATATTTTAGATCCTTGCAATGCGATGTTTAGCCACAATGAAATATTTGGAGATTGATCATACCTAGTCTTATTTAAAATCCTTACTATTATTGTGATGAGATATAGAATGCTAATCCTAGAACTAATGAGAAGTATATCTTAATGTTTTAAAAAAATCATTAACAAATAAATACATACTTCTTATCCTAGCTATTACTATGACCAACCAAAATGATAAACCTTTAGCTTAACAATCATTAGGCATCATCAACAAGAAAAATTCTAAAACACTAACAAGAAAATATAAAATATTACTCTTCAACAATATTCACTTCACAAAAATATTTTGAGCTTAGTGTTAGCTAAACACCATTCAATGGACATATATTATTAATCGGAGAAAAGTGTTGCAATACATGTATTCGTAAGGGATCAACTTTTACTTAGGTTTTATTAGTTCATTGTAAGATCATGAATACGTCTCATTGCTTGGCATCATTCATGAACTTACTATTAATGGAATGAGAGAAGCAATGCTATACATGCACCACTAAGGGGTCAAGATATATGTAGTTTTAACCATGGCATTTGTTAGACAACACTCCAGGTAAAAATAGTAATGCAACGAGTAATTTTGTCAATACAAGCACTCTCTTGAAGCTTTAAGGCTTATGTAATTCAAATCCTTAAGGTCACTAAGTTTATCAACAACAAAATATTTAGAGATTGGCATTATTTAGGCATTATTCGAGGGAAAACTATTATTAGAATCATAAAAAAATTTACAATATTTGAACTTGTGGGGGGTCATGATATACATAGTGTTGATCTTAGTGGTCACTCACTTCATTCATAATGAACTATTTAGATGTTCTATATATCTAGGCTTATTTCAAAGTACAATTATTCTTTTAATGAGTAAAATAATTCAAATCCTTTCACTACTTGAGAGGGCACAGGACATTAGTATTTATTATCCTAGTGGTTTCTAGTTTTAGCCGAAACATATTTTTTTAGAGGTTAACGGTTTATAAAAATCACTAAAAAATAAATACGTACTTATTATCGTAGTTATTACTATGACCAGCCGAAATGATATGCCTTTATCTTAGTGGTCACTAGGAATTATTAACCGAAAACACCTAATGCATTAAAAATAAATCATATAAATATTAGCGCTCAATAACATCTTCCTCAACAAAATATTTTTAACTTAGTGTTAGTTAAACACCATTGAATGGACATCTATTATTGACTTGAGAAAATTATTATAATGCATGTATTCTTAAGGGATCAACCTTTACATATGTTTGATTAGTTCATTCCAAGATCATGAATATGTCTTGTTATTAGGCATCCTTCACAGACTTACTATTATTGGAATGAGAAAAGCACTACTATACATGCACCACTGAGGGGTCAAGATATATGTAGTTTTAACCATGGCATTCACTAGGTGTCACTCCAGAAAAGTATTAATGCAATGAGAAAATTATGTCAATACAAGCACTCTTGAGGATTCAAAGCTTACGGAGTTCGGATATTAGGGGTCGCTAAGTTCATTAAGAATGAAATATTTAGAGATTGGCCATATCTAGGCATTATTCACAAGACAACTATTATTAGAATGAGAAAATTTTCTACAATCTTTGAAAGGGTGTGGGATCTTGATATACATAGTGTTGATCTTAGCAATCACTAAGTTTAGACACAACGAATTATTTATAGCTTCTCCTTATCTAGGATTATTACAAATAATATTTGTTATTATAATGAGAAGAAGAACTCTAATCCTTGAACTACTAAGGGGTACAAAAATAACTATTTCTTATATCCTAGCTATTGTTAGGGTTAACCACAATGTTTTTAGGAGCTTAACAGTGTATAAGAGTCATTAATAAATAAATACGCGACTCTTATCCTTGTTGTTACTACGATCAACCACAAGGATATACCTATAGCTTAGTGGTCATTAGGCATTATTAATATGAAAACTAGTAATGCATTAACAAGAAAATATATAAATCTTAGTGGTCAATAACATCTGCCTCGACAAAATATTTTGAACTTAGTGCTAGCTAAACACCATTCAATGGATGTCTCTTTAATTAATTATAATTTTATAATCTCTTGGGTCATTAAATATCACAATTTCCATATGCTTCCACCCACAAAAGTAATTTCAATAATCAATTTATAACTTTAGTTCAATTAGTGGTCCTAACATTAACTTAAGTTCGATTGTCTATGAAAGAAATGAATGAATAATAGCCCTTTCCAAACGAAATCTATTTTCCTTCACCTTTTCAAGAACAACCATTTTTTTATCTTCAAACAATCATTTTTTCCATGTCAATAATTTTATAAAATAGTTCTCAGTCCTCTTGCAAAAAAATGCATTTCTTGCAAGCACGGTATACAAATATTTCACAATTATTTATGGATCATCAGATGCCAAAACTTTTGCATTGAGGATTTTTTTATTAAAATACATGAAAGAATAATGTACCATGAAAATAATTGACTATCGAAAGGGCAAAAATGGGTTTTGTTGAATAGGATATGGAAAATTCTACTTTTACATAATATCAATAATTGGGAAGTGATAAAAATGGATTTTGTTTTGCATAATTTTTCCCAAATAAATATTTAGAGCTTGGTTGTCACTAATCAACATTAACATGAAAAATATTAATGCAATGATCTCTATGTGGCAATAAATGCACTATCGATGGGTCACAACATATGTACTTTTGTTCCTATCCATTTCTAATATGTGCAACAACAAAATATTTAAATCTAAGTTGTCGTTAGGCTTCATTAATAGTAAAAATATTAATGCAATGAGAAAAATATGGAAATATTTTTATCTTTCCAGAACTAGGCAAAATTAAAATAAAATTCACTATGAGGAGTCAACAGATATGAATTTTTTTCCAAGTGGTCTCTAAGGTCAACCAAAAAAAAAATTTACAAGCTTAATGGTCATTATGATCAATATCAAAAATATTTTGAACTTAGTGTTCATAAGGCATCATTCAATGGATATCTACTATTAAATTGAGAATAGAGTTGCATTAGATGTTTTCTTCATGGGTGATGATTTACTTATCTTTGATTAGTTTATTCCACGAATTTGTATACCTCTCTTTACTCATTTATAATTGTACTATATTGGCTAGACTATCCCTAGCAGAGCCAAGTGCTGCACTACATACCCTCAAGAGGGATCAAGCCTTATGTAGTTATCATACTATTTACTATAAGTTATTGAAAGGAATATAAAAATTCCACATTTTAATGATAAATAAAATATCAAAAGTGATGGTGATCTATAATTAGTTAGTAAATGAAGTCTCAAAGGCCATGGTATAATTTTAATAAATATAATGAGCACACTCTTTGTAGTTTTAATATGAACACACAACTCAATGCCATGTATAATCTCAATTTTCATTAAACATCGTAATTTCCCAAGATATCACATCTTCTTATTTTCAAATTAAGAAAGAAAAACCATGACATCTTATAATTTTTAGTGTTAATACATCATTAGCTTATTTAACTAAAACAACCAGAGCTCCGTAATATTGATCTCTAAATGTTGTATATTTCTTTCTAGAACTATCAATTAAGTGACATATTATTCAAAATCTTGTTTAGCCTAACTTCTCAAATATTGGGTTTTATAATTCCTCGATTCACTATTTTCTAAAGAGGAACCTAAATAGATGGAACTATTTTCATTGTTGGTTTATTTCAGTAACATATATGTTTTTATAAAATTTTATTTCCAACATTTTGCTTATGTAATCAAACAATTACTATAAACAAGTAAAAAGTTATTTGTTTTACTATTTCTATTTCATCTACTAGAAGGTATTATCACTATTTCATTACTACAATTTAATTTATATCAAAATGTTTATAGAAATGGTCATTAGCGGTCTAAAATCCCTAATCGAATAACAACCCTAATCAACAAAATATATCTTTCTTAGCCTTTTCAAGAACACCCATTTTTTTACTTCTAGTAATCATTGATATCCATGTTAGGTTTTTTACAAATCATTTGTCAGATCCACTTGTAAAAAATACCCATAACATGTTTTACATAACTCACAAGTGTGGTACACACATATTTAGCAAATCATTTAGGAATTGGAAAATAGAATGAGAAAATGATGTCAAAACCTATCAATTGAGAAGCATTTATCAAAGAGCATTAAATAGTAGATAGATTTGAGTACTTGGAAGTAGAAAAAATATGGTTTCATTGAAAAGGCTATAGAAAATTCTACATTCCTAGAATTTGAAAATTTTAGGAGCAAAGGTGCAAATGCATACCTATTTTTGACACCTTCACAAAAACAACCCATCCTTAGAATTGTGGAAATCAAACTGGGATCATATTTTCCAATGAATTATTACACTTACATATTTTTTCCCTTATGCCAATTTTCTCGCTAGAAGCTTCACAAATTAAAGTGTCCTTGATATAGACTAATAAATGACAATCTATAATTACATGGAACCAAAACTTCCAACTGTCACTTTCTTCGATGCACGAATTCCAAAAGACACGTGTCTCCCATTAATTTTATTTATATTTAATGCCAAATTAATGCTTATCAAATGGAATGAAAAATTTTGAATATCACACAAATTTCCATTGTTTAGTTTAATGTTGGGGAATGATAATATTAACCATATATGCCACACGCAAAACTTATCAATATTAACAACATATTCATAAAAAGAACACCATACTCATTTTCAATATTACCATCTTTAAATTACATAGTGAGTATATAAGTATTCCATACTTTGACAATAATATGTGCTTCAATTAATGTTTCAGATATTAAATTATGATATTTCAAATATCGCAAGAACTTTACATTGTTCGGTTTAATGGAACACAAAAATATTAACCATATATTCCACTTGTTTGGTACCCACATTTAATCTCCTTCAAAGGATGAGTAGCATCATGGATTTAACAGGACACTTAGAGGCAGATAGATGATTATGTATGTCATTTTACAACTAAGGAAGCAATCTATCGAGACTTTTTAACACTCGGGATTTGAAACAAAGTGGGTAGCACCTTAAGAGGATTTGATCTATCCTCACTATTTTAGGTTGTGCCTTTCAACAAGGTAAGAGAACCATTTTATAGCCTGTTTTTTATGGTGGAGATGGAGATGTCCATCCTAATGAAGTTGTTTAGGATTTCTTGGAGAAAATATGATCAATGCAACAAAATAGAACTCTCACGTGTTGTCACTTTAAATAGTGGAGTCATTTTTGGGAAAGATTCAAAACTACTAAATCCATTTGAAATCTGATTGTTTCGCATGCTTTGGTAATGGAAATCATGCTTTTGTGCACACATAGGGAAAAATGGGTAGTATGGTTAGGATTAGTTGTTTTAAATGAATTTTGTGGGAGGTGAGGAAAATGAACTTGATTTTCTAGATCTCTGAGAACTCTTACAAAATGGAAAGTCTAATCAATAGAATGCTTCAATAGCTAAAATGTTCCTTTAACCAGAATATGTGCTTCAATGGAGGCCCAAATTAGCACCTTTTCACACAATCTATGAGATTTTAACACGAAGGATCGAGTTAGAAAACCCAACAAAGTATTGAGATCCAAACCCAATCATGCCTGAGGTACACCCAGAGGCTTACAAACAATCTCTATCAACAAATGAAAGAAAAGTGATTTTAAATCATTTATTTCATCCCCAGATGAAAGCTCTTCTAGGAAATGAAATTGCAGATGCCACTAAACTGTCACAAGGATTGAGACCTATGTGATTAAGACAAATTTTGATACAAGATTTCAATAGGAACAAGAAAAATTATTTATCGACATTCAGAAATGAAACAAACACATTTTTCAAAATCAACATAAAATAACTCAAGTATGATTAAATTTATCAAAAGTTGAAAGTTTCTACAAAAATATCGAACTTGTTAATGGTTGTACACTTGCAACCACCTTGACATGATAAATCTTAATACAAAAAGAGATAACCAGGTTTCTCAAATGACTTCTCAAAAAAAAGGCTTTGTTAAATTTTCCTCTTGAGAATTTTCTTCAACTTATAACACTCCAACCTCCAACATTTGTATGAAAAATTTGTGCCATTTATAACATTTATAATAGATCCCCTTTTTCCCCAAAAATCAAGACATTAAGTGCTACCAGTGCCCACCATGATCATGATCGTGATTCTTGAATCAGATCTACAAAAGTCACCAGTCCTCAAGAGGGAAAATCTCTTCAATATCTCCCGCATTTAACTCCTTCCTTTGATAGATCACTATTTCTTAAATTTTCCAAGCACTTCCTTCCCTAATCTATCAAATATGGATCATTGTGTGCTCGGGAGAAGAAAAAATAAAAATCCGATTGAACTCGATAGTTAGACAATTTTAATCGTGAAAGATGTCGTCTTAGATCTCCCCACCAAACTTAAATATAAAAATTAACTCCCCTCTCTTCCTGGTGTGTAGGAAATACTAAGAAATCATGAAGAATCACACTTCTAGGTGTGTTTCAGTAAAATGGGTGGAAAATCAGATATAGACTCACAACTGTCATTGATCTTCACTTTGAATTTGGGTCATCCATGTGGAAGATTCAAATTTTAAATGTAGACCATGGGGTTTCCTCGACTTTTTACAACTTTTGGAAAAATGGAAAATTTCACATTTTCTCACACCTCGCACCTTTGAGAAATTATCCTAACATGTGTCCCGAGGTGGGTCCCAAAGGAACCACAGTCAAATTCTGATATTTTACCTCCTTTTTAGTAAAAGGAAAATTTTCCAAGTTTTCCCCATAACTCCGCCCTAGAGAAATGCTTCGACACGTGTCCCAATGTGGTTCCCAATATAATTGAGCTTCCTTTTTTACTTTTGACTCTTTTCTCCTAAAAGGAAAATTTTCCAAATTTCCTCCTCGATGGTCCACACTCTCCTCGCATGTTGACTAGAGCAAGCTTCGACGATCCTTTGTCGGGCTTGCGGGCCATTTTTTGATATTTTAACCCTTTTGAGAAAAAGAGGCAAAAAATCTAAGTTGCCCCAATGGTCCACTTCCCATTCCTTTGACTTTTCAAACCGCCACGTGTCACTATGGTGCACCTTGAGATGGTCCCCAAAAATTGATATCTTGAAAGAGCGTAGGCTCACCACGTGTCTGGCTTGGAAAAAATTGTTTAAAGGCTTGAAGCTCATTGAAAGGCACCCAATGTCGGATCCCAAGAAATCTCCTTTGACCGTTGAAAATTCCAAGCAAAATGCAAAGTGAGCGGAGGCCTCCAAGTGTCCTCTTGGCACTTCTTCAAAACCCTTAAGGTTTCAAAAATGATTTGGCGGGGGCACACTTCCATTTTAGAATTTTACTCCATTCTACCAAGAAGGAAAAACATCCAATTTTCCTCAAGGCCCACATCTCCGCCTTTAACTTTGCCAGGTGTCCTTCTATGGGGTCAAGGTAAGAATTTTTCCTTGCCACTTAAATTTTGCTTTAATCAAATCCTTGCATGGGCAGGCAGGGTGGGTTCAAACTTTTTGGCAAACTAGCCAAAAATAATAAGTTCAAGAAAAAACCTATCGTGCCCCATCCAATTGGAAGAATCCATGTAAACACCAAAAGAACCAATCAGATTTGAGTGGGGCTATGGGACCAAATTTTCCTTTTTTCCCAAAAAGTAAAAAAGTGATAAGTTAAAGCATTTTCCACCATTCCCTTGACCAACCAAAGGAAGCCACATGATCATTGAATGCTAAGGAATAACTTTGATAGGAAAAAGACACCGTCAGACTTGG
Organism: Taxus wallichiana var. yunnanensis; assembly: GCA_018340775.1. Lineage (NCBI taxonomy): Eukaryota > Viridiplantae > Streptophyta > Pinopsida > Cupressales > Taxaceae > Taxus > Taxus wallichiana. The sequence continues at coordinate 1,037,777,605 of CM031234.1, forward strand.
CAAAAACATAGAAATTCACCATTCATGCTCAGAACCCAATTTTTTGCTAAGGATGAAAACTTTTTCGAAACAAAACTATGTGGATCATGCTTCCGAGCATCTTTCAACCATGGATTTGGATTTTCAAAGGCATAAAAATATAAATCAATCATTCTCGAGCTTCCATGGTCGAGGAAAAATAGAAAAATGAAAAAGCCTATGGATTTTGAAGAAATTAGGGCAAAAACAGGCAAACTCGGAGACTTCTTCAAGGAGGAACATGAAAATGGATTCTACAAAAAACTTGAGGCACTCAAAAGGATGTAAAATATTTCAAAGCATCCACATCAAGAAATAAAATGTTTCATAACACGCAGATCAGAGGAAAATTAGGGCAAAATGGTGAGAGGTCAAAATGAGCACCAATATCGGCTCCGACTCGGGGATGGGCACTCCTGCGAGTGCCACAAGAAAAAAGTTAGACCAAGTGCCAAAAAATTCATTGGAAAATTGATTCAACTTAAAAAGCGTAGAAATAGAGCCATCTCCCAAAAAATGAAATAGAGAAACCATAAAAAAAGGTCACCAAGGACCAAAATGAGCAAAAACACAAAAGACAGAAATAAACAACAAACTATACACTATACACAAGATTTTTACTTTGATTCAGGGGAATCAATCCAAGAAATGCTTCAAATGCCTACCATTAATAGGAAACTCAAGCAATTCACCATCCAAATCCTTGAGGAAGAAGGTATGTTCACCAATCCTGATATCAATGGAGTAAGGGCCCATCCATAATGAGTCAAACTTGTCATGCTTGCCCTTATCTTCATGCCTACTATCCCATAGTAGCACAAGATCCCCAACATTGAAAGCTCTGGGAGTGACCTTTTTGTCAAAAAATTCTTCAGTTTTTCTCTAAACTTTACATGCCTCTAGTGGGATGCCCTCCTCTCTTCATCAAGCTCAACAATCTGGTTAATGCAAGCATCATAAGGACTTACCTCCTGATCCTCCAACTATTGAATGAACTTATATGAAGATAGTTGCATATGAAGGGGTAGTAGGGCCTGAGTCCCATATACCAACTCAAATGGACTCTTTCCAGTAACCCTCTTGATAGTGATCCTATCTTCCCAAATAGAAAACTTCAACTGTTCACCCCACTTTCTCTTGTTCAGCTCCAAGGTTCTCCTGATAATCTTAAGAAATTTTTATTACTAAAATCAGCTTGTCCATTTCCTTGGGGATTGTAATTACAGGCATATATCAGGTTGATCCCATACTCCTTGCACATTGCCACCAAAGGTTTAGCTCAAAATCTCATGGCATTGTCAACAACAATCTTGATTGGCACCTTGTTGGTCATCAAAAAGGACTTTATAGAGAACAATAGTCATGGGGACAGAAATTCCCTCCTCTTTAATGGGAGAGGTTCCCTTATTTAAAGGCAAAAAACTATTTACACATGTACAATATATATTTTTAATGAGGAACTTGGATATCATGAAAGTGTTAAAATATAACATATCATCAATACAAAAGGATAGAGGAATTAAGTAGTGGGAAGGGGCAGAAAGGCACTCTCAAGAAATATAGATAGCAAAATAATTCCTTACGCATGCCAAAATGAAATTATTTGGAACAGAATCATTTGCATTTGAGACAATAAGATGTTATTTCACAGACACAAAGTTCTAGAGATTACATCTACAGGAATACAAAGCTTCTTGAAGTAGCATAGATAAATGATTCAATAACTTTTAACAGATAGCAATGAAAGAACAAGACCAGATGGACATAGAAAGAGAGATATTTTTGTATTGATTTCTTTTTACTCCTTTACACTTTCAAAAATAAACAGAGTTCTAGCCCCAAAGAATGGCACAGAGAGCCCATTATATAACTTACAAATTAGTTACACTTGGTAACTGTTTCTTTTAACTAAAATGTTAATTAAGGAGGTGCTTGACACAAGACCCTTAATTAATTACAATAAGCCTGATTTGAGAAAAATAAGGAGGGGAGAAGCTAGAAGGGAAAACATCTACTTATTGCTGAGGAGGGCCCACCGACTTGAGAATTCATTGCCTGAACTTTTCAACGCTTCAGCTATTTCTCTGCCTCGTGGGACTGATGTGTTGGTAGTAGCTTGAGTCCAAGTACCTAGACATTTCTCCATGTCCTTATCGAACTCAGTATGTGCATGGTATTCTTTATTAGCCTCTTCAATAGCATATTGAAGAGAGAAAATCTCCTTTATCTTCTCTTTGGTAATTGATTCCTCCTTGAACAAGTTTTCTTTAACAAATGCCCTGAACTGAGTTTTAATTTCTTGGAGAGAGAAAGGAACACCTGAAGTTTCATCATGAAGATGACAGTGAATATCTTTGAAAGCAGACACAACACAAGTTTTGAAGGCTTCTCCCTTCTGCCAACTGCTCCTCAACTCTCCCAAAGCTTCCTCCAGAACTTTTATTTTCCATTCCACACTGAAAACCCATGACTTTGACAAGTTATCTTTGGCATCATCAAAAACCTTATTGGCCATCAATATATTTTCATCTACCTATCCCATCAGGCGAAGATCCACTATGCAGCTACTCCAAAGCTTTAGTTCTTTATCCATGGTTCCAATTGAGGAGGAGAGTTTTTGTTGTAGGTTAGCCACCTTCTCATTAAGTTTGAAGGCTTCTACAATGAAATTCAAACCTGCAATGATCATGTCATCCACCATGGCCTCCATAGCCCTCCCATAAGTAGAATATCTATGTATATCTTTGATGCTTTGGACTTCATCTTGACTAAGAATCATAGGTGGCGGAAGGGCAGACAATGGAGTAGGATCCAAAACCTTGTCCTTAGATAATAACGACTTGATGAAGCTAGAAAGAACTTGATTTTGTTCCTCCAGTTGTTCTATAGTCTGTTTACCTTTTTCTACTCTCTCAATAACTTTGATTACTATTTCTGGAGGTTGTGTACTTCACTCTCAGGGGTAGATTCTCCCATTGGAATCCTAGAAAGCTCCAGATCAGAGGCTGACATATCTTGCTCTACTTTATCCACCTTAGGTTTTGCAACCTCTAGAAATTGTTGACCTCTGAGCATCTGTCACTATCCTTGAGGTTGTTTTAGCTCTCTTTTTGAGCAAGAGGAGTAGTGCTCAACAATGCTACCACAACATCAAAATTTGGCCCTGTCAATCGAGAAGAAGGTTTCCTCTTCCTGCTATCAACCAAGGGTTGCACCCATGCAAAAGTGGAGGAAGAAGGAGGAGTAAGAGATCCAAGAGCAAGAGAACTCATGGCACTTAAAGTATTTACTACTATTTCTTCTAGTAGAGATGTGAGTGAAGTATCTGGAGCTTCTTGGGTAGAGGAATCAGTGGTACTTGGAGGTTCAATGCTATGCACTTCCTTCTCTTTATCTATTGCAGCTTCTGAAGTTCCTGCAGGGACTGGTACTTCACTATCATCACTTTCACTGAGAATAATGATGTTCTCTAGCCCCAAAGGTAGTTCTGAATGCTTTAATAGGGATATTCCTTAATCAACTCTGTTTAACCTCTTTCACCTTCTTTTGGTATACTTGAGTAGACGAAGAAGGGGTGGATGATTCAGGTTCTTTATTTGAGGAAGGAGGAGGAGTTTGTGTAGGTACCTCCGAGCTAGGTGTATGTGACTCCTTCCTAGGGGTTGAAGTATCTTTGGAGGAAGATTCACCTAGATTCTTCTTAAGCTCTCGGACCTTTCTGTCAAACTAGACCTTGGTTCTTACAAGGACAGGGGCCAGAATTTCAACTAAGTCATCCTTCTCCCTCTTATACCAGTCTAGATCTTCCAAGGGAGTATGCTTGATCAATGTATCATATTCATATGACAACAAGTCTTCATTATCATCTTGAAGCCCTTCAGGAATTTGGTAGAGATTGAGCTCCTTGATCAGCTGCAGGGAGAATCTACCATAATGTCTCCACCTTGCTTCAAAGTCATCTGCACAATCGCCCAGTAGTCCTCAGTATCTGATCTGTGATGATAATTAATTCTGAGATTTAGCTCAATGAAATTATTCAAATCAAAGTAGGTCCTGGGCCTGAAGAAGTGAATAGTGATGGGAGCGAGGGCCCTTTCTATGTTTTGAGCATCCAAAGTTGTCTTGCATGTGTAATTACCCAAGGATATAGGAAAATGTAGCCCAAATATTTTCTTGTCTCTGCAGGTTCTATGCAACTTATCCAATTGCCTACATACTTCAATCAAATCCATCTTATCATTACAAAACATGGGGAGCTTGAGAGGTGTGTTCTCATAACCAGCTAACCTGATATATGAAAATCTTCTGAACTGAATGAAGAAAGCTCCATATTTTTCTATCAGGTTCATGGCCTCATCAAAAAATCTTCTGGCAGTATCACTTTCCAAAAGCCTCACAATATACATGGTAAAGGCATCATTCACCCTCTTGAAGTTATGGTTGTTGGTTTCAAGGGTGAATTGAGGGCAGTATGCATAAATGGGTTCATCCTTCTGACCCTCGATGTAAGTGAAACCAAACCATTTCCGAGATGTTGCTAGGGTATACATGAGATAAGAAGTCATATAGAACTTCTTGGTCTATTGCACATTGACAACCTGTCAAATTCATGCAAATGATTTCTACCCAATTTATGCTCTGGCTACCTTCGCAGATGATGTTGATGAGTGGGCACATCCAAAAGTGAAATTCATTAGTGGAGGGTAATCCCATGACACGGGCTAACAAGATAATGAAATCAGACAATTCTTCATTAAAATCAGCCCTAAATAATGCCTTGGAAAGTCGGGATGCTCCCTTTTTAGGGTTCTTCAACCATGACTTTTCTATCCTTGCTTTGTATTTATCACTGTCTTTCTCGAAAAGAGTCTGTGCTTGAGCTTGAGAGATAACAATGGAGTCTTCAACTTCTAGGATTCGTAGAGCAGCGATAAGCAATGGCAACAACATCTAGTTTAGCAATCAGTTCCCTGTGCATGTTAGACAATTCCTTTGTGTCGGGGTTGAAGTGAGCCCCACAGGTGAGCACAGTGTTGGCACATTGTACTAAGATCGGGAAACCCACAGCAAATGCAAGGCCACTTATCATTGATCATTTTGCCATGGGAGAAGGATTAGGGTTAGTTAACCTGTTCCAGAAATTGCCAAAATCTAGGTGACAAACCTCACTATCCCCAATATCGGGAACAGAGGATTCAAGTGGTGAAACATGTTCTTGACCTTGAAATTTGATCTTCATGTTGGCAACGTATAGAGAAACAACCTTCACAACTTGAATTCGCAATTAAAAATGCAAAGGGAATGGGAGCAAAGTAGATGATCTTAATTATAAGGATTTGAGTGAATGGTAGCAAGAAAGTAGTGTGCAAAATGCATAGAGGGTAGTCCCATTAAATAGCTATTTAGGAGAGAGAAGGTTATAAATGTGCATTAAATTCATATGCACTCGACTCAAAAAGGAAAGAATTGGAAAGATCGAAAAAAATAGCTCGGATGGTCTTTGGTACATTTGGGACATGAGGGATGCGAAGACACGATCCAGCCGACGGGCGATGTAGGTAATGTGGGTCAAAAGAGCACGGGTAGTCTAGGAACTTGGAAATGTGAGGGACACGAAGGACATGAAGATGTGATTCAGCCAATGCGTGTGATGTGGGCAAAGTGGGGACAGAATGCATAGATGCTTTTGGGACAGATGAGACAAAAGTACGTGAAGGACCCGATGCGGCCGATGCGGGTGATCGGGGAACAGAAAGCCCAAGTGAACTTGGAACAAATGGACCAAAAATTTTTGACATAACTGAAAGTTAAAATATTTTCAGGGAATGTGGCCGATCGGGGAACAAAAGGCCCAACAGACTTGGGACATGAGGGACAAAAATGTCCGACAGACCCGTAATTCACCAAAATGACTCCAAAAATGTGAATTTTCACTATCTCCTCAACTTTTCACTTCACTAGAACATCATAAAAGGGTGCTAACTCAAAATTTTCAATTTTTTACTTTCAAAAGAGGGGGAATTTTGAGAGGACAACACACCCCAAACCTGCAAATGATATGGTTCAACCAAAAATCCATGACAATTTGGTGTGTTGCTTTTTTGGTGGGGATTTCCTCCACCCACTTAGTAAAATAATCAGTTGCTAAAAGAATGCACTTATGGCCAGCACTTGAAGGGTCTAAAATTTCACCAATGAAATCCATCCCCCATTGCTTCAATGGAGCTTCAATTGATCACAGCTATAAAGGAAGGGAGCACGAAGCTTTTAGTCTTCCGGAGAAGCGCTGAAACTATCACATCTTCTAACAAAAAGAAATGTATCCTTGAAGAGATTTGGCCACCAATAACTAGCCCTCGGGATGTTGTGTGTTGTGACTCTTGCAGAAAAATTTCCCCCACAAACTCCTCCATGGAGATCAGATATTATCTTTGGGGCTTCTTCTTTAGTAATGCACCTTAAGAAAACTCCCTCTTTGGGTTTTTCAAGCTAACTCATAATCGACTAATGACATATTTCTAGGATTCCAACTTAAGATCTCTTTTTTGGTTCTTACTTAAATACTTAGGGTAGTATAAATGTCGAGATATAAAATTACATCCTTTACCACTCAAAACTCATCAACCTTCCAAAAAACCTACCCTTTCTTCTTCTACCTCATTTACCTCAATAGTTTGCAAGTTTCTCTCACCATAAGCTTACCCAAGCCCAAACCTCTCACCAAATTTGTGGTTTGGATATCCATATCATATTCTTGCAAATTTTTCACCCACGTGCCCCTTTTCTTGACACTTCCATCTCTAATAAAATATCTTTTCCATGGTGTGGGAAACATAAGAAACAATCTTAGAACTCAAAATGTAAGGCATGAAAACCATTGTTACTTTTACCAAGGAAAATGCTTGTTTCTCCATTATAGTGTACTTCAACTCAGACTCTTACAAGGCCTTACTAAAAAAGGAAATTGGCCTCTCAACCCTTCATCATCCTTCTACAAAGAAAAAAAATCAATAGTGTTCTCTAAAGTAAAGGAAAAGAGTTGGAAAGGCTTCTTATAGTCTGGAGCTGCCAGAAGTGGTGCATGCTTTAGTGCATCCTTGATCCCATTGAAATCTTGGATAACAACCTCCTCCCATTTGATGACCGGGTCTTTCATCAGCATAGAAGTGATTGGAATGGTCAACTCAGCAAAGTTTGATATGAATCTTCTAATGAAGTTTATCTACCCAAAGAAGGACTGAATTCCTTTCTTGGTTCTTGGAAATGGGACCTTGTTGATGGCCTCTACTCTTTCTGGATCAATCATCACCCCTTCTTATGACACAATGTGACCAAGAAACCTTTCCTTCTACACTCCAAAATGGCATTTCTTTGGATTGAGTGAGATGCCATATTCTCTACATCTTATCATAATCTTCTCCAAGTGCAGGAGGTGATCAATTCTCTTTCTATAAAACATTGTTACATCATCTTGTAAACTACAATAAACAAATTGATGTAACCAGCAAAAGCAACATCCATTGCTCTTTGAAAAGTGGCTACAACATTCATCATACCAAAGGGCATCCTAACATATACATATGTTCCCAAGGAGTAGTAAAGGTTTTCTTGATCCTTTCTCGATTCCTTCACTTCACCACAACTTGGTTATAACTAGAGAAACCATCTAGGGTGGAAAGAAATTCGAACCAATCACTAAGCTACAACATGTTTTCCATATTTGGTAAAGGATAATTATTCTTCATTGATTCTCTATTTAGATTCCTGAAATCTACACACAACATGGTATCACCATTCTTATTTCTCACTTGGTACTAGGTTTACAACCCAAAGAATACCTTGTGGGCTGAATAATCCCTCCATCTCAAAGCTTCTTCTTGCATTTTGAGAGATAAAAGTGGATTGATTGGCCTCTGCTTTTCCCGAATGGCTTTGCATTAGACTCCAAGGGAATGTCATGCTAAAATAGGTCCTCTTTGTATGCTTTTAGTTCAAAATAGGTCCAAGCCATGTAATCTTGGTATTTTTTAACAATTGGATGTATGACTGCTTCTCTTCCTTGCTGAGATTCCTGCTTAACCAAATTTTCCCTAGCTTTTCCTTTGTGCCAAGGTCATGCTCCTCAATATCCCTCGAGGCTGCTATGCATCTATTAACAATGCAATCAACATTATCAAAATTGGACTCAAGAGCAACCCCTCTAGGAATGGTATTGGTCTTTAGATGGATGATGCCCTTACCAAACAAGGTTTCCTTTCCCTCTATTGTACATACCATTGGCTCCAAATCAATGCATTGATCAACAAAATCTTCCTTGTTTTGCAAAAATCTTTTGATTTGAGTATCATCATTAAAAACCTTGCCAATGTTTAATATTATCATGGATAGAGGGTCTTGTCAATACCTCAACATCATATTCACAATATGGGGACATTGCACAATTGTCAAAATGAGACCCCAACACTACAAGCTTGTCTAGAAAATCATTGAATTTTCTATCATGATGCACTATGTTGAATGAATCAAACATCTCAATGAAGTCCCAAACTGCATGCTTGTATTGTTTCATTCATTGATTCTTTATGGCATATAGTTTTCTGACTTGTTTTACAATTAATTCTAAGTCTCCTTTGACAATGATGTCCTTGACACCATATTTCCAAGAAATTCTTAAACCTAACAACAATGCCTCATACTCAGCAATGTTGTTAGTGCACTCAAAGTTGAGTTTGAAGGAAAAAACAAACTTTTCCTGACCTAGAGAAAGTAAAACAACACCAGCACCATTTCCAAACTTGGAGCAAGCTCCATCAAACAATAGATTCCAAGGAGAGCCTTCCTGCTCAAGACACTTGCATTCTTCAATCTTGTGCTCCTTTCCATCAAAAAATCTCACAAAGTTATCAGCATCAACATTTGTGTACAATACTTCATAGGATGCATTATTGGAATCCTCAATGAGGTGCAACATTTTCTTTTCCCCATACAACCTGATAAGGCTTCCCTCAATTGGGATGGTGGCATAGGACATATCCATTTGGACACTCATACCAACACTAGCAGCCCATTTTCTTGACAATAGCATGCCCCACTTGGCTGGGCAAGTCAACAATGACAACATCAAGTTTTAAATTTTTACCTGGGTAGGCTGCAAGCTTCACCACCAAACCCTTCACACATCCCACTAATGGCACATCTATGGAGTCCATGGCAGTGCACTTCCCATATGTTGTTTTCACTTTGATATTCAGCTTGTTCATGACTTCTAGAGGCATAACATTACATGATGCCCCTGAGTCAAACATGCAGTTGTGTAGTAGTCTGTCCTTAATGATCAAAGTGGTGAAGAATGGATCCACATTCAGCTAAGAGTCCACCAAGGATGTCACCAATTAGACCTCAAGTGGTTCACCTAGTTCCTCCAATGCTGGTGGTGTTTCTAATTCTTCAATGATTGGAGGAGTTTCCACAATGTTTACATTTCTACCTAGGGCCCAGTCTTCTCTTCTTTCAACCCCAAGTATTCAAATGCTCTTTTTTGTGCTCAGGAATCCTAAGCAACTCAACCATTCAAATAGAGACTTTGATTTGACTTAAAACTTGGGCAATGTCATATGGGACATTCTTTGGTGAGGTCAGTATTGGAAGGAAAGCTAACACACACTCATTAGATGGTATAGGATTTTTGACATCTTGGGCATGAGGAGGGTATGATTTTTGTTTAGAACAACAGGCTTTTGGAAAATGCATCTTTCTTAGGAGCCTCTTTAGGAATATTTGAAATTAAGGATATTTTTCCTTGACTTGAGGCCCTGTCCCTTTGAAATCCTTACTTCTTGTGTTATATTCCTTCTCTTGAGCCACAACAACATTCATCAATAACTATCTATCCTCCTCAAATGGAATTCCTCCATCATACTTCTTTATCATTAAATCCCTTAAATACTCAAAATAATTATTAGGCAATTCAAAATCTAGTAAGGTATCTACTTCTAAAGTATGAGAGAGAAAGAAAAGGTACCCTATGAATGTAGTCCCAAAAAGTGGTAGCGATCAGGGAACTTATCACCTCAGTTGAAGTTTCCCCTTATTGTGAGCTAGTGGAACAACCCATCATGCAGACATCATCATCATTATAATCATCAGCTTCTTCTTCTTCATGTTGATCTTCTTCACAAGGGAGCATGAGGCATGAAACATTTTTCACACCAATCAATGACATCTGTCTCCTCCACAACAACAACTCTGGCAGCCAAAGGATCATGCATCATTTTGTTTTCCCTACCTTGGGGCTGCCTATTTCCAAATTCACAGTCCCTTTCCTCTTTCATCAGATCTTTGGTGGTTTGTAAACCTATATTGGTTTGTTTCTTGTGTTGACCTTGTGAGCTCTACCCAATTCCCTTCTCAGCCCAGGTTAGTTTGTAGGAAATTTCTTTGACATCCCCTGCTAAAGTTTTCACAACTTCTTTCAAATAAGCAACTTTACTTGTTTGAGGTTTTTCTCCTAGGTTAATTAGCTTTACACCCTCCCTTTTTGGAGGCTTTCCAATTACCTTGATGTTGTTCTCTATTTACAGAGCCATGGTGAAGGCCTACCTCAAATTTGTGGGGTTTTTATCCCTTAAGTAATATGCAACCTTTTTATCAAATGCATCAGAATATTTGATCAAACATGACTCATCACATGGCCTTATCCTAATAGGAAATCTCCTCAAGGTCTTATTAAACCTTGTGTTGAAATCATGTATTGACTCATTAGGATTATTTTTTATGTTTTCAAATTATGTCAAAAGAAACCTAGGGTCATTTCTATCACCATCTTTAATCTAAATGCATTGTTCATCTCACCAAGAATCAATAGAGTTATCCTGGTAAATCTTTATACCAGTCACTTGCATCCTCTTCCAAAGTATGGATAAACAATTTAATATATACATCTTCATGTTTAATCTCAAAGTATTCCATCATATTGATAAAAATATTTAGATGTTGATCACCGGTTATAGTGTTGTTTCTTGGAACTTTGGCAATTTTGTTCCTTACCTCTTGAGGAACTACATTTGGATAACCAGCCATTCCCACAAAATTTATAGGTCCAAAGTTGTTTATAATAAAAGGGTCTAATTGGGCCATGTTGATTTGAGGAGGTGACCTGGAGGGGTGGAAAATTGATAAGGGGTAGAGGTTCTTTGGAACACAGGAGTATAACTTTCAAAATGGATATCCCCCAAAGGCCTCGTCTCTTGAAATCCCTACCAACCTCGAAAAGACAGGTAGTGCAGAATGTTAACCAAACTTTTCAAAATCAAATGAAATCCCATTCTCCAGCCTGAAGAGAATTTAATTCCACAAAGATGCTACCTGATTCAAAATCACTTGAATGGTAGTATTCAATGATAGGCCGATCACTTTCATCAATGGAGATCCCCCTTCTTGTCTTTAATCTTCCACAACTCTCCAAGATTTCCTTCCTTTTTGATTTTACTTTTCCTAGCTCTCAAAACATTATCCTAGCAGGATCCCTAGCAAAGAAATATCTTCTTCCTTCCAAATTTGCAAAGATTGGTAACAAATATCACTTGACAAAGGTTAAGACACTAGTTACTCATTAAAAATCAGATCAATAGGAGTCACCACTAAGGATTTCCACCTTAGTTGTGCAAATGCACTAAATATGATCTGTCAAATGTCTGTCAACACTAGAAACTAGAAATGGAAAGACTATGACTTTTCTTTACCCAAATTTATCAAATGAAATCTAGTGCACTAGGTTTGAAAACTAAAAGAATTACACACAGCACTTGGAGCATACAAGAAGTGTTTTACCAGGGCTTGAATGTGAGCTGTAGTCCCCGAAATGGTGCTAGAAGCATGTTGGTACCCAAATTTAATCTCCTTCAAAGGGTGAGCAACATCATGGATTTAACAGGACACTCAGAGGTAGATAGATGATTATGTATGTCATTTATTTTGAGTTAGGGAAGCAATCTATCTAACTTTTTAGCACTCAGGATTTGAAAAGGAGTGGGTAGCACCTTAAGAGGATTTGATCTATCCTCACTATTTTAGGTTGTGCCTTTCAACCAAGGTAAGAGAACCCTTTTGTAGCCTGTTGTTTATGGAGGAGATGGAGATGTCCTTCCTAATGAAGTTGTTTAGGATTTCTTGGAGAAAATATGATCAATGCAACAAAATGTAACTCTCACGAGTTGTCACTCTAGATAGTGGAGATATTTTTGGGAAAGGTTCAGGCTACTAAATCCATTTGAAATCTTGATTGTTTTTGCATGCTTTGGTAATGGAAATCATGCTTTTGTGCACACATAGGACAAATAGGGGTAGTATGGGTAGGATTAGTTGTTTTAAATGAATTTTTGGTGGGAGGTGAGGAAGAATGAACTTGATTTTCCAGATCTCTGAGAACTCTTACAAAATGGAAATTCTAATCAACAAAATGCTTTAGAATAGCTAAAATGTTCCTTTAACCAGAATATGTGCTTCAATGGAGGCCCATATTAGCACCTTTTCACACAATCTATGAGATTTTAACATGAAGGCTCAAGTTAGAAAACCCAACAAAGTATTGAGATCCAAACCCAATCATGCTTGAGGTACACCCAGAGGCTTATAGATAATCTCTGTCAACAAATGAAAGAAAAGTGATTTTAAATCATTTATTTCATCCCTAGATGAAAGATCTTCTAGGAAATGAAATTACAGATGCCACTAAATTGTCACAAGGATTGAGACCTATGTGATTAAGACAAATTTTGATACAAGATTGCAATAGGAACAAGAAAATTTATTTGCAAACATTCAGAAATGAAACAAACACATTTTGTTCAAGATCAACACAGAATAACTTGATTTTGATTAAATTTATTAAGGGGGGAAATTTTGTAGAACTATCTAAGAGCTTGTCAATGGATACATACACTTCAACCACCTTGAAATGATAAAGCTTAATACAAAAAGAGATAACCGGGTTTCTCAAATGGCTTCTCACAAAAAGTCTTTGTCAAATTTTTCTCTTGGGAATTTTCTTCGACCTCTAACACTCTAACCTGCAACATTTTTACGAAAAATTTGTGCCATTTATAACATTTACAAAAGAGCCATTTTTCCCTACAAAAATCATGACATTGAGTGCTACCAATTCCCGCCATGATCACGATTGCGATTCCAAGAATCAGATCTGCAAAAATTTGCTAGGTGCTCAAGAGGGAAAATCTCTTTGAATATCTCCCACATTCAAATCCTTCCTTTGATAGATCGCTCTTTCTTAAATTCAACAACCACTTCCACCCCTAATCTATCAAATCTGCTCCTTACGTGTGTCTTGGGAGAAGAAAAATTTAAAATCTAATCGAGGTCAATCATCAAGACCATTTTAATGGAAAAACATCTTCAAGATATCTCCACCAAACTCGGATATCAACATTAACTCCCTCTCTACCCTGCATGTAGGAAATACCAAGAAATCATGAATACTCACACTTTCAAGTGTGTTTCAAGAAATGGGGGAAAATCGATTCAGACTCATAGTTTCATTGATTTTCACTTTGAATTTGGGCCATCCACGTGGAGATTCAAATTTTACAACTTTTGAAAAATGGAAAAATTTCACATTCATCCCACACCTCCACCTTTGAGAAATGAGCCTGACATGTGTCTGAGGTTCCTAAAGGAACTTAAAATTCTACATTTTACTTTTTGAAAAAATTTTCCAAGGAAAAATTTCACATTCCCAATGTGGGTCCCGGTGGGCCTCCGCCTTTTTCTTGAGAAAATTTCCTGAGCCCTCCAGAGCAAGTGACTAATCCTCCTGGTTGGATATCTTAACTCTTTTGAGAAAAAAAGGCAAAAATCTAAGCACCCAAATGGTCCATTTTACCTTTGACTTTTCAAACCGCCAAAATGGGAAAATTCCCCAAAAATTAATATTTTGAAACAATCCACCACTTCATAGCTTGGAAATTTTTTGAAGCTTCGAAGCTGTGGAAGGCACCAAGTGTCAGTGGGTCCGAGGCAATCTCCTTTGGCCTATTGAAAAGTCCAAGCAAAATCAAAGTGAGCAGAGGCCTCCAACTGTCATCTTAGCGCTTTTTTAATTTTAACTTTTTTAGAATTTTAATCCATTCAAAAAGGAAAATTTTTCCAAATTTCCTTCGATGGTCTTTTCCCTGCCACTTAAATTTTCTGCTTTGTTGACTAGAGCAAGTTCAAAAAATAAACCCGACACCCCATCCTCCTTCACCAAAAGAACCAATCAGGCTTGCACTAGGAGATTTTTTTTTCCCAAAAAAGAAAAAAGTGAAAATTAAAGCTTAACCCCCATTAAAAAAATAAGAAGCCACGTGACCACTAAATGCTTGAGGAATAACTTTGACAAAAACCTTCCCCAAACCGTCAAAACATAGAAATTCACCATTCATACTTTCCACTTTTTTACTAAGGATGAATTCTTGTCACCGAATCACAACACCCCTATGTTTGTACAAGTGCATATACTTGAACTCACGGTGTTATGGATAACATGGCTATCTCCAAGTTGTGGGACTTGCTACTTGAGATAGACCTCCGGTCCTCTAAACTAATTACTCTATGTATCTCTAATCTAAATTTCCAGGGACTAGGGAGAGAGAATGCACATGTCCTACACTAAAGCGGTGATTTTTTGTGAGAGTAGTCTCCAATGTGAAATACTCAGAGGAAAGTGCACACTAGAAGAGGTGATGTGACAGGTTCACCATAATCTAGCAAAATGCATTCACAACAATACTCCAAGCACACACAATGATAATGAATCCTGCAAGAACGTAATAAATAGACACAATATTCTTATAGAAAGATCAAAGGGGGTAAGAAGAATGAGAAAACACAAAGGGGAAGATACATCCACAAACCGGTATCATTGCTTGGTGATATGCACGCTTCAATCTTTAAAATAAGGGCCATTACGGTCCACTTCAAAACACACCGATTCATTCTGAAACAATTTTGGGGCATGCTTCCCCTTATTTTTTATAGAATTTCCGTACTCCATTCCCACCAATAAATTGAGTGAAATGGTTATAAATCCAATCCCCATTTCCCAAGGCCCAGATGATGACCATGCATCTTTTGCAACTTAAAACACCTGTTACAACCCGTGTTTTCTTAAAAAAATCAATCAATTTTTGATAAATCTGGAATTTCTTGATTTCTATGCATTGGACTCGGAACCATGATTCATTTTGTTGAGAAATGCAAAAGTTATGGCCTTCTCGAAGACTTTTTGGGTCAGCCCTTTGACGGGAATGAGCATTGAATGATTGGACTTAATATGCTTCTTTTAAAATATATATACCCTCATTAAAATTAATAAATCCAGTTTTGTGGCATGGGACGTTCATTCCGTAAAGTTTTTACCAAAGTATCCAAAAGTAATAAGTTCAAAAATAAACCCGCCACTTTTCTTCTATCCAATTTGGAAGAAGCCACCCACAAGCACCAAAAGACTGAAATCGCTTCACGCCTGTTTTGTCCCAACTGAGCGGGCTACAAATTTTCCCTTTTCAACGCTTGCCTTCACCCTTTTTCCCAAAATTTCAGCAAAAATTCATAAGTTAAAGCTTTCACCGCCATCCCCTAAACAAAAAAGGCCGATTCGGATTTCCGCATCTCGCGCCACTGTTCCACCAAATGTCCGAATGCTTTGAGGAATAAATTTGATAGGAAAAGCCATTTTTCATGACACCTGCGCAATTTTTCTTACCTTTCCTCAAACTCTCTCTTCTCCTTGGAAAAAATATGAGGGGACCCTAAAACATGAAATTCACCATTCATGCTCGAACCTCGATTTTTATCAAATTTACCTCGAGGAATTTTGGAAACAAAAAACTATGTAGATCACGCTTCCAAGCATCTTTCGACAATGGATTTAGATTTTCTTAGGCATAAAAATATAAATCGATCATTCTCGAGCTTCCATGGTCGAGGAAAATAGGATAAACAACAAAGTCTCTAGATTTGAAGAAATTAGGGTAAAAATAAGACAAATTCGTAGACTTCTTCAAGGAGGAACATGACAATGGATTTTGCAAACAACTCGAGACACTCAAAAGGATGTAAAAGCTTTCAAATCATCCACATCGAGAAATAAAATGTTTCAAAACACGAAGATCAGAGGAAAATTAGGGCAAAATGGTGAGAGGTCAAAACAAGCACCAACACCACTCACAAATATTATCAATATTATCAACATTATCAAAAAAATAACACCATTCTCATTGTAAATATTATCATCTATAAATTACATGAAGAGTATATAAATATTCCATACTTTGACTAGACTACCAATGATATGTGGTTCAATTGATGTCTCACATATTGAATTATCTTATTGTCCTCAACAAAAATGTGCATGTTTACCAACATCATTTCTAAATTCTTTTATTACAAAAATAGTATCTTGGGTTACACGTGTCAAATATCTTGGTGGCACCCATGATGTTGATCATTGGAATTGTTCTGAAATAAAAAGGAAGAATGCAAAATAGAGAAGTATTAGCTAACTCCAATGCATGATATTTTTTCTTACACAATGTATACCATATTTTATAATGGAATAAATGATGCAATACTATATTACTATGGTTAAAAATAGTAATTTACTTGGATGGAAAAACTTACAACTTGAATTGTACATATAATATTTTCTCCATTAGCTTTCTCTCTTGTTCCATTCTCTTAATTCTTAAGTTGAATTATTCCTTCTTAATTTATTTCATTTTCTTACTGATATACGCTTAGTGCATTTAATCTTATTGTGATATACACTTAGTGTTAAATCATCACCCATCTTATCATCATATATTGGTATATGCTTTAGGCTAAATCACCACCCTCCATTCCTTCATCATTTAGTGATATATGCTTAGGGATAAATCATCACTCACCCATATCCTCAACAAATTTTTGATATACGCTTAAATATATGGTTCATGCAAACCTTTCCCACATGTTACATCTCATCACAACTACACATAAACACTCATCGCAAAGCGCACTAGACAGTAACATACACTACTCAAACCTTTTCCAATGGCAAACTCTCATTAAAAGTTCATTATGGATTATTGAGGGGGAAAAAAATTGAACCTCAATGCATAAATTTCCATACACTCATGGGCACGTTCTTCCTATCATTCCATCTTGCATTCCATTCCATCCATCCACAACATGTTGTGTTGTCTTGGGGACATTTATTTCTACTTGTTAGTGTTTCACATGATCACTTTACTACACTTGTTAGACTTATTTCTTATATGTCATTATCATCCACACATGTGCATTCATGCCTTTTTTTAGTGTGATCAATCAAAGATATGTGACTCTTACATGCAACATGGATGTTCACCTTCTACCCTTCCTATAACAGTCTCTTGGGGCATCGACATTCAGCTTATACAGGTGTTATGGTTTCATTTTTTACTTAGCATATTACATTACTTGATCATACACATTTTGACATATCAGTTATTTCTCTAAGATGCTAATGGGTGATCCATGTACAATACTTGTTTTGTAGGATTACATGTTTCCATGTCTACTTGCTTTCTATCATTCCACTTGTCTTTTTTTTCCATTATATGAGGGATTTTCCCTTTGTTTGTGTGCACACTTGTTTTCTATTTGTGGAAATGACGACCTTCCATGTCTTACAAAATCATGATTAATGTCCCTTGTTTGCAACCCGCCATGTGGCCTAATTTTTTCCTTGCATGTCGACACTATTGTGCTTGGTATTTCTTACATTGTTTTCAGTTTTTATACTTATCTTATTACATGCAGGTGTTTTTAGACAAACAGTTCTTTTGGATAGCCATTCCATTTTGTGTGTGCCTTGGTATCTACCAAGTGCTTTCCTTTTCCCCTATAGGGTGGAGTTTTATAGGTTTGACTGTGGTAGGTAGGTCTCTTTTAGGGCCACATTATTGTTTCAAGTGTTATTTCATGTGCCCAAAAAGAGGGGGCATCATTGAGGATTTTGCAAACTAAAACATCATATTTGTATTGGTTTAATATAATCCACTTTCCATCCTTAGCATTATGAGTTTACATACATCGAGTGAGTTTAATAAAGTACTAATTAATCCCACCTTTTGGAAATATTATTTTATATTTTACTTCCTCATTCTCACATATTTTTAGATGCATTCCAAGCTATTTCACAATTGTCCCATCATTTTAGCCCAAACCGGAGATCCCATATTTTTACTAGGGAACCCCGGGTTCCCTAGTCATACTTAAGGTGCTTTTATCCTTTCTCGAGTTTCCCACCTCTTTTTGGCTCTTTCTAGCCATTTTTGGTCTATATATTTTCCTATTTTTCCATGTCGGATTAATTATGAAATTAGAGCAAGAGAACCATATAAATATAAATTTATGAGATCATAATGAGGGTCCTAGAGACACACACTACTATCAATCCATCTAGACTTGCACTCATTACATCACTTGCACTTTATAGTGTCATACATCAAGGCTAGGAGATCTGTATCAACACACACACAACATAGGGGGAGGGATTATATTCTATTCCATGCACATATCTTAGCACATTTTCTATAGTTATTATTGCTCGCTACTTCACAAAGTGAGACTAGCACAAGAGAACCTAGGGCATGACATGCACACACGCACCAAAACTAAATCTATGCCCAAAATTTAGCGTAATAATCAAAGTGATAAGACCGCTTGTTTGGTGGCTAAGGTCATTCCAATCCAATCATTTTGAATCTTTTATTTTTCCTAGGATTTGATACTTCTTTCTTCCTTCGTGTCATCATTTCATTATCCATCTTACTCAACGTAAATCTCGAAAAAACCAAAGTGCATAGACAAAGAGGGTTTTAACCTATTTTTCGACCCTACCAAAACAATTTTTTCAACATTTACAAATTTCAAGGATCATATTTTCATACCAGTGGCACCTCGAGGTGCCCCAATACCCTTCCAGTGCATCAATCTTCTCGCATCTTCAATATTAGGCCTTTTTGGTAATCCTAAGTGATTGTTCCCGTACTTGGAATTCAAATTCAGACCTAGGACAACTCGTAAAAATATCTAGTAAATAGATTAGTCCTTTCCATTTACTTATTTTTATAATTAGGGTTTTGTTTTATTTAATATAATTATCTAGGATCATTTCCATACTATTTTAGCATACTTTACGATGTTTTAGTCCTCCTCTTTAGATTAACTATTTTCTTAACCTTCCATCAATTCTAGTTGATTTTAGTTAATCAAATAGATGCATGTTATTTTCAATTACCTCTTTCAAGTATCCATAAGAGTTTATTTTTCTTTTCACACCTTTGCTCTAAATTTCATTTTTATTCAAAGGCTTTTCTATATTTTCTCCATCCAAATTTTCAATGTTGATAGAAGTTATTTTTGTTTCCCTCTCGTGTATTTTTAGAAGTATAAGTGGTTATATTAATCCTCCCTTTTCCATTAAAAACTATAAGCTTGTGTGTTTTCTCGTGTAATATGATCCATATCTTCATAGAAATTCCATGTTGTATGTGTTCCCAATGTTGTGTTTTCCATTTTTTCTCCTTCTTTAGGGTTTTCTTCAACCTCCGATCATCTTGTATTTGCATTGCATCCCAATGAATGTTTTTCAAAAAACTTGATTAAAAGCATCTCATTATATTATCCCAATCTTTCTTTTCGATTTTTCCACTATTTAAATGTTCATACACATCTTTATATTTTTTTAATAAATGTTATCACATCAAATTTTAACCACAACTCTTCTTTATATTCTTACATATGTATGGGTTATTGAAAATGTTTCTTATAATTTTGAATCATCAACATCATCAACAATATATGTAGATTGTAGATCGATTTGTGAATGTGGAATGCAAGGATCCAATTTATGTGTGCCACTTATATTCTCTTACATATATGAGAGACTATTTCAATCTAAGTTTTGCATGTAAAATTCATTTACATGACAATTGCTTAGCTATGTTGAAAAAACCATATTGTCTTCATATTTTCTTGGAGTTGATTTGAGAACTTGGGATTCAAAACATGAAAACAAGGAAAATGGTGATATTTCCATGTCCTGCAAATTTATTAGTTACTATAAACATTCACAAATGAAACAATTTGTGTACTCCATATTTTATCTAAACTTAATTTCATTTTTCATTTTCTAATAATAAATATACAAGGGGTCTTGCGCTCTGTAAATTCACAGAATCAAAACATGTGGAGAAACATTGAAAATTGGTTAATTACCTACTAACAAATGTAATATTTACAATCATTGTGAAATGGGTGTATAAAATGAAATTATTCAAAATAAAATAACAATGCTTTACCTCTTTTAATTTTTTATAACTTTGTTCTTCCCCATTTGTATATGTGCTCCTTGTTTTGGTGTTGTCACCTTCAAAATGAGTATATAGTTTTCCATTTTATTGCATTAAAATACAAATGTTAACAAAGTCTGATGTAGATTAAAATTTAATATTGTACCACTTAACATTAAATGAAGTACAATTTTTTTAAAAATACTCTGAAGTGGCGGATTTTATATTATACAGTTTAATGGCCATTTAATGTTTAGGGAACCACAATATTAATTAGGTAACATTTGACCTTACAAAAAGTGTAATTGTTATTGTAAAGAATTAAGGTAACATTTTTATAACATAATTTTTAATGTATGAAAACTAAAATTTAAGATTCTTTGAAACTTAAATTTAACATACATATATTTAATTGAAATCAAGTCTTTAATATGGATAATTATTAATAATAAACTACGTAGCATGGGTTACTTCTACTCAATATTATACACAATTATTAAAATAAACTAATATTGTTAAAATATTATGTAAGATATAAAAAGATTGAAAAAATTAATACATATAATTGAATCAAAGCATATACCACCATCGTTAATTAGATAAAGACTAAACTTGAACTCTATACCATAAAATAAACGTAGTTTTCAAATTAGAGAACTAAGTACATGAATGATTTACTTTTACGAATATGAATCACCCTAAATTTAAGTCCAAGAGACTCATAGGCTAGACAAATTTTGACTACAATGGTAGGTGAAAATATTCCCTTCAATATACGAGTGATTGTTATTCCAAGTGTGAATGCTTGCACTTTGTTTCAAAAATTCTCATACTACATTGTGCGATGGATTGCATGTTGATGTTTAGGGATATCACTTTGAGGTGTGAGGAATCACACTTCTTAGATGTACAAGGACACGTCTCTCTTGCACTATGATGATCTACATCACTAGTACGTGTAAGTGTAATTTTTTGAACTTGGAATTGCATTTTATCACACATTGAAGTGTGATCACCATATTTTGGTCTCTCATTCTAATCAATATTCTAATTTTAGCATGTAAAAAATAATTACATCACATCGCCACTAGGCTATACAACTTTTAAAATCCACAAGGGAAAGAATCTAATGACTATGAGTGGTAATGTGAAGTATAGTACCACTAGTTATAAAAATCGAAGTCAACATTTATAACTTTAATACAAAAATTTAGAAAAAAGGTAGCCAATAACACAAGTAAAATAAAGTCACATGTATAAATCAGCCAATAAAAAGGTGACACATCAGCTATCCCAAAAAGTGATTTTATTCACAAGTAAGGGCCAATATTAATTTTATTTGTACTGAAAAGTACCTATTTTAAATCCCTTAGAAATACTTTTTTAAAATTAAAATGCACAAAAATGTGCGCATTATAAAAATATTAATATTTTAATGGCTATTTTTTTTTAAATATGATAGTTAAGTAACTCTAATAGCCTCCTACATTTAGATTCATGATCATTGGATCCTTTCCCCTACACTATGTGTTTTATGGATAAAATTATACACACAAAGAATGAGATCTAAGGGTGTAATACAATTTTTATATGTTCAAAGATTTGGATTAAATGAGGTTTTAAAGATGTTCATGTAAGATATATATTTTTATTATCTCATTGTGATTTCAATTCTCTATACTAATGTTAAATATTTAAGTATCCTTAGTACTAATTTTCTCTTTTTATTTGTGGATACAACTTAAAATGAACTCTATTTTTAAGATGGAACACAATGGATTTACTATCCAAAGTTGTGAAAGTTGTGGAGGGACTAGTTTATCATACAAAGATACACTCCATTATAGAGACATGGGGTCTATCTTATTCATTATCATAATAAGTATTCTATTTAATGGCAGAGTGAGACTTCCATACAAAATTGATGATTGTGAAACCATGTCCAAAATTGAAAACAAGGGATACTTTATCCTATGGGAAATAAAGAAAATGATTAAGAATTTAATTCAAATGTTTCACATGTGGGGGTGATGGTATTCAAAACATCATGAGCAAAGTGACTCACAAAGATAAATGTAATTAGGATGAGGGTTTTAAGTCTAATAGTGATAGCCATTGTTTAACAACTCCTAAAGAAAAGGATGAATTTTCTACAACCTACATGGTGATAAAGCATAAGTTTTCTCAAAAATAAGGTGATGTAGTTGAAGGATTTATATCCCTGGTATAAGAACAACATGTGATTTTGGGAGTTATGTTGGGACCCACAAAATTTTGTTGTTTTGTAGAGAATATTATAACTACATGCAATGATTTCTATCCAAGTCTACAAAGCAATAACGAATTTTCTTTTCAAATCAAAAACCTAGTTTATCTAGAAACAAGAATTGCATTTCATGTGAATGGAAATTTTGAACTCCAAGGAACAACTACCACATCAAACACTAACTTCATTTTGAAGTTCAAGAGGGTTATTTCCAAGTTGATACATTTTTTCAACAGAACATAATTTTTTTAGTAGAAGCAATAATTACAAATGTTTATGTAGGGGACATGGTGCACTTTAAAAATTACTTGGAAAAACATTTGGTGTGCATGTTGATAAATTAATTAACTGGAATTTTTGCAAGGGTTTCTCTATATCGAATAATCTCTCATCCAATGGCCAAACAATATGGTTTCATTATGGAAGTAATGCTAAAAGAAATTCCAAAAGAGTTTATGTTAAAAATGTGGAGTGCATTTGAAGATCCATTTCTTAACTAGTATACCCAAATTCATATGAATCCTTCATATTTATTAGTAATTAAAACTTGATAAAGAGACGTTACAACACCTGAAAATGCCAAAAGGTAAATTCTACTCCATCTAGTACACCAAAGGTAATGGACACTGATGAAAAAACAAGATAACACTTTTTGTCTGATGTTTAGGAAAAACCTTGCCAAAAGGAAAGATGTCTCTCCAATCTATCTCTAAAAACTTTCAATCACATTTGGAATTTAAATCTAGGTATGAATGAACCTACCATCAAAAATTTGTACTTAATACATTCACCTAAATTTATTAATTTTGATCAAGGTCAAAATTTAGAAAATACTATAGATAAATTGAAGTTATGTGGAAGGGATGTATGTCGATTACATCGTGGTACATGATGTATTGGAATCCCAAAAAGCACCTATTAGGGATAAATACAATCTTGGATTAATTGTGAGAGGAGGGAAGTAAATGGAAATATAGGAAAAAAAAAAAATTCCAAACACTATCACAACTATTGTATTGATATCCAAAATGGTCGTGAAGAATTTTGATATATCCTCATACATGTCTCTGCTCGGTGGGACAATATGGCACTAAAGTAAACAATGAGATTTATACCTACATGTTATCATTTTTCTTACATACTACAAAATTGTAACGAGGGCTTTCACTATGGACCTTCCTTTAATGTCACAAATAAATCTCAAAAAATATGGTAAGAACATTTCTCCCTTGTTTCAATCACAAAGAACAAATTCTTCACCAAATGTGAAAATTACATGGAGACTAAGAAAATATGTGCAAGACCTCATGATTATCAAATTTTAGATCGGAAAATTTTTTATCAAATGGACCTTGTAATTACATTGGAGAGGTTTGTTCAACTTACATGCACAGCTCACATTTCAATTATGAAAATCAGGTTCAGCATTTTGCTGACAAAATGGAAATGCAAGGTAAACAAATAAATGGCCAAGGAAACATCGAAGGAGATTAGAGCTCAAGTTGAAGAATGGAGAAAGGCTCAAAGTTTTCAAACTTCACATTCTCGACATTTCGTAGACAAGCCAAACTTCACAAAAAAATTGAAAAATGTTTAAAATAGGAAAAATCCCAAAATCTGAAATTTTGAAAGTCAAAATTTTAGACTTTCGTGTTTTAAAGTTTGGATATTTTTTGGGTGTGAAGGGATGAATAGTGAAAAAATTCCAAAACCAAAAATTTCTAAAATCTAAAAAAGTCTTAAATCGACTTTCGGGTTTTGAAGTGTTGGAGATGTAGAATTCTTAGTTTCATAGTCTTTAGTGGTAAGAACAGAAAAGTGACAAAAATGTCCTCAAATCCTCGAAAATTCCAAAAGCTAAAGGTTTCAGATTTAATAAATTCAAACTTGGTTTCGGTGGGGTCAATGAAGTGGGATTTTCAAACTTTTAGAGGTCCTACTTTCAGACTTCCAAACTTCACAGAGAAGGTAACGTCCAGGGTTCAGAGTTTTGGAGGTCTCAGTGGGATCAAACGGATGAACAATGTCAAAGTTCCAAAAGGCACAAGGACTGAAACCCAAAGTCCAAATTTCATGGTTTTGAGTTTTGGAACTCTCTCGTAGAATCGATAGATAAAAATTAACCCTATCTTTGAAATGGAGATGTCCAAAGTTCAAATTTTTGAGATTTAGGAGGTTGTAAACATTTCAAATTTCGGTAAAGGAAGATCAAAAGCTCACATTTTTGCAAATGACACCTGAGCTTCAAATGGCCATAACTTCTAATGGGGAGCTCATATTTAAACAAGATTGGAATTTTTGGGAAGCTTATAGTCTCCTCTACACAACTAAAATTGGTTATATGAATTTTAGCTATACTAAGTTATTCAAAATTAAGAAATACAAATCCGCTATTTTAAGAGGATGTTCAAGTTTATCACCCACCAAAATAATGAAGGTATGGTTTTCCTTCTTTCCTAACAAGGAAGAGTATACATAGATGCATGGGATATACAGAGAGAGAACTCATCATTTTTGTAGGAAAATTCAAGGCATTTTAGGGTGGTTGGAGGAAGAATTTGAATTCTTATCTAATTTTTCTCTCATTATTTATATATATTTTAAGGAATGGAATTTTTCAAATGGTTGGACAACTTGGATTTGCACCCTCCCTCCTTCTCTTATTTGTAAGTGAATTTTTGGAGTTCAACCTCCCATCTAAACTTGTAAAAGGTAATATTGCCTCTTGGCCATTGTAATGCATTGTATCATCTTTGGAGCAATAATAAAATTTGTGGATGATTTTCAACCCTCTCTTATGTTCATTGCATCTTTGTAATCTCTCATTACAATCCTTGTTATTTGTGCATGGTGGTTGTATTAAATTTTATGGTTTGTGTTTAACAAAAAACATGTGTTCAACATTCCTTTGGTACATCACCTCTATTAGTTTAGGTTTATTTTCTTGCAATCTTCTTAACCCCTAGTCTCCTAGGTTTTAATATAGAATCTACAATTTGTAAGTGTGCATCGTAATAGAGGAATAGGAACCACCTTCATCCGGAGAGCTTTCCTAATCACAAAGTCCTAGACTTTGGGAAAAGCTCCATGTTATCCAATCACACATAGAGTTTTAACCCATCGAGTTGTAGACATTCAAGGGTGTTGTGATTACACATCAACATCGACATAATGTGGAGAAGCACTTGCACAAATAGATCAATGATAGAAATAGCACAATGATTCTAATCAAAATTATCATGCAACTTACTATGCAAATAAAGGGCATAATCACAACAAAATCCTAATATTTATTCTTCACAAGATGAAAACTTCTATACCAAGGATGGGTAAAAAAAAAAATCAATAAGAAATGTTATTAATCTACCCATCACCTTGACTAGTATGCTGACACATGGGCACAAAATGGGGTGTTTTGGGCACTTTTGTCTCCCTTTTTTGAGTGAGGATAAAATTTCACAATAAAGATCATTGGCACTATATATATGGAAGCTAGAAGAACCACTTACACATTAGTATTATGATTTTTTTGGATATAATAGTGGGATGTTAAAACAAAATTACATGATGCAATATTACAAAATGATACATATGAAAAGTGCAAGGAATACAAGAAGAAAAAATAAGGGTGCTCATACAACTAATACTATAAGCGATGCTCAAGTTCATTTAGAAAAAACCACAAATTCACTAGTTGAAACTAGATAATTTGTAAGTGACATAAAAATTTCATATTGTTTGCATTTTTTCATCCATGTTCACAAATAGAGGGTTTTTTACAAAGTGTATGTGAGTTTCCTTCTGTGGGTCACACACACGAAGACATAGATGAGACATTCGGCTGATTATAAACAATATTGTGCAAACTAGATATGTCTTGTTTGCCACAAATAATGGAAACTTAAAACATGCCAAGAGGATTCCAACACGTTCACTCCGTACCTTATCAAGGAATTCTATGACTTTAAGGCCTTTGTGGAACCATGACTACTAGATGGTAACCATAAGATCATGGGTATAAAAAAACCAATGATGTATAAATTCCATGTCATTTACAATATTCCCATAATGGATTCCAAAGCATCAATCATGGAGTGGCATTGGTCATCGCTCAATTAAGATCAGAAAACAATGGATGGGAAACCTTTTTATGTGAAGGGGATCCACCATTTGAAAACATCAAATAGATAAAAGTGATTGCAGACATGCAAAGAGGGTTTCATGCATGATCATTTTCATCATAGACTAGTAAAAGAGTTCAACTAATGGTGGAGAAGCATACTTGGTTCCAAACATTACATATTCAAAAATGTTCTATGTTCCCTAAATAAACCATTTGACAATTATAACATGACATGGATGGACAAATTGTTTTTGTCCAAAAAACTCATGCTAGTGCAATGTATGATTAGATGGTTATAGGTGTACCACGTATTGACATGGATAGCTACTATAGTCAAATTTCCTATTAAATAAGATTATATATGTTGGGCTATTTTTGATACCACAGAGGAATTTAACCCATAAGATGTGAATGTTGGGAATATGACACAAAAGACAAGATGATGATAATGTACCTATATGGATGGGAAAGGAAGAATTTAAAATAATACAGATGTTCACACAAATTCTCAAAATATAATGGTAATCTTGTGGAAACCCAAAATGTTAGGAAATAAGGGATAAAATATACATGGAATAATCCTACATTAATCGCAATAGAGAAACTAATATGCGAGAAAAATATTACAAATCTTAAATAAAAGTGCGAATAAAATAACACAACACAAAGAGATAGAGATTGAACGTGGTTCACCCAATTTGGGCTATGTCCACCAAGAATCACTTTCTCATATTTTATTACAAGCCACCGCTCTCTCAATACAATACCCAATTTTGGATTGGAGCATTTGAAAGAGATGTTCAACAAACTCTACAAAATTCACACTCAATTCAAACACATCTGTAATGTTACATTATACCTACCATATGGGTAAACCATATAAGTAGACAACTTCTTAAGCTACTTTTACAAAACCGTGGTTATTAAAACCATGGGCCAAAACCATCCCATAAACCTATGGGTCAAAATTCCACCCATATGAGAAAGAATGTTTCCCGATATATCGGGTACATATTTTAAGGACAAATTTTATACAAGTATTCTTAGTGTACTAGTAATACAACACTTTCTCACATGAAAACAAGCTCAACAACTAAATGGAGGAAAATAAAATATATAAAAATAAAGGTACCAGGAATGCTTAAAAAAAAGAAATGGTAGTGAAAATCAAAGGACACATCAGATATTGATATAGACAATGTCATTTGGGAATGGAGTCCCAAGAAAATATTGAAATTAGAGCAAATTAAAATACCAAATCGGGGTCTTCAAGTTATCCAACAATACCTTCAACAAATTCAGGAACAATAATTAATACCCTTGCAAGGGATCAATTCTTATGTAATGTTCTTGAAGGAATTGATTGCCTATGTAAATACATTTTCAAATCCATTTCTTCAAAAAAAATTGTTTAACAAATTCTTAACTCTTTGTCATTCTTTATGACTTACAAAATGGAAAAGAAAAAAAGTAGTTGAATTTATCACATGTAACTTGCATATTTACAATATCACCATCATTTTTTATATAGATTTATATAAAAATTATATCAATATATAATATACATAAAATATTATATAAATATAAATTTGAAGTATTTAAATAACTACCATTTTGTATGTTTTAAAGGGTAATATTTTAAAATTACCATCATCTAATTATTTTTACATGCATAGGTGGTTTTCAAATTTAACCCTTGGGAAAATGTAAGTTTGTGGCACCTAGACTTATGTAACTTATCCGCCACTAGGCTTATGTAGTTTAGCGGTAGGTTGTCTAATGAAACTTGCTACTTGTAGGCTTGTGTAAATTTTGAGCTCTTTAGGATTATTTCACCTAAATGAATCTACTCTTGTGTAAATTAGCCACCACTATGCTTATTGAATATAATAACCAATATTCTTATGTAAGATAGTGGTCGTCAGGCTTATATAAGTTAACATCCTATACGCTTATGTAAGATAGTGGCCACCAGGCTTATCATCCATTTATGTAACTTAGAGGCCACAAGATTTATGTATCTTAGTGGTGGCATGTAAATTTTAACTTAGTGGCCACAAAGCAGATGTAACTTTGACGACCCTAGGCTTATTACACCTAGAATGCAATTTCATCATGTATGTTAGTAATCATTTAGGCTTATGTAAGATAACAACCACGATTCTTATGTGGGGGAATCAAATAATAACAAAAGACAAATCCTAAAATAATGAAATTGAAATCCAAAAATGAGATTTAAAAATTAGACTACAATAGTGGTGATATTAGAATCCAATAATAGTGTTATTATAATCAAATAATAACCAATTTGGGATCCAATAATAGTGATATTGCACTCCAATAATAACGAGATTAGAATCCAATAATAGTGAAAATGAAACTAAAATAAGTCCAATAATGACAATATTGAAATCCAATATTGCTACTAATGGATTCCAATAATAGTAATAATGGAATCTAGAATAGACAAAAAGGAATCCAATTTACACAAAAACAAAGATGGACTTATTTTAATACTTGAAATATTAGATTCCTAGATTTAGTGAAGTAAGCATTATCTATATTTCGTGTGTGTGTGTGTGTGTGTGTGTGTGTGTGTGTGTCTATATACATATATTTGTTTATTAAAGTTATAATATACATTTTGATACATATTTTATGAACTTAAAAAATATCAATAGGTAAAATGTTATAGAATTATTATTTTTAAGTTTGATACAAATATTAGTCCTAGAGATAATGGTTAGAAATAAGAAATGCAAAATAGGTATGAAAACAAGGTAAAGCTTTCATTAAGTAAACCTAAAATAATCAATAATAACTTAATTTAGTTTTAGAAAAATTAATATTGGTAGTTTTTTTATGTTGCGTAAAAATGTGTCTCAATAGTCTTGCATTCCTAAATCATATGTTCTGCCAAGGGTATTGAGGAAATGAGTATCCAAAACACATGAAATGACATACAATGGATACATTTAAAGGGGATTTAACAATCACTAGGTTTGCATATGTAGAGGGAAGTAATCCCTACACTAGGTCAACCTATGGTTTCCAAGGCATGTGGTCAAGATATGGGAGAGAACTCTACAAATACATCGGTTGTTGGGTGAGGACGAGTATGAATCAACAAGAAATGAAACAAGCATGCATAATATGACTAAATTAAAAGCAATCTAAAGATAGGAGTTGATAATGAATAAGAGTACTGTGGTAACTAGCATCCAAAAATATGTAATACTAAGCTATTAAAGCACAATGATGGAAGGGAAATAAAATAATCTATCAAAAATGAAAAAATATAGTTCGAGAACTCACCTTGTTCATGTAGGGTGGTCAATGATGCATCTATCCTCTATAAAAGTAGCACACCAAGAGAAGATTAATATTAGGTTGTGAAGGGGAACACTATTCTTGTCCTAGACTCAAGTATAGATGACCAAATAGTGCCAAAAATCCAACTAAGAAGGAGAGTGTCCAATCCAATCCAAGCCAAGTGCAAGATGGACCAAGAGCTAAGCGAGCAAAGTAGATGGAAATTCCTAAGGTCCAAGCTTCCTTCCTTCTTTATGATTGTCAAATTAGGGTTAGTATATATAGGACACCATTGCCTGTTGGTGATGATGCCATCCAAGTGTAATACAACACTGATGACATCACCCATAGGCGATGTCGATGGCCGTGGGGTGATGATATGAGGTTATGTGTCATGGAAAGTGAAATAATGGTGTTGTAGATAATGAGAATGGATGAACAAGGTACCAAATGGTGAGATACAAGAAAGAAGTAGGAGTACTATGTGTGAGACCTAAGGGGACAAGGACCACTAGTGGATGGAGAACTAAAGCCAAGAAAACAATAGTGACACTCTCTTTGTGTACTATATCTAACCCATAATGGCTACATGAAAACCATTCCCCATTCGTGGAAGTCCCCTTAAGGAAAACATTCAATAAATGGATGCATCAAAGAACCTTATTTACACAAAGGAAATTGTTAGTAACATGTATGAAATATGAAAATTTAAAAATTAGGTGTATACATATGCCCTAACCATTGATCACCACATGTCACAATAGCAAAACATGGGGTGGTCAAAAGAATGAAACAAAGGTGTACCACGAATACCGAATTAAGTACATAAAGGAATGTTGAAAGGAATTGGTGGAATAAAATATATCTACTAATGAATACCTAATAGTGTCACTTGTTCTACAATGCAGGGAAAAATTTATGTTGCAAGAATCCTTGACAAGAAAAACATATGAAGGAAATACTATAGGATCATCAATAAAATAAGACATAAATCACCTAGCTAGGGGCACATGGGATAGATGCCGTGTCATAGTTTTTAGATTTTTATGATGTTGTTATGGTATAGTGTCATAGAGATCATAGTGTCATTGCCAAGCAATGAGTAACAACACTAAAAACATTAAAAACACCTTAAGTTAGAAGCTTCAAAGATACAATTTCATATACCCAAAGGTGTAAATAAAGATAATATGAAGGATTAGCCTAAGGGTGGATAAAGCAATGATAAAAATTGCAAAATTCCATATGGTAATAGATACAAAGAGAAACTATCATATACCTAGAGCGATAAATATAGAGAAGATAGATGTTTAGCCGAAGGGTGAATAACAATGCAAAAATGTGTAAACAACATGAGGTAGATGCTATAAAAATAAGGTATAGAAATCTAAGTAACATCATGAGCCTAAGTGAGGATGTACATAACATTGTGATGATCTCAGGGGAACGACTTGGGCATACAAAGTAAAAATATAGATAATGTTACTAGAGAATTTTGTTGAAGCAATGAATTTAAGATGGACTAGATGAAACCTAATCATCAAAACTCTCGAGATCCTTCATGTTTGACTTTTTTAAGGAATTGATAATTTATTTGTTATTTAAAAATGTTTCGTTTCATTTTTTTAAGACGATATGTGTTAGGACCTATGATATCTTTGATGAGGTAGGGAATCCACCATTTATGAACACATTTTCCTTCTTTTCATTTGTATAATCAATTTTAAGAAGTTCACCCACACTTAAAATACATAGAAAATAATTGTTATATGGTTTGGCAAGGCATTGTTTATGTTTTTATTCATGACTGTATGTTTTTTCATGTCATTATTCTATTAGGTCAAGGTAATGGAGATGTGCTTCACAAAATTCCTCATCTGGAAATATATCGTGAAGAGAAATTCAAAGTCAATGGAATTCCACCTTAAGTGGAAGGACTCGCCTCAGCTCCATAGGTATGTGAAAATAGTGTTTCCCCGGCCCCATGGAAACTAGTGCAATATGTCCATAATGTAGGATATATCTTCGTAAGCCAATTTATGTGTGATTCTTAATCATCTTTTGTAAGATGTTATTGAGAATTTTGTTCGTACACTCATCTTTTCCATTACATTGTAGATTATATGGTTTTGATAATTGATGTATGATTTTGAAGTTATCCCATATTTTCTTCATTTATTTTCATTTGAATCTCCCACCATTGTTATATATGAGGGTATGTAGAATACCAAAGTGGATAATTATTTGATTGAGGATGAATTTGGATGTAGTAAGGAAAGACATATTCGTGAGAGGAAATGCATTAACCAAATTAGAAAAATATTCTATGTTTGTAATAACGAAGACATGACCATCGTGAGATGAAGGAAATTTCCTAATATAATCCAATAACCATATGTTGAAGGGCTAAGGAGATGTGGTAGCTTACACCTCAACCATAGCAGATTAAATGAAGTCATCCTTAAATTTGAAAGGACAACACTTTTTGGTAAAGGGATGAGAATTAGATTCTAGTATAGCTATATAATAACCCATACATAGGCACTTTCGTGTAGTAGCATGACCACTATAATGGCTAGTGCAAGTGCCCCCATGCGATTCCTCTAATTCAATGGGAACCTCATATTTATTAACACATCGAAGTAAGGTACCTTTGAAGTTGTGATAGTATAAGATGTCATCTTTAAGTACGTATTTGTAGTCATGTTTGGAGATCAATACCTTTTAGGTAGGATTAACATTGTATGAATTGACAACTATCAACATACACAAGGTCCCGTGTAGGTCGTATGGTTCAATGTGAGAAACATTCTAAATTTTCGAGAGAAGTGAAGTATCCGGGATTTTAGGGATTTGTTTTATAAGAGCATCATCATGAGAATGAAATAATGACTAACACTAAGTGGAACATGTGGCAAAAGAATCAGCCAAGGAATTTTATTTTCAAGTGTATTGATTCAATGGAAAATGAGTCAAGAGTGCCGCCCATTTCTTGACTAAGCCATAATAAGATTTAAGTTTTGACAACAACATTTATATGCAAAACTAACCCATCAACACACTAACTGAGAATTCTCATGGCATAAACATAGGATAAATTCTTGGCTAAAGCATCCTATATTCCTAGGATAAAATCCCCATACTCCTCATGCCATTTTGTTAGGTGATTTTAAACTCAATTCTATACGAAAGAGGGAAATTTTGACAAGAGTGATCAAAGGAGAACACAACATGCTCCAAGTCCTTTGAGGAAATTTTCTCCATCAAATCAGTAGCATCTACGTATCCTTATGGAGATCGATGGATATCTCCTCCTCAACTATTTTGGCATTTTATTTCATTTCGATGTGGGAAGCACTTTAACACTTGGCGCGCAGAATGTGCCTTAAGAATGACCATAAAGCTATAATATTAGTCTTTTATGAAAATGGTGGTGTTTATGCCCTTAATGAGGATGATGTCCTCATCGGGAAATTCATTACAATTAGGTTGAGAAGCAGATATGGGAGTGGAAATCATGGGTTCCACTATGAATTTCAATTTTACTACCGTTTATGTGATGATACAGAGGTCAAATATCATAAGAAGTGCCATCCACTTCTCAATGTTATCCTATGGAGGATAACATGTGATAAGAAGTATCGAGATAATGACATAAGTAGCTTGATGCAACAAGTAGGGATGCAACTTCATGGCTACCTAATATATGTCTAAACAATCCCACTCGACGGATGTATACCATGCTTCATAGTCTAGTAAGGTTAGACTAACATAATACATAACCCGCTCCTTGAATTTTTTTCATCTACCTATGCCAACATAGCCCCAACGGACACATAAGTGAAAGAGGTATATAGTAGAAAAGGTTGATCCGGAAAAGGATGATGTAAGGTTGCATAATGAGGAAAAAGAGTGATTCATATTTTTAAATTCTTGTTGGTAGTTTTTTTCTATTCCAATTTAGTTTTTTTAAGGAGACTATTTATGGCATGCGTACGATAGCTAAACTTAGGGAAAATCAACACTTAGCCCCAAATTTTTTTGAGGAAAGTGTGTATGTCTTCACTAGAGGATGGTCATAGAATTTCAAGAATAGATTTAATCATTTATGGATAGACATCGATAACAATTTTAGATATTAAAATCCTCAATTTTTTCCTCGCATCACCCCAAAATATGCATTTTTCAGACCGAGGAAAACCTTGTATTTGTGAAGGCCTCCTAAAGCAATGTCTATGTCAAGAACGTTATCATCATTACATCAATATTTGACGGTATATCATCAACAAAGACTTTGACCATTTTATATATGAGATCATGAAATATGTATTTCTTCGCACGTTGATATGTTGCACCAAAGTTTTTTAATCGAAGATAATATTTACGTAGCTATATGTTTTCAATTTTGTAGTGTTTATATTTTGGACAAATATTAATTTTGTTTTACCCTAAGAACCTAACCATAAGAGATAAAAATTTGTACCATGTTGTGGCATCGATGATGGAAATGATGGAGGGTAAAGGAAAATTATCCTTCACATAAATGAGGTTTAGGTTTCTAAAGTCAATAAAAATAAAGGTGACCAAGGTGGCCTTATTTTCAATTAGGAAAATCTTGGACCTAGTTTAGAATAGTATACAATATGAATGAACTTTCCATTTGAGAGTTTGATGATTTCTTTATGACATAAATCATTGATCTTGGGAAGGAACGCCATTATCTTTTATTGATTTACAAAGAAGATCGTGGATAGGTAATTATGTTGTGGGGAGACCATTTCATGATCGGTACTGTGCATATCGGCATATTCCAATGTAATTACCTCCTTATGTTTTCGCATATTTCTATGTTATATTTACGAAAATGAGGAAAACAATCACCACCATGACTATTTGCATGGGATCATTATCAAGTTGTACTCTAAATGTTGATTAGAGCTTAGGAATTCAAATAGTTCATCCCGGATAGGATTAATAGTAGTGACATAATCATCAACATGCATAGGTATCTTGCTGAGAATTTTCCAAACTTATAATGATGTTATGGGAGTTTAGCTTATAGGGTATATAGGATTTATTTAATAGCCTCATCATTTTCAAGGGTAAGGAGATGCCCATAGTATTTTACCTTAATCTCCGTGCCTATGCAATGCCTACTACTTATGTTTCTTAGAGCTGGTTTTTTTGTACATATAATACCCTAGCATCTAAGATAGCATCTTCTTGTGTAATATAAATAGTGGCTATGCTAGGAGCACTAGAACTAGTGTTTAGTGTAGAGTTTGGATTAAAAACTGATGCGTGTAGTGGAGTTCTTAAGGACGATGTCACAAATCATAGTCGATATTTTATTAATGACCTAAGGAGTATCGAGGAGTGTTAGATTAGTTGTAGGAACGTAAGTAAGTTGTTCTTTTTCATCATGATTTTCACTAGTATCATAGATAGGTTATTCGTAACATTCATCAATGGAATTAAATTTGAGTCGATAATATAGTATTTTGGCCAAGGAATGTTGGAAGTGCAATTCTTCTAAGTTCCTAGGATCATCTTAGAAAATGATGTAATCTTTTTTGAAGGAAATCCCTTATCCTTTAAGATCAGGAACCTCCTCCTTAGCTAAAACACCAATCTTTCTTAAATATATAGGCAAAATGGGAGCTGATTAGAAAAGAGTTGCAAATTTTTAGCTCATTACATTATAAGTGGTCGGAGTCCGAGGCATAATCTTGTTGTTGGCTCCTCCATATCAGGTTTAGGAGGAAATCGATCTCAAGCTAGAAGAACCAGAGGTAACTAATGCAAAATATCATTGGGTAATATGTTTTTCTTAAATATGTTTTGAATTTCATTAGGTTCATCGTCATCTAAATCTGCTAATGTAATTTGATTTTATACTTAAGATAAAAATATCTTGAGAGTGAATACTTTAGATCTCTTGAGTAGTTGGTATTAGGAAAGGCTCATTACAAAATGGTACCTAGATATCCGAAGGATTGGGATTAGGATCATACCTAAAGTGTTGGTTGTTATGGATGAAATTAATGCATTTATTTATGTGGATACATGACTGTGTGCATGTGATAAGTCCATGGTTGGCTCCAATACGAGGTTGAATGAGAGAGGAAAATCTATAACTATAAGTTTGGTGCGAGATAATTTTGGGTTCAATCATGATAGGTAGAAAGATAAATGATACGGGTTTTTATTTAGGTTTGTAAAAGCCACAACAAGTTTAGAGGATAAGATTCATAACATCAATAAAATAAATGAGGTTCTTGATGAGGTAGAAATATGTTAAGCTAATTCTTGACCATTCATCGATGATGACCCTATGCACCTATGAGTCACTGAATGATAACACTAATAACTATGGGTAAGTCATCGACACAAAATAGGAGCTCCACAAAATCCATGGCTAAGAAACCTAGACATGTGTGTTGTAAGGATGATCATGTAGTCTCTATGTGATGAATTTCTAGATTTGGAGATGTGGTGGGAAACTTAAGTGTCACGTAAGAAGGGTTCTCAAATATTTGAAAATGATAGAGGAAAAACCTTGAATGTGAAGATGAGGTATGCATGAGTTGCATAGAGGGTATTTTGCATATAACATATTTTTTTCTCATCTAAGAATCTCCAACTAGGATTGAGTAGCTTTCATAGTGATACTATGGTGGTAGTGCAATGGAAGACATATCACAATATGATGATGGTTTGGTTGGATATTTCTTGTTGGAAGGATGTTGGATAATATCTTTAATAGGTTATTTTTTTGACACCATTGGTGGAGGGTTGACTATGAGAGCAAGCTTTGTCATTGGTGAGTCTTGGAAAGTGTCAAGAAATGGTGGATTATCCAAAGATTTATTTTGATTGATAATGGGATCTTTATGGGAAGGTTTACGTCTAAATTTTATCATAGCTACATTGATATATTGAGAATATAGGATAATTTTATCGTACAAATGTTTTATGCTTCCAATGAAATTTCTTCATGTGGATTTTATGACACTCATTTTGATGGTTAGAATGAGGGTTTTATAAAGATTGATATTTCTAATAACGTTCTTATATAATGGAAGACTAATCAAAACAAGAACCAAGGAATAAATCAAGGGATTCCTTTATAATATCCTTCTAATCATTATGAGAGTGTCACATAAAGTGTATGCAACCAAAGAATATGTCACTCCTAAAGTTAGGCAAGGCCTCTTTTGAAAAGAGAACTAAATTCAGAGTGAGAAGCATTTGGAGATGATAAACACAAGATAAGGGATTATGAATGTGAGAAAGGAGATCCATGATGTTTTATTATTCCTTTTTCTTTTTAGAGGATTTAAACAATTGATTATGTGTGTTATGTTTTAAATATTAGGTGATGAATTGGAAGTGCATCTGAATTCACTCATGAGATTATCTTGTATTTTTCTCATTCGAGGATTCCTCCAATGTGTTGGGAGATATGGACCTAAATTTACGCTGAGAGTAGGTTTAAGGTCCTTAAGAAAGATTTGGCATAGGATTTTATTGTCAAGATTATGATTAGTTTATATGGAAAGTTTGTTCCATTTCTTAATAAATCCTTGCTGCATTCATGAGCCGCTTACTTAGGTTTATGAACCTTTGTAAAGTGTTTTCAAGAAGGTATTTTTCTTATAATTAAGAAATGATGGATTTTAATAAGCCTTTTAATTAAGCTATCAATTTGGGAAGAAGTCAAGTTATATACCGTTATATAATAAATTCTAGACAAATAAAGTCCTTACTAAAATCTTAGTTATTATTTAGCTGCTTTGATTGATCCAATATTTTCAAAGATTTCCAAATGTCCTAATATAAAGGGATAGATCTTTACATCCATCGTAAGATATGGTAGGGATAGTAACTCCCAAGTCCATGTTAACAATGTATGTAGCTAAAGGCTCATTTCGATAGTTTACAACATCTATCCTCGATTGGAAGAATAGGAATAGGATTCCCATTTGCATCAATCAACAAAGGGGGTGTTAGAAGGTAAGTTGTGAACCAAAGTTTGAGATTCTATTTGCAACATCTAAGTTTGTAAATTTAGATCATGCTTGTTGTGGTGTTATCTTTGGATAAAACCATTTGATATAGGAGTTCTACTATTACCATGTTATGATCCATAGAATAATAATGATCTTTTTTTGTTAGTGTTTGTTCATTATTTTCATTTCCATTAGTGGGAGTTTAAATAGATTCATTTTGATAATCCATATGGGGAGGATTCTGATCATGATAGAGCATTTTTTAGTTAAGATGTGGCATGGTCATTTCCATGGCATTGGAATATATTTTCAAAACCTCCATACTTGTCGGAGGTAAAGTACTCATTATTGTTGATATTCTTAATACTAGATCTGGATATATTTTCTCAATATCAACTACAATAAATTTTATTCGAAGTAAGCTTTCTTAGATGTATCATAGGGATAGGGTTGGGAAAAGAACATTTCACGCGTGATACTAGGGTGAATAATAAGAGTATTACTTTTCATATAGAGCTAGAGTTTTTAGGATCGTGGAGAGGAGATGTAAGCACAAAGGAATATCCAATGAAGAAGTTCAAATGGTTTTTTGTGAAAAAACATCCATAAAGGAGACATCTTTAAAAACTTTTAAGTTAATTACAAAGCTCTAGAAATTTTTATTCTTGGAGAATTGGCCAGGGAGAATTCTTACACAAGGACTACATTTAGAGAAGGAATGACATAATCAGACCTACTAGAGAGTTTTAATAGGGTGCAATGAATTCCAGGGAATTCAGCAACAAAACAGGTAGGATCGGCCTGCAATAGGGTCTACACAAAGCCCGAAGGTGTCTAAAAGTAGATGTGATATAAAAAGATACAATCTCCCTTATGAAATTTTTCTCAGAAAACATACTATTAGGGTTTTGTAGGGATTTTGTATGCTTATGTGAATTCAAAATTTAATATGGTCTCTTTTAATGAGTTTTTCTCGATCATAAAGTTTGTAGGATTAGTGTCATATTCACCAAAAATGAATAATAGACTAAGAATGTGTCTAAATAGCTTATACTCCTAAATCATCATCTACAAGCGTATTAAGGCAATGAATAAGAAACAAACACCAACCAGACATATAATGGATATATTTAAAGGTGCTACAATGAGTGGTAATGTCACATATCTAGAGGGAATTAATTCCTATGCTAGGTAAACCTATGGTTTTCAAGGCCCGTGGTATAGATAAACAAGAAAATCCTACTAAGAT
The DNA here is from genome assembly GCA_018340775.1 of Taxus wallichiana var. yunnanensis. Classification (NCBI taxonomy): domain Eukaryota; kingdom Viridiplantae; phylum Streptophyta; class Pinopsida; order Cupressales; family Taxaceae; genus Taxus; species Taxus wallichiana. The sequence goes on from CM031234.1 coordinate 1,037,816,960, forward strand.
ATCGGTGGTTTAGTAAGGAGAGGTATGAATCAACAATAAATGAGACAAACATGCATAATATGATAGAAATGAAATTATAGTAAAGCTAAGAGCTGGTCATGAATAATATAAATATGTAAACTAACATCCAAACATATTAAATACTAACCTAGAAAAGAAAAAAATGAGATAAGGGAAATTAAGTAATCTAGGAAATATTAAAAATATTGTTAGAGCACTCCCTTGTATCATAGGGAAGTCACCGCATTTGCATCTATCCTTTTAGAGAAGCATCATACTAAGAGATAATTTTGATTAGGTGGAGAAGGAGAACACCATTCTTTTCCTATAATCACTATATATGATCCAATACTATAAAAACCAACAAAAGAAGAAGAGTTTTCAATCAATTCCAATCCAAGTGCAAGATAAACTAAGAGCTAAGTGATCAGATGTGAAGATGGAGCAAAAGAAAGATAATATGGAAGTTCTTAAGGTCCGAGATTCCTTCCTTCCTTATAAATTTCAAACTAGGGTGAGTATATATAGGACACCATTTCTGTGTGCGATGGAAATAGCTAAGGAAATACAACATAGACACCATCACCCAAGGGTGATGACATTATTCAAGCGAGATGAGATCGGTGACGTGTCTTAAAATATGGCCTAATATATCTTAGTGTATCTCCTTGGGGGTGCATCTATGATTTTTGTGATGAACAAGGATGGATATTTGCGTTTATGTGTGGACTACGATAGTTTAACAAAGTAACGATCAAGAATCGCATACCTCCTTCCTTGGATAGATTATTTATTTGATCGGATGAAGGGGCAACCATATTTTCTAAGATAGATCTAAAGTCGGGCTACCATAAACAAGAAATTATGGAGCCAAATATCAACAAGACATTTTTCTCGCACAGATATGACCACTTTATGAGTTCATAGTGGTACCTTTGGCTTGACGAAAACCCCTATAGTATTCATGAGTTTGATAAATTAGGTGTTTAGAAAGTTTTGGATCACTTCGTGATCATTTTTTGATGAAATTCTAATATAATCACATACGTGTGAGGAACACAAGGATCACTTTTGACAGTTCGGAAATGTCTTCGAGAGCAATAGCTATATGGGAAACCTAGGAAGTTTACCTTTTTCATTCGAGGTTTAGTACTTAGGTCAAATTATTTATGGGGAAGGTATCTCAGTTGATCCTTCCAAGATTAGATCCATGATGGATTGGCCATTGCTAACCAATGTGACCAAGGTGCACAGTTTCATGGGATTGGTAGGTTATTACATGATATTTGTTCAAGACTTCTCTCATGTTGCATCCCATCACTTCCCTTCAACGGAAAGGGAAGAATTTTGTTTGGTCTAATATATGTGAGTAGGCCTTCAATACATTGAAGGAATGGCTTACAAATGCACCAATTCTTATAGTGCCAGATCATCATAGGGATTTCTTTGTGTGTACAGATGCTTATTTGGTAGGATTAGGAGGTGTGTTGATGCAAGATGGCTATGTATTAGCCTTTGAGTCTCACAAAATCAAGGATTATGAGCTCAATTATCCAACTCATGAAGTTGAGCTTGGAAAGTGGTACATGTTGTAGTGTGTTGGTGTCATTTCCTTCTAGGCATGAGGTTCATTCTCAAGACATACCATTTGAGCTTATGTCACCTCTTCGCACATGAAAATCTAAACACTCATCAATAACATTGGATGGTGTTTCTATGTGACTACAACATGGAAATAAAGCATGTGAAGGGGAAGGAAAATGTAGTTGCAAATTCTTTGAATCGATGAAGAAATTTTTATGGCCACTTCAATGGGTATAGACTTGCAGAGAAGAATTTTGTGAAAACATCCACATGAAACCTTTTATCTTTCAAATAGAGGAGAGATTCAGTCTCAAAGACCCCTTGAGAGGAAGTATAATATATTTTCATGAGAGTAAGATGGAATTCTCAAACATAGAGGCCAGATCTATGTACCTAGAGATGGAGTCTTGAGACAAGATATTTTGTCGAGGCTCATCGTGAACCCTTATTTAGCCCATCAATGGGTGTGTTGGTACCAAAATTAATCTCCTTCGTAGAGGCCAAGCAACATCATGGATTTGACAGAAACTCGAGGAAAATAGAAGATTATGTATGTCATTTTGTAGTTGGGGAAGTAGTCTATCTGACTCTTTAGCACTCATGCTTTGGAAGGAGTGGGTAGCACCTTAAAAGGATGTGATCTTATCCTAACTATTTTAGGTTATTCCTTTTAACCAAGGTAAGAGAACCTACTTTGTAACCTTTATTATTGAAGAATTCTGCGGTAAATCCTTCTTTTACACAAATTTTATAGAGAAGACCTTGGGAAAATATGATCAACACACCAAATCTGACTCTCACAAGTTGTCACTTCCAGATTATGGAGATATTTTCAAAACAAGGAAAAGGTTACTAAAGACATTGGGAATCCTGATTGTTTCTGCATGTTTTGGTGGTAGAAATTATGCATTTGCACACACACAGAAAACAGGGTAGTACAGGAAGGATTTTTTGTTTTTAAATGAATTTTTTGGTGGGAGGTTAGGCAAAATGAACTTCATTTTCCGTATCTTTGAGATTTTTCTAAAAATGGGAAAGTTAATCAACATAATGCTTCAGATAGCTAAAATGTTTCTTTAACTTAGAATGTGTACTTCAATGGAGACCCGGATGAACATGTCTTCACACAAAATATGAGATTGTATCATGAATGATCGAGTTAGAAGACTCAATAAAACATCAAAATCTAAGATCAATCACACTTGAGGTACACCCAGAGGCTTATAATCGATCTCTATCAATAGATGAAAGAAAAGTGATTTTAAATCATTTATTTCATTCCTAGATGAAATCTCTTCTAAAAATGAAATTACAGATGCCACTAAACTATCACAAGGATTGAGATCTGTGTGATTGAGAGGGATTTTGATACAAGATTGCAACGGGAACAAGAAAAACCATTTGCAGACATTCAGAAATGAAGCAGACACAATTTTTCCCAGATTCAACATGGAATAACTCAAATTTGATTAAACTTATCAATAGGGAAAGTTTCTAGAACAATCTTAGATCTTGTCAATGGTTGTACACTAAGTAACCACCTCGACATGATCAAGTTCAACAAAAAAGAAAGATCGAGGTTTCTCAAGCAAATCCCTTAGGGAGATAGGCTCTATCAAGATTTTCTCTTAGAAAATCAGTTCTAACCCCTTACACTCTAACCATTTGAACAATAAACTCGCAATTTATAACATTTTACAACATATCCTTTTCCCCCCACAAGTAGAAACATTCAAAGCACCATTGGGTGTCAGACTCCTAGAATCAGATTTTTCAAAAGCTATCAAAGTGGTGTGCAGAGGGAAAATATCTCTCTATATTTCCAACATTCAATTCTTCACCTGTAGAACACTCTTCCTTCATTTTCCAAGTATTTCCATTACATAATCTGTCAAATCTAGTTCTTTACATGCCTAGGAAGAGAGACTGAAAATCATATCAAACCCGATAGCCACATTTCATCTCAATGGTAAAAGACATCTCTAGATCTTCCTCACCAAACTTAGATATCAAATTAAGTCCCCTTCCCTATTTGGCATGCAAGAAATATCAAGAAATCATGAAAAGTCACATCTCTAGGAGCTCTGGAGTAAAAATGGTGGAAAATTCAAATATATATGCACAGTTGCCATTGATTTCTATTTTGAATTTGGACCATCCACGTGGGAGATCCACTTTAAAATGGGCTCTGTGAGTTCCTTTTTTCCTTTTACAACCTTTTGAAAATATGTAAATTTTTCACATTTTGCTCTACGCCTCGCCTCTTGAGAAATGAGCCCGATACGTGTCCTAAGGTGGGTCCTAAAAAACCATGGCCAAATTCTCTATTATACCTCCTTTTCGGAAAAGGGATTTTTCCAAGTTTTTCCCGTAGCTTCGCCCTTCCAATTTTAGTTTCTGATGTGGGTCCCAATGGAACCCCACTTTCTTTTACTCTTTAGTTCCCTTTTTCACAAAAGGAAAATTTTCCAAATTTCCTCGAAAGTCCGCACTCCACCATTGACTGACAAAATTTTTATTATCCTTTTCAAGCCTATGAGCCATTTTGATGACAAGAGGCAAAAACTCCAAGTTTCCTCCGATGGTTTGCTTCCCCACCTTTTGAATTTTCAAACTACCACACGTCATAATGGCGCATCTTGAGATGGTCCCCAAAAGTTGAGACCTTGAATGAGCGTGGGCTCACCACATGTCCTGCCTCAAAAAAATTGTTTAAAGGCTTAAAGCTCAGTGGAAGGTGTCATGTGTTACGGTCCGAGGCAATCTCCTTTGGCCATTGAAAATTCCAAGAAAACGAAAGTGAGAGGAGGCCTCTAAGTGTCCTCTTGGGCGCTTTTAAAAATAAAATTCAAGGGCGGTCGCCAAACATGCGCCTCTCTCCAGTGTCCTAGGCCTCTCAAAACCTTTTGAAAAAAAAAAAAATTATGGGAAGACCACAGGTGAAGCCTCCACGTGTCTTCATGGTGCAATTTCAAAATGGTGCCCAAGAGTGGAGACCCTGAATGAGCATGGGCTCACCACGTGTCCCCATCCCACCAAATAGTACTGGCTACATAAAAATTTATCTAAGTCTCAGGGTAGAGTAGCGGAAGCCTCCATGTGTCTTCTCAAACATGACTCCTAAGGCTAACCTAAAAGCAAATCCTCAAATGAGCATCATTCTTCCACGTAGATATGTTTTTTAAGTTGAGGTGATTCAATTTTTTTTTGAAGTACCTTGCCGAGCCACATTCAACCAAAAGAGGCCACCTTTCTTGTTGATGCAACGATGTAAATTTGATCGGGAGAGACACCCAATCAAACCATAAAATGCTTTAAAATGACCATTTGAGCCCTAGAGATGAAATTTTTTCTAACGATGAAGAATTTAGAAATGTTACAAGGCTCAAATACACTCCTCCAAGCTACATCCATTCATTTCTCTTCAGTATTTAGGGAAAAAGGACAAGGACAACAACTCCCACCATGGAAAAACGAAAAGAATGGGACAAGACCAAATTTTTACACCCAATACTGAGACCTTTTCGGATGAGCAGTAAAAATGAGGAAACAATTTTGGATCTATACATGATCCTCGGTCTAGGAAAGGACTGATTATGAAAAAAAGGAAGGTGGATACTTTTCATGCATAATACGGAAGATAAAATGTGACGAGAGATTGTAAATTGATTGATTTTAATGTAAAAATGGGGCGATACTATTTTGAACACCAAAGATCGGCTCTAACTCTGGGATGGGCACTTCCCTGCGAGTACCACAAGAACAAAGGTAGACCAAGTGCCAAAAATATCCATTGGGAAAAGGAGTTAGCTTGCAGAGCATAAAACCAGAACCATCTCCCCAAAAATGAATAGAGAAACTAACAAAACTAGGCCACCAAGGACCAAAACAAACAAAAAACACAAAAGACAAAAACAAACCAATAAACTATATAATGTATAGATGAGAGCATCCTAATTCTGGGGAATCAATCCAAGAAATGCTTCAGATGCCTGCCATTAATAGGTAGTTCAAGAAATTCCCCATCCAAATCCTTCAAGAATAAGGTATGTTCACCAATCCTAATATCAATGGAGTAAGGGCCCATCCATAATGTGTCAAATTTTCCATGCTTGCCCTTTATCTTTATGCCCGATATCCCATAAAGCACACAAGATTTCCAACATTGAAATCTTTGGGACTGACCTTCTTGTTAAATAACATCTTCAACTTTTCTCTAAACTTTACATGCCTCTCGGTGAGACACCATCCTTTCTTCATCAAGTTCAACAATCAGTTAATCGGGTATCATATGGACTTACTTCTTGATCTTCCAGCTTGTTGAATGAACTGACATATGAGAACAATTGCATATGCAAGGGCGTAAAGGCCTCGAGTTCCATACACCAACTCAAATGGACTCTTTCCGGTGGCTCTCTTAATAGTAATTCGGTCATCCTTAGATAGAAAACTTCAACTACTCACCCCATTTTCTCTTGTTCGATCCAAGGTTCTTATGATAATCTTTAGTAATTTTTATTACTAGACTTAGCTTATCCATTTCCTTAGGGATTATAATTATAATTGTATGTCAAATTGATCCCATATTCTCTCGCACATTGCCACCAAGGGTTTAGCTCAAGCTCATGGCATTTTTAGCAACAATTTTGACCGGCACCCCAAAACCGTAGATGATATGGTTCAAAGCATGAAGTCCATGACAATTTGGTGTATTGCTCTCTTGGTGGGGATTGTCTCCACCCACTTGGTGAAGTAATTAGTGTCTACAGGAATCCACTTATGGCCAACACTTGAAGGGTCTAAAATCTTACCAATGAAATCCATTCCCAATTGCTTGAACGGGATTCAATTGACACAGTCGCAAAGGAAGAGAGCCTAAAGTTTTCAGCCTTCCGAGAAGCACTTAACTCTCACATCTTATAACAAAAAAATTCATCCTTGAAGACAATTGGCCACCAATAACTAGTCCTTAGGATCTTGTGTGCTGTGATTTTTCCAAAACAATCCCCCACAAACTCCTCCATGGAGATCAACAATTATCTTGGGGTTTTCATCTTCAAGATTGCACCTTATGAGGACTCCTTAGGGTTCTTCCAAGCTAACCCCTAATCAATAATGACATATTTCTAAGAAGCCAACTTAAGGGCCCTTTTTGGTTCTTACTCAAATACTGTAGTATAAATGTCTAAGATAAAAATATCACATCCTTGTATTTACTTAACTCATCAATTTTTCAAATACATCTATCCTTTCTTTTCCTACCTCATTCACCTCAATAGTTTGCAATTTTATCTCATCCATAAGCTTATCCAAGCACAAGCCTCTCACCAACTTTTTGGTTTGGATATCCAAGTCATATTCTTGCAACTAGTTCACCCACTCGCATCTTCCGCTTGAGACCTCCATCTCGATATGAAGTCTTTGACCATGGTGTGGGGAACATAAGCAAAAATTTTGGAAGTTAGAATGTAAGTCCTGAAGCCTTTGTTGCTTTCACCAAGGAAAATGCTTGTTTCTCCATAATAGTTTTGTTATCCATATTTCACCCCCGTACAAATATTGGATCGACCATGATCCCGCATAAGAGGAAACATAGTCAAAAGGTGGGTAAAAAGGCTTCAAAATTAGATAAGTATAAAGGTGTAAGTGAATAATGTCAAGAGTCAATATGCAATTGATTAAAGGGGTGAATAGAGAAAAAGGTTTCTAAACGAGCGCTAGAATGTCACTTTGTCCTAGGAGAGAGTAGGGCATTGGGGGAAAAATTGATTTTTTTCCCCTTGCTTTCCCAAAAGGATAAAAGCTGCAAAATATCCCGCAACTCTACCTGGAGAAAGTCGCATCTCAGGCCCAAGTCAAAGCCAAAGCAGGGAATCAGAGGAAAGGGTAAAAGATAAATTGTGGACCCGTAGGCCCGATTTTGTTCCAATTTGGCTGCCATGTGTCCCATATCAAAAAGGGATCCATTTTTCAAGATTTTTTCCTACCCTCCGCATTTTAACTCGATACAAAATTAAGGGGCATATCTTTTGACTCAGGGCTCAAAATATTGAAAATATGATGTTGTTGGAAAGATCTCGGCCTCGCCCACGCCATGGAGGTCTGAGACTTTATTTTTGAGGAGGTTAGGTGAAGAAAAATGGAGAAAACATCTTCAGGATTTCAATGCGGGGTCTTCTTGCCTCATAAACTAGATCGATTTGATCTGCTTCGATATTTCCTCTTCCTTTAAGGTGCTCAACAAAGGATTGATGTAGTAAAGACAGATTTGGAAGAATATTTTATCAGAAGCATTAACAACAAAGTGGTTGAGTTTTGACATGTTTTTCCCACTTCTCTCTCTCTCTCTTTCTTCTCTCTTTCGAATATATAACAATGAGGGCATGATTCATTATAAAGAGTTGGACATTTCTTATTTTCCAGTGCTCCCTTTTTCTTCTAAAGAAAGGAATTTGTGGAATTTCATGCCTTCCATCAAAGTCGCAATATATTTCTTGCCTCCTCACTATTTTGTAATGTATTGTATCAATCTGCAGAGCAATAAAACACATTTGTGATCGATTCTAGATCATTCCTATCTCTTTTGCTCACATCTGGTCTTTCGTTATAAATCTAGTTATCTGTGTTTGATTATTGCATGTATTTGTTGGTTTGTGTCTATTGGAAAAATAAGTGTTCATCATTCCTTTGGTGCATCACCTGGTAGTTTAGTTATTTCTTATTTCTTATACTCTTTTATCCTGTCTCCTTGGCAAGTTTTAGATTAGGTATAGAAATAGATCCTCTACAAGTTCTCATGTATGCACCTGAACAGAGGAATAAGGAACCAACCTTTAATCTGAGAGCTTTCCCATTTTGTAAGGTCCCACACCTTAGGGAAAGTTCAATGTTATGTAATCACACTAGATGAGTCTGCCTTAGAAAAGAAGATCCGATGACTCATTTGGGGGTGTTGTGATTTCACACTAACAAGTGTATTCCAGTTCAACCCCTATAATTCCTTCGAAAAGGGAATCGGCCTCTCGGACCCTTCATTATCCTTCCTGCAATAGGATAGATGCAACAAGGTTCTCTCAAGTGAAGGAAAATAGTTGAAAGGCTTCTTATAATCCTGAGCTGCCAAAATAGGGGCATGCATTAATGCCTCCTCGATCCTACTAAAAACTTGAATGGCATCCTCCTACCATTTAATAACTTTGTTCTTCTTTAGCATGAAGTAATTGGAATTGTCAACTCAACAAAGTTTGATATGAACCTTCTAATGAATTTTATCTATCAAAAGAAGGAATGAATCCTTCTTGGTTCTCGGGGACTGGGACTTTGCCGATGGCCTCTACCCTTTCTAGATCAATCATTACCCCTTCTTGTGACACAATGTGACCAAGCAATTTTTCCTTCTATACTCCGAAATGGATTTTCTTTGGATTGATTGAAATGCCATATTCTCTACATCTTATCAACATTTTCTAAAGTGTTGTAAATGATCACCTCTCTTCTCGGAGAACACACTTACATCATCTTGGTAGACAAAGAATAAAATCACCGATGTAACCAAGAAAAGTAATATCCATTGCTCTTTGAAAGGTTTCTCCAACATCATCAGTCCAAAGGGCATCCTAAAATATACATAAGTCCCCCAAGGAGTGATAAAGACCGTTTTAATTCTTTATGATTCCTTCACTACAACTTGGTTATAACCAGGGGGAAACCATCAAGGGTAGAAGTAGCTCAAAAGCGGTCACTAGCTGCAACATGTTTTCCATGTGTGGTAAAGGATAATTATCCTTAATTGATGCTCTGTTCAAATTTCTAAAATCCATACAGAGCGTGATTACACCATTCTTCTTTACGGTACTTAGGTTTATAACCCAAGAAGAATACCTTCTAGGTTGAATAATCCCTTCATCCCTCGCTTTCTTCAATTCCTCTTGCATTTTAAGAGATTGAGTCGATTGATTGGCCTTTGAGTCTACCTAAATGGTTTTTCATTAGATTCGAAGGGAATCTCATCTTAAACAGATCCTTTATATATGCCTTTACTTCATAATAAGTCCAAGCCATGCAATCTTGATACTTTTTTAGAATTACACATAAGACTATTTTTCCTCCTTCCCGAGATTGCTTCGCAACCAGATCTTCCTTGGTTTCTCCTTTGTGCCAAGGTCATGCTCCTCAATATCTCTTGAGGTGTCATGCATCTATTAATAATGCAATCAATTGTAGACACTTAAAATTGGTTTCTCAATTTAGTGTCCCTCACATTCGTTTACCTGCTTAGGTAACCTGGGGCACGTTTACGTCACCAACTATCCCCTTGGGATATTATCCAATTTGTGATTTAATCACTTATTCCAAATTTAATTCATCCCATCACATCTTGCCCATGAGTGATTAAAAATATTTAATTACGCTTCTTCCCATGCATCTTAATCACTTATCCACCCCAAATTTATTCTACCCATGTATCACATCTATTTTTAATCTTCCCTAAGCGGGATATTTTCCCGTAGTCGGGATAAGTCTTATCTTTCTCGAATCAATCAATTTGGCCATCTCGAGTCTTTTCCGCGATCGGCGCCGACCCATATGGTCGGCGCCGATTTTCTAGGAGCGGCGCCGATTATAAAAGCAAGTCCAGAACTCAGTTCTAGGGACGGAAGAGACCGAAGAGACCGGAAGAGACCGAAGAAGAGATTACGAACGAGCGAAAAAGCGAGCAGAGAGCGAAAGATACAGGTTGAGAGAAAGAGAGATCTTCTTAGCATCAATTGTATCAAATTAGGGCAGATCCTGTCCGAATCAATCCCTGAGAGGAGCACCGTTACTCTGTCCTGTCCGCATCGCATCGTGACACCACCATCTATCATCCGTGACACTGCTCCGAGTGTCTCGCCAACTTCGGCACATCCACAAATATGACCACATTCACCTTCCACTTCCCGAATCTTGTCGCATCCCCCGATTGGTGATCCGTCTCCGATCGCGCGCCGATCTTATCCATCCGATGCCGATCCCCCTCAATTGACGCCGACCAGTCTCAATCGACGCCGATTCTACCTGGGGCTGACGCCGATTTATCTCGTAGATAGGTAAAGGATACAGTAACACAAATCCGATTTATTTCATAGTTCCTCGTTTTTCAGATTTCTGTCACTGCTTAGATTCTGTCTTATTACTGCAATCAGAAAATCTAGTCTTTATTTACATCTTTTATCATGTATGCTTCTTTTCTTAATTGAAAACGTGGACTGACATCCGCCGAGGAAGCTTATCGCTTCTCGGACCCGCTTCTCGGGCAGTCCACTAAAATATCTTTTAACGTGGTCTTTTTCTCGTCAAAGCACGGTGTTTTAAGGTGTTATTCGGATCTATTGTGCGAATTGCTCGTGTGCGCCCGTCTTATCTACATCGGCTTCCTCATCCGTCTACATCTTCATCAGGTATCAATTTCATTGAGGTTTTTCAGGGTTTTTGTGTTTAGTTTGGTGCATTAACTTGGACAGGTAACAAGCGCAAAATTCTTGATCTACATTCTGGCACGCCCGGTGGGACCTAACCAAAGTCCCTTATTGGTAAGTTCATTTCTTTTCTAGTTTTGAACTTTGTTCCTTTTCTTCACTGATTTCTATCAGTCCTATTTGAGCATTTCTGTTCATCATTTCAATCTTGCTTTTAGGCGAAATCATTATCTTGAAATTTTTCTATTTCCTTAAAATAGAAATTTTTCGTTTCGCCATTATCTGGATGTATCTTTCCGGATCTTGTTTGTTGTTTGCTTGATCTTTTCTTGCGGAGCACTTTGCTTGTTCGTGGGATTGTTCGAGGGGAAGAGCTCAACAACGCGCTTTTTGAAGTCCACACACCTTGAGAGCTAAACCTATAGGTATTCCTCTTTTTGGTGTTTTCTCCTTTTAGGATTTCTTTGTTGGTTGTCTATCACATCCAAACACTTCAGTTTTTGGGTGCTTAAAAAGAACCTAATCGCATTTGGGGAAAGAATCTGCTTGGCTTGTTTTCATCGAAATCAAACACTTCATTTTTAAGTGCTTAAAAAGAACTTTTCTTTATCGTTGCATGCATGATTTTCATCTAGTTTTAAATAGGCTGGAAAAATTGATCAAAATCGGTAGTGACACTATTTGATTTTTATTTTCACCCGCACACAAAGCCAAAATCACTAGGTATAAAGCATTTAAACAAAACTCCTTCCTCGGCCTCGCCTACTTGGAAGTGATATCCAAGAGGAAGAGCCTCACGCGGTACTCGGCCGCGCTATAAATTCACGAAAGATTTTGGTATATATTGGGCAAAGCACCCGACTCCCTTATCGCAGCGGTGTGAAGTGCGGGGTAGGCCCTCATATCAAGCCACGACTGGTCTTTTATCAAGTGCCTTCGGGACTCCTCACCAAACATTACCCAAACCATCCTTAGTTTGGCTATCTGAGTAGTTCCTGTTCTAAAAAGCCTTCCCTAACATTTTCTTTTCTTAAAAGCATCAAAATTTAAAGGAGATAATCACTTGCGCTGCTTGAATTGTTTGTGCATTAGTTAGGACAATCTTCTTTCTTGCTTGTTTATGACGGTTATCACCCGGTCACAATCTAGGAAAATGGCCCAACAGGTTCCTTCTTCCTCCGAAATCACCACCAGCGTGGATGTTTCGGCACCCCTCCAATCTTCCTCGGGACCGCTATTAGTTGGTTCCCCCTCATGGTCGTATAATCCCTTCTATCAAACCAAAGCGCCTCCATCACGTCCAGCTTCTCCTAGCCCCTCCGAGATATCATCCGCTCTGGAGTATGTTCCTCGCGGGGATCCTGAATTTCAGGCTTTCCTCGATCGCAATCCAATAGCCCTCATGGACTACCTAGTACACAAGTCGATCCAAATATCTGACCAAGACCCACCAATCCGACAAGTGTACAATTATCCTCGTGGATCATCCCAGGCCTTTGTAGAGCAATTTGCACCATCTCTCTTGCCTCGAGCCACGGAGAAGGCGAGGCCCCTATGCCTCCCTTTTCTCTTCCACCTACCATGTCGACTAGTTCTCAATCGCCTTACCTATCCCTAACACCGCGGTTTACCTCAATATTCCACAACCCATTTCTCAGAGGTCTTCTCGCCTCAAGCATAATGAATGCGTCTCGCACACCCGCACATTGCCGGGCTGCAATTCGCCTATGCCTCCATCGTGTCCCAAGGTCGATCACTTCATGAGCCAACCCCTCCGAATAGTCGCCACTGGCTCCTACTTCGCCCTCTCAGGGGTCTTTCTTCCAATATTCCAAAGAATCGTGACCTTCGCCTATCCTTTAACATCGGCACCCTTAATGCCTAATCCAGCGGTAGAAGGCCCCTTTCAGGTCTTGTTCCCCAACATGTCCAATCCAACCAACACCCATATTCCTCAATCTGTCCCGATCCAATCAACAAACATGGGAGTCCACCAATCACAGGCTCCATCCGTCACCCAACCTTTATTTGCTCAACCACTTATTATCTCACAGCCTGCCTATACGCAAGCTATCTCACAACAAATACCCCACCCGGTGTCACCCAGAACACCTGGTTATTCTTCTTATCATCCTATCCATCAACAGATAAATCCCCCATTGACACCTCACCAACATCCACCATCTACTTCTTATGTGCCTCCTCCCCAATCCGACGTAGTTCAAATTCTCTTCAAGAAAATTGCAGACTTGGAAGCCTCCACAAAAGGAGCCCGTCCTTCATACTCCTTTGAAGAAGTGTGCAATGAACCCATTCATCCTTCGGTGGCTTTTAAGCCTTATCCTCCCCAATGGGAACTTCCCAAATTCTCAAAATTTCATAGTCGGGAAGACCCCCAACAACATCTGCGAGCATTCAAACATGCTTGCTACCTCATCGTCCAGGATCAGGAACTCATGCTCCGTACCTTTCCTATGTCTCTAGCGGGTCCCGCTTTGGACTGGTACAATAATATTCCTCAACATTCCTTATTTTCTTTCTCTCAGTTGGCCTGGATGTTTGGCTGAAAACTTTTCAATAAATATTGCATACAAGATCTCACCTGCATCTTTACAACATTCGCCAATTCCGACGATGAGTCTATTGCAGACTTTGTCGCTCGCTTGGAGAGGGGATAATCAACCAATTGTCTTTCTCCTTCCTCAATCCCAACGTATGACGAGTTGTTCACCCGATCTTGCACTAGCAGTCACATTTCTTCCACGTTAAGGATCCAAACTTTTCATACCTTCAAGAAGCCTTCAATGATGGCACGCGAAACTTGAATCTCGTGCCATTGAACAAGGAAAACTAAAACTTCGTTCCAAATCTAAACCAGATTTCTCTCGGTTCACCAAACCAAATTCTTTCCTCCTAAAGATAAGAATCAAGGGTCCACAAATGCTATCGTATTAAAAACATCAAGAACCGATAAGACTCCTAATCAACCACCACGAAGAGACCCTTCATCCGCATCGTAAGGGGCTTCATCATCTCGATCCTTTTCTCCCTTGGGAATCATATGCCTCTATCTTAGAAAATGTCCGGAAGTTCGCATGATCGAACTTCCACCCATTAGGGATATTGATGAAAGCCGAGAACGCCCATTCTGGTATAGGGAAAACGATTTCTGTCATTATCACAGAACCAAGGGTCATGACATCGAACGATGCCAGACTTTCAAAAATCTTGTCCAAAAATTCATTGATAAAGGCGAGCTCATTCTGGATAACCCAAATGCTCCCCCAAATCAAGCACTGGACGTTTTTAAACAACCTTTCCCCAATCATGCCCCAAATCATAATTCTTCGGAATCTCAAAAACCAAACACCCACACCATCAACTTCATCTCTACCGAGGACTCTTCTTCTGAAACCAATCCATCTGCAAACCCATCAATCGAATCAGAACCCCCTTCCACTTCATCAATCACTGAATTCTCTATCTTCGATGACCCACCTTCAATATTCCTACATTACTGGCACGGAGTCATCTCTCTCCGCTCCTTTGTCCGATCTCCCATCCATGCCCGAGACAAAGCAGTGTCTTCCTCATCTGTCTCATCATCGTGACATCCTTTCAATGCTCGGGAGGCAATTACATCCCTTCGAGTTTCCACTACCGACACATCTACTTCATCATTGCCTCCCATTCCCGCCATACAACTATGCCTCGTGAACATACCTATAATCGTAGCGACTTTCGACGGAAGTGTCTTCGACTTTGACTCTTCCTATCTCTTTTCCTACATGTGAGTTCCACCTATGATTACCGTGATCGTGGCGTAGTCCTTCGCAAGGAACCGCCCGCCATCACCCCCTTCTTCCATCACCAATGTTACTTCACCTATTCAGGAAAATCAAAAGAAGTAAGCACTAACACTCATACACTGGGTTCCCGAACCTAAACCGAGACAACCAAAATCTAACATTACACCATCGCAGATTCTCCCATTTGCTTCCCACAAAAAGGTTACAATCACTTATGCCGTCAAGTCGTCACCATCCTCAAAAAAGGAAAGCCCATATTTTCGACCATCAAAACTCTTTGGTGATCTTCCACAAAAATCTCTCTCCACGCCCCATGCAACGATTGGATTTGCTCCGCCGAGAAGGCGTCTTCTTCTACACACTTATCAAAGCCATCATCTTCTTCCACAACACATTCTTCATCAATACTCCCGAAAAGTAGATTACCTACTAAAAAGACGCTACCTCTTCTATCGTAGATCACCATCTTCATTACCAAAACCAAGGCACCCTATCTCCTCCAATCTCATCTACTTTCTGGGAGCTTCTTCCTCTTCTAAACCAACATTATCTAAATCATCGCACATTCGACCAAGCAACCCCCTTTGTCTCCAAAGACCACAAAATCACACATCTCCATCCTCCTCAAAATCTATCTTAGTGGGCTCCTCCACCAAAGTCAATCATGTCTCATTTACTCCCATCCCAAGCACTCCAAGATCGCTCCTCCAAATGTCCAAACAAATAAGAGGATCCCTAATAAAATCAAGTAAACCTAACATGCAAGTTCTTTACCTCGGCAATTCGGTTAATGTAAAAGAACCATCTTCATCATCTCTATCCTCCTCTTCGCTTACGGATTCTATACCGAAATCCTTCATCAACTCATCCAATCTTCATCCATAACCCTTCCTCTCGATTAAACCTTATAATCCTAAAGGAGTGAAACCTACTTGGTTTAACTCGATCCGATTTGTGCTTACCACCGCACCACGGGTCATGACACTCGAGGGTGTAAAAAGCTCTTCAAGCCGTTATCAAGAACCTTCCGGAAGAAAGTGACCTTTTCACAGAGGAGGAACAATTACCTCCTCGTCATCTTAACCCCATCCAAACCTCAACCCTCCACTGGACCTCTAGTGGTTCCATCCCCACTTGATCTTCCACCTTCCCAAATCGACACAATCCATATCGCCACTCAGAACCCAACACTATGATAACCCATCTTCATCTTCAAAGCATCTCACCACGAGTTGTCATTTCGCAGCCCCTGGCTGGGCGTTTCTCCTTCCTCATCAGCCCCACGACTCCGTGGTCTCTATTCGTGCCGCACTCGGGCTCAAGTTCCCGTGTTCGTTGCCGAGGAGAGTGTTAGGAAACAACTCACCTGCAGTTCCGGTCAAAATGTCTCTTTTGACCTCATCCAATCCTCTTCCCCACAACATCGCCAAGCTTTGATCGAGCAATCATGCGCCGCATCGCAGTGAATTCCGATGAGCCCCACCCTTCGAGTCAAGCCGTTGTTGACTGAATAGACCATCAACTACCATTTCTTTGAAGATTCAGAAATTCCTTCTCTTTCTTCCAAAGATTTGGAGGCTCCCCCTCTTCATCATAGTCCAAATCAATAACACTACCTTTAAAACGTGTTATGATCGATAAGGAGCTGCACTCAACGCCATCTCCTCGCACACATTCAAACAACTTAAGTTACCAAAGAATGTGGTGTCACTTTCACCTTTCGCCTTCGATCATTTAACGATCACCTAGCCAGCCACTCTAGGAACTGTGGGTCTTACCCATTCGAGGTAGGTAAGAAGCATGCTTTCATGAACTCTTCTACATCGTCAAGGAAAGTTCCACTATAACATGATCTCCTGACGCTCACGGATTCGCGCAATGCATTGTAATGTCCCATCCACCTCCATCGATGCCTAAAATATCAATATGAGGGCAAAATATATACTCATCCGTGAGATCCTTTTCCTTCCGCACAATGCGACATGACCATGAAGGTCCGCCTTTAAAAGAAAATCCATGTTCTCCGACGGCCTCATCTTCTTCTATACCTCGCAACCAAACTACCGGATTTACAAAATCTAGAAGAGACATCATAGCTGCTTCTCACTAGAGAGCTTCCTCTTTTCTTTTGATGCCCATCTCAAACCTAATGAGTATGGTAGACCAGAAAACAACTCCGAATATCAACCGTGTCTCTTGCCGCATCGTCACCTATCATTGGTCTGCCCAATCAATGTACTCAATTTCATCTACTTGGTGGTCTGATACGCCTTTATTATCGCCTCCTCGGATTCTCCTCCCAGAGAGCCAAACCTTATCTAACAGGGTTTCGATTATTCTATGTAATCCCAAGTTTGCAAAAACTTATCTATATCGATACGTGGAAAGGTTTTGGCCTCGGGAAAATATGAACAAGGCATACATGATCTCAAATCCATTCCTACTCTCATGCCACATCAGAAATTTGGTTTAGGATTTAAACCTCTTTCAAGGCCACTATCACTATTCTTGATGAGCCTCTTCCTCATCAAGAACCATCTTCCCCACCAAGTCAAGCATCACTGGATGTGGACGCTGATGACATTTCCCCCCATCCCACCTAACTTTTTTGATCAATACCATTTCTTAGGGTAATGTAGTCTGTACGATGAGACTAACAATCGGTCTCGGCTTCTATACCATTAATCTTCCCCGAAAATAGTTGGAGACAACTCTCCTACTATCAATACTATCCACCAGGTGCGGATGATGATTCTCGTCTCACCTATCCGGGGGCAGAGGATTCATATCTCCCCAAGACTATTCCTTCGACATCGCTACCTCTCTCAACGAAGCCACTATCGACCTTAATATAGGGACTTCAAGACCTCGCATCATCAAGGTCGGCCAATCCCTTAATCCACATGAATTAGGGACTTTACCGTTTTCTTTCCAAACATCGACAAGCCTTTTGCTTGGTCATACGAGGATATGCCAGATCGATCTCGATATTGTGGTCCACAATATCGTTACTCTTCCCAACATCAAACCACTCAAGCAAAAATTGCGTAAAATGCACCCTAGAGTAGCCCTTCTCAAGTTAAAGAAGAATTACAACACTTGCTCTTGGCTGCTTCATCCAACCCATCGATTATCCGCAATGGGTGTCCAATGTAGTACTAGTAACTAAGGCTACCGGGAAAATTCGACTTGTACCGACTTCCGGATCTTAATCTCGCTGGCCCAAAGGATGATTTTCCTCTTCCTAATATCGACTCAACTCGTAGATTTAATCAAGGGTCATGAGATGCTTTCTTATGGATGGTTTCTCCGATATAATCAAATCCTCATCGCACTGTAGAAGACCAACATAAGACTTCCTTCATAACTCCTTCGGGGACCTTTTCGATATCGCGTCATGCCTTTTGGCCTTAAGAACGCAGGAGCAACCTATCAACAAGCAATGACGAGCATCTTCCATGATCTCTTGCACAAAACTCGGGTGAGGATTATGTTGATGATCTCCTCGCAAGTCCACGTGCCATCAGGATCATCTTTTCATCCTCGCACCTCTCTTTCGAGAGGCTTATCCGCTCGTCTTCGCCTAAATCCAAAGTGCGTGTTTGGCGTTCTCACCGGGTAAACTTTAGGTTTAATCATTTCCATCAGGGAATATTGAAGCTTCCACTCCCGCAAAAATAAAAGCTATCCTTGAGATGCCTCCCGCCTAACTTAAAGCAACTCCAGCCTTCCAAGGACGTCTTCAATCGCCAAGGCTGCTTTATCTCCCAACTGGCTTCGGACCATCACCAACCTTTTCACCATCTCCTCCGTAAGAATGTTCATTTTGAGTGGGATGAATATTTCCAAAAGGCCTTCATGATCTCAAAGCTTATCTTCTTTCTCCACCGTGCTTACACATCCACGCGAGGGGGAGCCTTTCTATCTTTATATCTCTCGTCGGATCGACCATGCTCTAGAGCTATGATTTCCGTGACGGACACTTGTGGTAAAGAACAAGTTGTCTATTACATCGGGCCGCACCTCCATGAGTATGAGACACGTTATTCGGAAGCTGAAAAACTATGCCAGTGCTCTCTTCTTCGCAACTTCTAAGCTTCGTCATTATCTCCTTAATCACAAAACTTACATTATCACAGAAGTGTCTGATCCACTTTCAGAGACCAATCCCTTGCAAAACCTTATCCACAAATGATCGCATCACTCGTTGGCTTATGCTTATGGCGAGTTTGAGCAATACATCCAT
>CM031234.1:1037836156-1037880871 GCA_018340775.1 Taxus wallichiana var. yunnanensis
CATCAAACTAATTCATACAATGCTGCCATAAAACCAATCGGACCAAAATCATCTCAAGCAGAGTTGTTCTAATGAAATCATTTGAAGGAAAGTAAGATTTTTAAAAGTTAGGGCCTAACATGCCTACAGGTAATGTCACTTAAAAATCCGAAGAAGACCTGCGAAAGAGCTCGAGTCTTCTCCTCTTTTTCCACGTTAGATTCAACAACAATAATTTGTTATTTCCATGCCTTATAAACTTTCCTCGACAGAGAAAAGAGCTAGTTATTCTCATAGTTTCCGTGCAACACCAAGTAGACTAGTTCGAAGAACCAGTGATCAAACAGAGAGAAAACCTGGGCGTATGAAAATCAAACAACCAACTATTTTTCCATTTTGCATGCCTTCCCGAGAAATCCGGCTTGGGAACCGAGTTCATTAATTGCATTAACTCCAAAATTCCCACTCAATCTCCATTGCCACCGACCGCCATAAGCATTGTTGGCGATGGACAAAAACAAACCAAAGACCATTTCCAGTTGGCGACTCGCCACATTGGATTTCATTAACCGTTTGAAACTTCCACCAAATCCCTTGTCCTTCATACTTATCCATCTCATTTAATGCCATAGAAACTACCGCCCATGGCTCGCACCCCTTCATAGGTCCCTTTCATCCATGATCATTAGTTTGGTTAGAAACGTAGGTTAGATCTTAAGGTGATACTTAGTCTAACCTCCTTAGCGCTGAGTCACTAACCTTAGAAACATTTACCTTATAGTTTAGGGCTAGGTTAGATTAGCTCTAATCCCGACCCATAGGCTATTAACCTCAATAAATCCAGTCTAGGTCTAACAAATAGAATCGTTCAGTATAAGAACCAACAGATATACATTCCCGAAATGGATTCAATCCAGCCATTGATAGTAAGCTAGCAATATATATATCAGAATTTATTACCTAGCCCAAGGTCTAGACCTTCCGATATTATGATATCGGGAACCAATTCATATAACAAGATCAGCTGAGTTAACTCCTGGTTGCTTATTCCACACATTCGAACCTTCTGAACCTTCGTAAGGTCTATAATTTTTGGTTCATCCGTAATAAACTTAAAACATCTCTTGGATCAATGCAACCGATCCAAGGTCAGAGGAATGAGATCATAAAGATGGGTAAATCCACAATTCACCCCGAAATCGATTAAACTCAAAGTCTGCTAAAAATGAAAGAAATAAAAGAGGCCAAGCATATCCTCGACTCGGTCAAAGATCTTCAAGAGCAAAGAAGATACAATCCATATCAAGCATGACTTCACAATCAAAGGATCACATCCTTTTACGAGAAGAAATAATATATCAACACTTGAATGCTCGGAGGAAGTAACAATAGTTCAAAGTGTTACAAAATCCTGAAACATGAAATCAAAGTAACCACTTCGCATAGTTCAACAGAGGTTCAAAAACTCAAACGTAAAAGCTCAGAAGAAGTAAACTCGTTTACTTTTATTTCCAACAAGATTGAATCCACAAAACTAAGATTCCTAACAACCATATCATCAAGGATCAAATAGGAGTAACAAGAATTGAAAACAACTTTGAATAACTACAAAATATGTCACTCATCTTACATTCTTCCAACAAAGGAAAAAAGTTTAACTCGAATATTTTTATCAAACAGTGCATTCCTCTAACCATTTAGCATAGTCCACAGAAGTATACTAGATTCAACAACATTCAGTTCACACAATGGTTAAAGCCATATTTTTCATTCTTCCAACAAATAAACAAACCCACATCATATCTCATCAAGCAAAAGAAACCAAGCGGAATAAACGGTGATAGAAATACAAGCAAAAATCAAAATATGCATCATATATAAAAACCCATTTGTTTCCAAGAGAATTTTTTTTTTAATGAAGACATTTAGGAAAAATCAAAACAACTTAATGGATAGAGCCTATCATGCCTGATAGAGCTTCTATCGATTTGCAAAATATTTCCACCAAGCCTCCACAATCTTTTCCTTTTTCCAAATGACATCAACAATTCCAAACTTCCTAATGCCTCTTATACTTCCACTAGATCAAAAATATCTCAGAGGTGCCAAAAACAAATAAGGATAGAAAATAGAACTACTGGTTTGAAGAACCCATAACCTCCATGCAGAGAAAAAAATCACAAAGAGAAAATGACCAAACAACCCCTCCAAAATCTGCTTACATGTCTTCCAAGGCGGTTTCTTCACCATGACCAAGGTTCATAAATGCAAGGAAAACCAACTCTCCCACCTAACTCTCCATGCCACCGCCATCTAAAATTGGTGAACTCTAATTCAATTTTTGCATGCATTACAAATTTAGAGATGATGCTAAGCTAAGCATCCTTCTAGCTTCCCATGCCTCCACCAAAACTGGCATCACTCAGAGTTCATTAAATTCAAAATCAAATCACATTAATGCCTTAGAAACCATCACCACCGACTCACCATTTTCCATGCAACCCCTTAGGTTCCCTTTAGCTTAGTATTAGTTTAGGTTAGATTGACATTAGATTAGGATTCCACTTAGTCTAGGTAAATAGTATTTACCTTAGGTTATTCCAAACTTTTCCATAATTAAAACATGTCAACATAGGTTAAGACATAAACCTTAGTAATAGGTATTAGGTAGACCTAAATTACCTTAGATTAGAATCCACGTAGGATAGAACATTACAACTAAGGTTAAGGTATTCACCTTAATAGTCCCGTAATAGGCCTTTAATCCACTTACATTTTTTTAGTGTCTTACAAAAATATTTAACAAGAAGGTCCAAGCTCATTATTTACAGCAAGTTGCAAAGAAAGGGTACCAAAAGAAGGACCCACATTAACTTCTATTTCATAATGCCAGTTTATCAAGATGTTTAATAAAGAAGAACTAAAGCATACCTTGGATCAATGGAATTGATCCAAGGTTTTGCTGTTAACATAAGATAAGTATGAAAACAACAATACAGTTCACAACCTTTCAAAACACAAAGAAGAATGACTTCAATTTCAAGTAAACAGAATCACAACAAAATGAATCCCTATACAGTAATAATTTATCCATTGCAAACATGATTTCCAATGTCAAAGAATACACCTTCCTAAGACAAATCACATGTCAACGTTTGTAATGTCAAGAGGAAATGGAATCAAAGTAACAATTTGTCAAAGATGTTACATACTTCCCTCCTAAAAATAATCATCATCCCGATGATTAACTTAGTCAAACAATTTGCATCAAGGAAAAATCAAATTATTATACTTCCATTCATATGTTCAAAACAAAAATGGATTTTAAAATTCCATAATCAACATTAAAGTAGTTATCCATTTTTAATTAATGTAATGTCTTCCCAAGACTGGAAAATTTATTGACATATCATGAATAAAATATTAAAATTTTATCACCAACAAAATCAATCAATATATTCAAAGTACGAAAAGCAGTTTTCATATCTTCAATATTTTCCTAGGTTGTACTCTCTTCGTTAAACTGATCCCACTGGACCTTAGATTGACTTATTTCATGATTTCTTAAGTACAATTGGCAAGTTTCCATAACTCTTATGGGTTTAACCATGATTATTCATGGGTCTTAGACCTCTGAGGAATTCCAATTTAACACATGCGATAAATCAAATGTATTTCTTAAGAACATAAATATGGAAAACATCATGCATTCGTGAAAAAAATAGGAGGTAAAGCTAAAAAAATAAGATATAGGGTTGATTACTTCAATAGTTTTAAAGGGTCCCACATAACAAGGCGATAACTTGGTAGCCTTGCCAAAATTTATAGAACTCTTTTTCATTTAACCCATAAAAAGACTTGCTCACCAAGTTCAATTTTTATCAACCTACTTTAAGTCAAAGATAACTCTTTTTCTATTTACAACTTCTTTCAAGGGTTCAAAATCATTTTAACTTGTTGTTCCATTTCCGTAAGGATTTCAAGTCCAATTACCTCTCTATCCTCAATGTTGTCCCAACTAACAGGGGTTATGCATTTCCTTCCGTATAATGCTTTGAAAGGTGCCATTTTCAGATAGGCGTGATATGTGTTATTATACACAAACTCAACTAATGAAAGTTACTCTTCCCATTTATACTTTCTGATCCATGCAATACATTCATAACATACCCTCTAAAACTTGATTAACTCTTTCAGTCTATCCATCCATTTCTGGATGATATGCAAAACTGAAATTCAACTTAGTCCCTAGAGATGCATTAAGTTTTTGCCAAAATCTAGATGTCATCCTTGGGTCTCTATCAGATATGATCAACTCAGGTACTCCATGTAATCTGAAAATTTCATGCACTGAATATTTTTGCTAAAATAGGTGAATCATCCTTAATATTACCAACAATAAAATGAGCTACCTTTGTTAGTTTATCAACAACCACAAGAATAACATCATGTTTATTTCTTGACATAGGAAACCCTTGAACAAAATCCATGCTTATCACTTGCCATTTATATTGTGGTATGTTGTGAGGATACAATAAACCAGCTGGATGCATATGCTTAGCTTTAACACATTGACATTCTAAATAGTGTGTCACAAACTCAATCACATCCTTTTTCATCCCTTTCCAGAAATATTGTTGTTTTATATCAGCAAGCATTTTCGTAATGCCAGGGTGTCTAGAAAAAGGTGAATTATGAAATTCAGCTAATAATTTCTTTCTTAAATCATTTAACAAAGGTATGTATACCATATTTTCAAACCACAAGATTCCTTCATTGTCAAAGTGAAAACCTTTATATCTCACATCATTTGGATGCATAGTAAGTGCCTTCTTTACTATAGTAAGTGCATCATATACAACAATAAAGTATCCATTAGGATCAGTGTCACGACCAAAATAGGTGTTAAAGTTAATCTTCACGATTTTTCTTATCCTTTAGAGTCTTAAAAGAAAATTCACATTTTTCATTCCAAACATTTTCTTCTCTTCTTCTTTAATGAAGTTATCGGTCTGAGCAACAACTTTGGAGAAGTCTTTAACAAACTTCCTATAGTAACCAGCAAGACCCATGAAGCTTCTAACTTCATGTACATTCTTAGGTGCAAGCCACTTAGTTATAGCTACAATCTTTGAGGGATTTGTAACTATTCCATTCTTTCTTATAACATGACCCAAATAGTGCACTTCCCTATCATAGAAAGAACATTTAGACAACTTACCATACAACCGTACCTTTCTCAAGATTTCCAAAACTATCTTCAAATGCTCATGGTGTTATTCAATGATTTTATAGTATATGAGAATATTGTCAAAGAATATGAGAAAAAACTTGTCCAAGTATTCTTGAAAAATATTATTCATCAAATTCATAAAATCTGCAGGTGCATTTGTTAATCCAAATGGTAAGACTGTGAATTCATAATGCCCATACCTTGTTCTAAAATTTGTTTTATGAATGTCTTCATCTTTTATTTAATTGATGATATCTAGATCAAAGATCTATTTTAGAATACACTGATGCACCACGCATCTGATCAAATAGATCATCAATTCTAGGAAGTGGATATCTATTCTTAATTGTTTCCTTGTTTAACATCCTATAATCGATACACAATCTAAGTGTTCCATCTTTCTTTTTCACAAAGATTACCGCTCCCAAGGTGAGACACTCGGTCTAATCAAACCTTTAGACAAAATTTCTTGTAATTGTGCCTTAAGCTCTATCAACTCAATAGTAGTCATTCTATAAGGTGCCTTGGAAATAGGCTCGGTTCTCGGTTTGATCTCAATAGTGAATTCAAACTCCCTTTTGGGTGGAAGACCTAGTAACTCTTCCGGAAACACATCACTGAAGTTTCGTAACAATGGATATCTTTCCATGAAGTCACTACTTTATTTTGTTGTTTCAGAATTTTTTACTGCATACAAGGTGTAACCTTTTTTTAGCCTTTTTAAGTTACATAGCTAACAATTTCCTAATTGAAATCTCACGTTTAATCCTGAATGTTTTTTGTTTTCTATAGGTCATCCAAACAACTAATATTTTTTTCAAAACAGCCAACCTTTTCCTTACGCTTTCTAGCCAATTAACACCTATGATTACATCATAAGACCCTAAAGGAGGAACATAAAGGTCAACCTCAGTGGAAAAACTAGGTGATTCAAGGACTTCTCCAAAGAGACACATACTAACTATGAGGACAACATTATTCCCATAATGTACAGCCCATGATTTATCCATTTTCACATCTTTTATTTTTAATTTAGATGCTAATTTAGTAGAAATAAAGCATTCAGTAGCTCCAGTATAAAAATAATAGTTACTGTATGCCGAATAACTTACACCGAACCTCTATGGGTATGATTTTGTTTTCAACTTGCTTGTCACCAACATAGTGTGTATCTTGTGCTACTGATTATGGTCATCCTTCTTCAAAGGACATTGATTTACATAATGATCCTTGTCATAATTGTAAAAACCTCCTACAGTCCCTTTTTAGGCTCAAATTTATTTCCATCCTTAAAGTTATCATTCGAACTTCATAGGACTTCTGTCCATTATTATTGTTCTTGACAAAGTTATTTCGTACATTAGCAGCAGTTTATTTGCTATTTTTTTTGTTGTTATTTGTTACAAACTTATTTTTCATACCAAAATTATTCCATGGTCCCTTCTTAGGTGCAAGAGACGATGAAGAGTTTGGAATTTTCTTTCTAATTTCCTCCTTATGGGAAAAGATTGCTTTCAATTTCTATTCCTGCCTTATGGATTTTTCAACTACCCCTTCCATAGTGGTTGGGCTATGAACATCCACCTCACCACCTATAATGGGATTTAACCCCATGATAAATTTTCATATCCTGAACTTCTCATCAGTTTGATACTGAGGTACATACTTAAGGAGTTTAGTAAACTTCTCCCAATACTCTATTACAGTTAATTTTCCTTGAGATAAGTTCTGAAATTCAATCATTTTCTGATCATAATAAAGTTGTGGCAGCCATCATTTCCTAAAATAACTTTTAAATTGATCCCAAGTAATATTTTTTCATCAATGTTTAACTCAGCCTTGCGGTTGTCCCACCATGAGGATGCTTCATGGGAAAGCTGATATGCTCCCCATATTTCCTTAGTTTCCTCTAAGAAGTTCCTTATTGCAAATTACTTCTCCATTTCACTGAGCCAATTCTCAGCTCCATCTCCTAATGTAGTGCCATCAAACTTAGGTGGACTTATCATTTTTATATCATTAGTGAGTTTAGTATGCCAAATTTTCCCTTTTAATTTTCAGGTTGATGAGGTGCATTAGCTCTATTATTGTTATCAATGCCCAAATTTCCAACATTAGCATTTTCCATAGGAGGGGCAGCTGATTGTTGTTACCAACATCTTCCTCCTCCTCATTGTCCATTACTTTTTGTTCAAGTACAACCAAATGATCTCTTGTGTCCAACAGGGCAGCAAGGATCTCATCAAGTTTTTGGGCAGTAGCTGCTTCTCCACCAAGTGGTGGGTTGTTTGTAGTATTTCCTCTTGTTCTAACCATTTTCTATTAACAAGAAAATTTAAGTTTTATCATATTATGGACACAATAGGTCCAAGAGATGCAACCTTCAGCTCTGATACCAAGATGTAACATTCTCATTTTAAGACTTTAGAAAAAGGAATTTTTTTATATATATAATGTTCTCTATTCTAAATAATCATAATTTAGAACACACATTCCATGTTAATCAATATCATAACGAGATAACCATATGCATCTCTAAATGTCTCATGTGAACTAACTGATCTCTCATGTTAACTCAATGTATTATATACTAAGTATACTTGGTTCTCTTACCCTATTCTGGGTATTGAAGTATTTTGTTTAAGATACCTATCTGAATATTTGTTACCAATATTCATCTAAAATCTTGTTTCTTAAACTAGGTGACACAGGACAATGCAACCAACAACTTGCGATACTTTGGCCAAATATTTCCACATATTGTTTATGTTTATATTCCTAGATGACATACTCGTCTAACGGAATACATCCTTCACCCCACTTCATTTGTTATCTAGAATGGTCTTCACTGACTCCTGTCAGTCCACTTGTTCAAGGTTTAACCCTAACCTAGGTTAGCAACATAGTTTGGTATAGAGAACCACTCACGGTGACTAAGGGTACTTAGACATACTCAATCAACCTAAGTCGATTGCATGTGTCTAGTTATCCTAAGTCATCGTGAGTTATCCCCTATACTAAATCATGCTCCTATCCTGACCTAGAGTATAACTAAGATCAAGTCCAAGTTTATGTAGATCTAGTTGGTCTAATTCTGATGGGTGTTGCAACATGTCAACTATGACATTGTATCCTCATGAAGACCCTAGTCTTCATGGCTACAATTTTGTAGTTGGCGTGTGTCAACATCCAACTCGAATCACCCATCTCAATGTACATACCCAAGCAAGAAGTGATTTACTCTTAATTAAGATTTAATTACAACAACCCTGCTAAACCCTAAATTCTTTAACCTTAAAGGTTGACATCCATGAATTGAGTTGTTAATGTTTTGTAGAAACATCATGATTGCTTTTTAATCATCAACTTCTTACTTTAGGGTTTAGTTAATTAAAATAGAAACAAAAAACTATAATAATATTCACTTATTATACCCTATCATTCTTAGCCTGTTTAAGTTCCAAAATAGGTTCCATTATATTAGACTTCATTGAGATGAAGTCTAATTAATAAATGTTCATATTTACCTTTCATTTTTATACCTATGAAGGTATTGGTCAAGAGGAAGTTCACCTTCCTCTTTCTGTTATGAATTAGGGTTCTTGTACCCTTTTACATTATACAAGACATCATAATAATTTGCACTTTCATTAACATCTTTTAATAAACCATAGTGACTTAGTTAAAATAACATCTATGCATGCCAACTTAATAAGTTGCATTTCAATAAAGGGATAGTGTATCTAATTCCCTTCCATCTAACTTATTTAAGTCAAACTAAAAAGGATTCCATACAGATAAGAATATGAGAAAATAAAGATAAGATTACAAATTCCTTCACATAATGCACAAGGAGAATGACACATCAAGTACAAGTAACTCTCAATATTTTTCCATTCATCAAGTGAAATACACATTTTACAAGTCCAATCATTTTAGACATATTTCATGTCAAACAACATTAATAAGCCCAATTAAGAAATACAACTTTTCCTCTTACAAATACATTTCAATAGTGAATCATAGTTCCTCATAAAGATCCATTCTTTAGGTAAACATAAGAAGCATCATAAAAGAACTTTTCTTATTTTATCGCATATGATGTCCATCTCGTAAAATTACTTAGGACAGAGTCAATTCATTGAATTGAGCATGATAAGCACTAAGCATTAAAACGATGTGCTTTCAACTAACTATTTCATAAAAAGAACTCTACTTTTATGAAACAGTAAAGCAATACAAATAGATACATCATAAAATAACAATCATAAATGAAAGAACAAAATGATCAACCACATTAACATTTAGTAAAGATCATGATATAATCAACATTCTTCAGCCATTGATTTCATAAGAAATTATATTAGATAAGTAATATTTCATCCTAATTACTTATCTCATTCTTACTATAGGTATTTATAGTTTATTTCTTGCTTCATTCAATCTAATTCCAAAGAAAGACACTAACTCTAATATTTCCCAAAATTAGAGTTATTTTTAAGAAGCAAAGATCCATCATACTCAGCATTAACATGTTCCATCATAAAACATCTACAACCAAGCTAATTCAAACTTCATGAAAGATTTTAGGATGAGCCATTAACATCTTTTTTTAAGAAGAGATTCCTATTTAAGGTACTACATCCAAACTCCAAGCCCAAACTATAGCCTAAGTTTTAGGTTAAGCCTCAACAGGTTAGAATAGGATAAATATTTATTCATTTACTTGCTCCAGAATTGGTCACACATTACCAAAACTAGATTCCAATCAACACAAGTCAAGGAGAAGAATTAAAGGATTATCTCCCAACTACTCACTTTGTAATCCTATTAAGTAGTACAACTAACCGGTCAGTTCCTTAGAAAAGAGTAATACAGATGAAGAAAGAAGACAAACAGAGAGAGAGAGAGAAAATACTCGAACTTCCCTTAGAGTTTGAGGGGAAATAACATTGCATTCCACAACTCAGAGGAGAGAGAGAGGTGTTATCAATCAAGGATGAAAGAAGATCTCATTATCCTTTTCTAAGGAATGAAATACATATCTGAATAAAGAACAGAGAGACATATACAATTAAGGGATCTTTCAACTCTATCCAACATTGAAAACATAAAACTGAGTAGTAAGGATTCGAGATATACGACTGCAACATGCAAGTCAGAGATCAAGATAAGGTTCCCTCAAGATACAACTAGATTTCCACAGTAGTGCGGAAACTATGACTAAAAGAGTTATATGGATGATTTCAGTTAGCAACTATACATAAAGCAACAACAACAATAGAACAATGTAATTCATCCCACATTAACATCTTTAGTCCCTATATTTCCTCAATTTCCCAAGAAAGAGAGAAGATAATTTATTCTTATACAACCACAATTTATTTTCAGGTGTCAATGTACCCAAAACCTACCCAACCCTTGATGGTTTAAAAGAAGAAATTGAATTCAATATTTAACAGCTGCTATCTACAGTCAAGCCAACCCATATTTCTAACTCCAAGAATCAATGGTACAAGCTACAGGTCAAGAAGGATAGAACCTGATCGATCTTTGTCCACAAGAGAAACAACAAAACGACATGACTCCAACTCATAAGTTCAAAGACGAGCTCAGAAGAGAAGAGAAAAACTATAACATTCCATCCCAATTCCTTAAAATAACCTAAACTAACTATTTCATAGTTCCTCTTAGATATCCCAACACATCAGTATCCTATGAATGTCATCTAGAATGAAAGAAACAAGTAAATCCAAATAGATGAACCGATAAGGGTAACTCTTGAAGCACAAACCCCCACCTCAGAAAGGATACATAAAACAAATAGTAAGCCTTTCCAAAATCACGACGAAAGGTACTTATCATCCTTTTTATCAAACAAAAATCCATTAACAACCATTTCATAACATGTAGGTGTGAGAAATAATCATGTCGTCACAAAATTTCGAGCAAGGGAGAGCAAATCAGAAATGAGATCCTCTCTTAGCAATCTAACAAGGTTCTCGATTCAAAACGTTTAAAGCTCAGAAGAAGTAAACTTGTTCACTATTATTTCCAAGAAAGAACAAAATCCCTGAAACATGAAATCAGAGTAACCACTTCCACATAGTTCAACAGAGGTTCACAAACTCAAACGTAAAAGCTCAGAAGAAGTAAACTCATTTACTGTTATTTCCAACAAGATTGAATCCTCAAAACAAATATTCCTAACAACCATAACATCAAGTATCAAACATGAGTAACAAGAATCGAAAACAACTTCGAATAACTACAAAGATGTCACTCATCTTACATTCTTCCAATAAAGGAAAAAAAGTTTAACTCAAATATTTTTATCAAATAGTGCATTCCTCTAACCATTTAGCACAAAGGTATAGAAGTACACTAGATTCAAAAAGTTTAGTTCACACAATGGTTAAAGCCAAATTTTTCATTCTTCCAACAAAGAAACAAACCCACATCATATCTCCTCAAGTAGTAACCAGGCAGGTATAAACAGTGATAGAAAATACAAGCATAAATCAAAATACACATCATATATAAAAACCCATTTGTTTCCAAGAAAAAGTTGTTTTAATGAAGACATTTAGGAAACAATAGAACAACTTAATGGATACAACCTATCATGCCTGATAGAGGTTCCTATCGCTTTGCATAATATTTATAGTCCAAATTCCACAATCTTTTCCTTTTTCCAAATGACGTCAACAATTCCAAACTTCCTATTGCCTCTTATACTTCCACTGGATCAAAAATAGCTCAGAGGTGCCAAAAATAATGAAGGATTGGAAATAGAACTGTTGGTTCGAAGAACCCATAACCTCCATGTAGAGAAAAAATTGCAAAGAGAAAATGACCAAACAACCCTCCAAAATCCACTTGCATGTCTTCCAAGGTAGTTTCTTTGCCATGACCGAGGTTCATAAATGCAAGGATATCCAACTCTCCCGCCTAACTCTCCATGCCACCACCATCTGAAATTGGCAAGCTCTAATTCAAATTTTGCATGCATTTCAAATTTAGAGATGATGCCAGCTAAGCATCCTTCTAGCTTCCCATGCCTCTGCCAAAACTGGTAGCTCAGAGTTCATTAAATTAAAAATCAAATCACATTAATGCCTTAAAAATTGTCGCCACTAACTCACCATTTTCCATGAAACCCCTTAGGTTCCCCTTTATCTTAGTATTAGTTTAGGTTAGATTGCCATTAGTGTTTCACCTTTTTCTTAGATTTGTTTCTTTGAAGTGTTGGCGATTTAAAGATAGGGTAACACGTGTAGGAGGAATACCTGCTTAAATGTCAATTGATGGGTTGTTGCATGCGTATGAATTTTGAATCAACAATGATCATGAGACCTCCCATTTGGCTAGGAGGAACTACTTGTAAAAAACAAGACAACCGAAGGAATTAAACAATATGGGCAAAGTGAACTTCCTAAAGATAAGCTAGATTCAAGAAGTATGATACTTCCTAGATGGTAATCACCCACTATTTTAAACAATTCAATGTTGTAAACAAAGTAAATCATATTGTTATTTTAAAATGATTTAGGTATCTCACTTAAAACATAATAATAAATAAATCTAATCTAACATGCTAAGCTAGAATAGAATCTAAAGGTCAAATGATTGGTTTTGGGTCTCTGCAGGTCTGATAAAGGTCTCGAGTAGGTCACAGTGAATGAGGGTGAGGTGAAATTAGGTGGGTAGGTCTCTGCTTCAGGCTGTGTGTGGGAAAAAATAGAGACCGATGTTGGTTAGGGGTGACCACGGTGGTTAGGTATAACCAGCCCAGATCTTGTGAGATCTAGAAATGTCACAGAACAAGTGGGGTCTCCTTTGTGATAGCACAAACGACTTTTGTTAGTTAGACGAGGTATTGGGTGACTGGGGTAGGCTTTTACGAGGTTTTAATGGGTATATGGAGGTGAAAATGTGGAGAAGGTCAATAGGGGCAAGGTAAACAATGGATGATAAAATGATGAATGAAATGAAATAAACAGGAAAGTATGATGTTGTACTTACTTGGATTTCATTCCTAAAGGCTTGTGTGTGAGGTATGGAGGTGCTAATGATGAGTTTGAAGGTTACAAGTGGTCACCAACTAAAGAAAAGCTTCTGCATGGGTTGCATGTACACTCCTCTTTGCTTGGATAGAATAGATCGTGGTTTGGGATGGTCAGAGGAGAAGATGCTCAATCTCCTTCCTCGATGCGAGTTTTTGTAGAATTGGCTCTCTAAAGATGCGTATCTCTCCGAGATGTGTTCTTTCTCGTCAAATTTCTTCCAATGTTTTTCCAACTTCCAACCTTGAGAATAAGGTTGTTTTAGGGTTAAAATGGTAACCGACTTTACGCTCCCGCTTAATCAAGCTACAATTAGGGGTGACTGCCAGCGTCGATGGGCGGTATTCCTTGGTTTACTAAACTAGGAAATCCTCCTAATTTCCTCGATCTCGTGTCGTTATCCCACGGATTAGACTAGTAGCTTCTTGTGAGCATGCAGAATGTGGTTAGAGGGAATGTAGGCATTATTTTTAGGTTTGGGTAAGTCTTAGTTAGTTATGGTAATTTGCTAAGAATAGGTCTTAGGTTGAGTTGGCTTGGTGAGGTGTCTAAGTGAATTGTATGTGTAGATATTATTTAAATAATAAATATAGTGAGGATAATGCATTAATTAAATTAATATTAGTGGGGTGAAGGGGGTCATGGCTAGGTAAATGTAATAAAGGGTGCTTATATGTCGAGGGACAAAAGGGGAGTGTGACCTAATTTTAGTGTCTACATTTTTCCCCTTTTTGTTGTGTAGCTTGTATTGGTAAGTGATACTAACAAAAATAAGATGTGGTTGCCCCATGTGTGGGTGGAGGTGATCCCCTTAAACCAAGAACTAACGAGGTAGTAGGTTGAAGTGGTGAGTGGTTTGATAAAAGGTAAATGTGAGGAGAAGGCAAGTGGGTACATGGAAAAAGGGTGAAAGGTCTACGCAGACAATCTAGGTAATGGGTCGTGTCACGGTAACAACATTCAAACACACGCACATGTATAAACTGTAGCATGCTACCGGGTTGAAGAGCAGGAAAACTCTACATCATCTAAGGTCGATAGGTTTATCCAAAAAAGGTTGAAGTGAATCTGGTATCCAAGGTATAGGATATGGTCAGGAAACACAACATAGGTTAGGTGTAGGAATGTTGTAGGTATGTTCTAGTACACCAAAGGTAGGGTCAAGATAAATGGTCACAACAATAGGCTAGGTAAGGTCATTATGTCAATCAACATAGGTAATAGTGCCACAGGTATAGCGAACACATGACGTCAAAGGTCACTAACGATGGTCCAGTCCAAATATTTAGGTCGCGGCATGGGTAAAGCCAAGGTAGGGGTAAAACAAGGAGTCCCCAAAGAAGGAAAACTAGAGGTAGGAAGTGATAAGGTCGGAAAGGTAAGGTAATGGGATGGGTAAAAGGTTAGATGGGGTAAAGGAGTAATGCAAAGGGTGGGGTAAAATGGAAAAGTAGGGGCAATGTGTAGGTTAGGGTGACCGATGGTGGTCATGGATAAGCCGATATTGGTATGGGAAAACTCGATGACAAAGTGAGGTAGGGCATGAGACTCGATTCCGGTCAAGGGGAATCGATGTTGGTTAGGTCGGGTTTTGTATAAAAACAAAATATCCATGTTTTTATTATTCATTTGTGACTCGTGAAGTAAAGAAATGACAAAAAGGAGAGAAAAGTGAGAAAAGTTTCCGTATTCTTCCAATCATTTAACTAACATAATCTTTGTCAGTGTCATTCTAAACTAGGGTTGTGTCCTAGGCAATATGCAATGGAGTCTAGGAGAACCAATTATATGTTGAGTCTATTGGGGGTTGCTTAGTTTTAGTGACTATTCTATGGAAGTGTAGTTAAAATCTACGGAAATTAAATACAAGTCTACGGAATTCAACTATTTGCAATGAAAGGAATTTTAACAACTAATCTTCTACTGTAAAATAAAATACGCACACACTTATTCTTAACAAATTAAATCACAACTGAATAAATGGAATTTTTAGCAGAAAGCAAGACTATTCATGAACTAGATTTGCATAACAAAAGCATCTATTCTAAGTGAAAGTGGTAATGGAGAAAGTAGATATAGTTAATCAAAGCATGCATGTAAAACTCATCAAATGACAATTACAATAAAACTAATCAAGGACTGTATGCATGTAAAACTCAAAGTAACCTCGTATCTCCTCGCCGAGTGGGCCCTTGCTCTTCCTCAGATAGAGTGATCAACAACTTTGATTCTCAAAATGTCATGCTTTCATTAACTTCGAAATGAGTTCATAACACATCAAAAAAAATCCAATAAGTATGCAGATAATCTTCTTCAACAATCAAAAAGTGGTACTACCAAGTTCTGAAGACAAAGTCTTCATATAGATAATGTTGGTTACAAGATCCGCCATATCGAAGGCATTAAACACTGTCCATCAAATATCAATTAAAACTCATAGATTCCTACGGGCCGTTAGAATCAAGCCCAAGCTAATAGGTCAATTCGATGGAAACAATCTTCAAATGCATGCTTCAAACTCTGGGCTTCTTATCCACCAGTAACTTCCATCATTCCCTACACACATCATCACATTTGATCTCATAAAGACAATTAGGAGGTTCATGTGATAAACAGTTTTCATAAATAATAGCAAGGAAAATGCATCAAACCTACTAAGATATAACTACACAAAACATCCCCATATACTAATAAGTCATATCACAAAGAGTATTTTCAGCTTGAAGAAATGATATTAATGAGCCAAACAATGCACTCATCATTTTCCCCTTGACTTTACCTATTGCATGTCCCAATGCAACTCATCTGTGCCCTTCTCACCTTCCAAGTTGTTCAAGCCATGTCATACTCCTCGAATTGATCAGCGTATTGCTTTGTGGTATTCTTGCAGCCCTGAGTATTGGAGGTAATTTCCACCCATGTAGTGAAACTATCATGGGACTGTGCTGCATTGTTCTCCTAGTCATGAGAGGGCTCAAGAGGAGTGGTGGCCATACTTGGAGGCCTACCCATTCATCAATGTATTGCTGGCTGTTTTCTCTATAGTTTGTTTGATAATGGTGATGAGGGCATCACCCATGCGCATGCTCCAGCTCAAATTCTAGGGAGAGAGAACCTCCCTACATTTCAAAGGCAGGCTTAAAGTATCCCATCTCCTATCACAAGCTTTCCAAGCAGCCCCAAAATTCTCCTGACTATAATTTTCAAAATCAATAACACACTGAAGCAAAATCTGAGAAGTATTCACCCCAACCCCGCCCGATAGTAAAATGATCAAAAAAATTTCCATAGGGTGACATCTGTATGATGAGTTGGGTGAATGTGAAATCTATGGACTAAGAGCAAGTGTTATTGAAACTATCTATTTTCATACTCCAAATTATCTCGATTCTACAATACAGACTGAAAGGATTTAATTTGAAAATCACCCACAAATAGGTTGATCAAGAAATCAGGGACATTGGTCACTATCATGTTATGTAGATAAAATTCACAGAGAAAATTTTGAATTTCTGGAGTACTGCACTTGTAAACTGATAAAAAACTAGGGCCATCGGGAATTTCATGAGGGGCTTGAGAACACAATTGAAATAACTTCCAAGAATAAAATTGTTCTTGGACATACATGTTGTAGACTCGAGGAGGGTTTCCTATAGATGATAGTTTTGATGGCCAAAGGATGACAAAGTCTAAAATAGATGTTACTTTTGTTTTTCCTCTTCTATAGATTCTTTTTCTTTTTTAATTTTTGATTTTCCTTCCACAATTCCCTTTCCTAAGGGACAACTATTGGAAACTATTCAAGAGGGTAAGACTCTTATCACGTTATCACTTTAAACAACTTACTTCAAGCTACAGGGCAACAATATCCCAAACTTTTCTACTGCTTTTGTGTAAATTCAGCTTGTAATAAAAGGGTGGTTTCTTCCATACCTCAGAATCGAGATTTTAGCAAGGCATTTCCTCCAGATAGTTGTGAGAAGGTGCCACTTGGGTGTCAAGCATTTCAGGAGTTACAATGTGAATTTCCATAGATGATGGAACAACAGATGATGGAGCAGCGGTCATCCTCCGTATGCAGTTCCTCCCGAATGTGGGCGGTATCATTAGGCAAGGACTCCGATTGGAAACCACCTATCTACAAAAATGAGCTAAGCCATGGGACCGTAGTTTCTTGGAGGAAGATGGGGCCATGGGACACTTGCCTTTTGAATCAGAAATGGATGGGGATGGTCCCTCAGAGTACCAACTATGTCGGCATGCTCAGAACATCAGCTACCTCTGCTTGGCTATGTGAAGGGCAAGGGCCCGATGCAAGGGTAGACCGAGGTGCATAAGAGAGACCAGATTTTAATTTCTTTGGCCTAGACCCTTCGCCACCAACACGTCCCTTGAGCCTCCACTTTGGTCGAAAGAAGACTTGGTGTGAACACAACAGATGAATCAACCTCGGGTGCTTAATCATATACTTTCCTTCACTGGACCGATGTTTCTGGCATACTTTAATGATGGAGTCTGTGAGGTACTTCTAGTAGATTTACCCAAAGGGCCTGGTTGACATGTCCCTTTTAAGGTGAATGAGTATTTTGAGTGCATCACCACCTGCAATAAGGGCCTGACCATCGCATATGAAATACCGGCTGACCCATTTCAATCTCACCCCAAATTCTAGGTAAACTTGTCCACTTAACACCCTTCTGGACACCCAATGGAGTCAGGATGACCTCCGGAGTGCCTCTCCTTCATCATGGAACTGAGCAATCAAAATTTGCAAAGGGGCATTCGTCATAACCTTTAAACCAAAGTTTGGCAAGTCAAACAGGTCAGAAATGACCTGACTGGTAATTTCAACTCTTCGTCCACCAACTTGCAAAGAAGTGGACTCAAAATTATTCAAGAACTCTTCCACAATGCCCTCATCAAAACCTTCAAATTGTCGAATGAAATCCAACCATCCAAAATCATGAAATACCTATGAAAGGGCTGGCATTCCAGGAGCAAGGCATCAAGTGAAGCAGGTTCTGATGTCTTTCACGGTCCCATGCTAAGCCAAAAGTGAGAAATACACAGTAGCAGAAAAACCAGAGCAAAGCATGTCTCTTCCACTTCCCATCTAGTGTCTGATAAAACCAGTCATGATTGATGTGCATACCACAATGGGAAGAAGTGGTTGCAGAAGCATTAAATTTCAAATGACACCATATTCCTTGGGTAGCACAACATCAAGCGAAGGTGACGGTGAAAAAATAGTGATGAGACCGGCCACCCGTGTGAGATTAAGATTTTTACGGTGGCACATATCCCATGGTTGAGGAGCAAGCGCCACCTGTCCTGATGTTGGAGAGTGTGACACATCAAAGCATGTGGTGATTTATGAGCCATTACTCCTTTTATGTCATCATTCATAGAGCCGGATTTGGAAAGAGATCCAGAATGACCATAGCAATCATTTCATGATGGCGTCA
This sequence comes from Taxus wallichiana var. yunnanensis, assembly GCA_018340775.1. Classification (NCBI taxonomy): domain Eukaryota; kingdom Viridiplantae; phylum Streptophyta; class Pinopsida; order Cupressales; family Taxaceae; genus Taxus; species Taxus wallichiana. Next base: position 1,037,854,900 of record CM031234.1, read on the forward strand.
TAATGACAAATGAATACATGGGGAAATGTTTTGCATAGAAATATCATTAGCAAGTTAAAATGCACTTACCCATGCCACATTTAGTCAGCCGATATCCGTAGATTCCTACGCCCTACAATTTGGGATGAAACATGATTAGCAGTAGTAGAAATAATGAAAATTCCTACATTTATTGGAAATTACAATAAAAAATGCTAACTAAGGGAAGAAGATCGAATGAAGGATCATCTTCCTTTATTGAATTTTAAGAGATTGATTACTCCATGCATGAGAGAGGCAAAGAGCCTCCTCAAAGATGCATGTCTGTTCATAAATAGATGTCATCGTCGTCTGAAAGTCTTCTTATCCAAAGTGGTTGGTGATAAACTCGAGCCTATGCCCATTCACTAAGAGTCCGCTTGTCTCCATCAATCGGATCAATCAATAGAGCCATTATCAAACACTTGATTTACCTGATAGGGACCTAACCAACATGTACGCAACTTTCCTTTAAACTAGCTGATAGCGGGAATCAAAGAGTAAAACCCACTGTCCTTCATGAAATATCCTTTTTTTTATGTGAGCATCATGCCAAGTTTTCTCACGTCGATGTCAGAGAATTTCGGTCTCATCACATGCCTCCATCCGCATTTCATCTAATTCATTCAACTGCAACACTCATTCACGCTGTGCTTCATCCAAATCAATCCCAACTTCCAATGTTTTTCACCAAAGCAACTCAAACTCAACAGTAAAAAGGGCTTCTTCCCAAAGACCAGCTCATAGGGAGAGAAACTAGTAGTTGTTTTCCATGTCATGTTGTAGGCCCAAGATGGCCTCAGAAGCTTTGTACCCAATTCTTTCTATCGGCATTGACCACCTTAGTTAGAATATTCTCGAGTTCTCGATTGGTTACCTCCACTTGCCCATTGGATTGGGGGTGATATGGTGATGATTTTTGGTGCCTGATTCTATAGATTCCTAAGAAAGCTTCAATCATATTTGAAACAAATTGAGGACCTTGATCAGATACAATGGCCCTTGGTGCTCCAAATCACAGCAATATCCAATTGTAGAGAAAATCAGCAACAACATCTTCATTGACAGATGCCAATGCTTGAACTTCAGCCCATTTGGTGACATAGTCCATGCATACCAAGAGATACTCCTTCCCGAAAGATGGAGGATCAAATGGTCCAACAAAATCAATACCCCATTTCTCAAATGGTCCTAGAACCAACTGAGGGTTCAGGCATTTCCATAGAAAGTGTAGGTTTTCCCATTCATTGGCATGCATCACACTACCACACATACTTTTTGATAGTCTTATGGAGGGAAGGCCAATAGTACCCTACTCCAAGGATCTTGTGAATTGTTCATTTCACTGAATAATGTCCACCTCCTGCTCATCATGACATGCTCACAGTATGTCATGTACCTCATCCTCTCAAACACACCTACGAAGAACCATGTCAGGACAACATTTAAATAAGAATCTGTTACACCATTTATATGTTGCACTATTTCTAACCAATCGCCTTCTTTCCTTATGAGTAAAATAGGCAGGAAACTTCCCTGTTGTTAAATAATTCATGAGATCAATGAACCAGGAGTCTTAGTAGAGATAGAAAACAAGTGTTCATCAGGAAATTGGTCTTGGATTGCTTCATCATCACCTGAAACATTTATTCTAGAAAGAAAGTCAGCAACAACGTTAGATTTCCTAGGCTTATCTATAATAGTGAGATTGAATTCTTACAACAAGAGTAACTAACGAATGAGCCTTCCACCAACCACTGGTTTGTTCATCAAATATCGAATGGCAGAGTGGTCAGTGTAAACAAAAATTTTATATCCAGTGATGTAATGATGAAATTTATTCAAAGCATATACAACAACCAAAAACTCTTTTTCGTAGTAGTGTAATTATTTTCCGTAGGAGTCATATTTTTGCTGATAAAATAAATTGCATACATATGATCTTCTGAGTCTTTTTGTCCAAGGACAGTGCCCATGGCTGTATTAGAAGCATCAATGTGGATATGGAAAGGTTGTTCCCTAGTTAGGGCCACGTAAGATAGGGGTTGTTGTCAGCTTTTCTTTGATAGAATCAAATGCCTGTTGACACTGAGAAGACCATTCAAAAACACAATCTTTGGTTAGCAATGAAAACATTGGGGTGGCAATTTTGCTAAAATCTTTTATGAATCGCATGGTAATAACTCGCATGGCCAAGGAAACTTTTGATGTCATGATTAGCATGTAGGTAATTAGGGTGATGACTAATATCTTTTGGGATCCACCTATATACCTTGGGCTGAAACATGGTGACCTAAGACAATTCCTTGATCAACCATCATTAGACATTTTTCATGACTCAGAGATAGTTGGTGTTGTTCACATCGACTGAGTACTTTCTCAAGATTATTCAAAGATTCTTCAAAAGTGGATCCATGGACAGTGAAATCATCCATGTAAACCTCAACACAATCATTAGCAAGATCTGTAAAAATGGCCAAGACTGCCCGCTGAAATGTAGTAGGGGCATTACAAAGCCCAAAAGGTAAGACTCTATAAGTGAATGTACCCCAAGGGCATGTAAAAGTAGTCTTATCCTAATCAGCAGGGGCAATACTAATTTGATTATACCCACTAAACCCATCCAAGAAAGAGAAATATTTCTTACCAACCAAATTGTCCAGGACTTGGTCAATGAAAGGTAGGGGAAAATAATCTTTCTTGGTGGCTTTGTTAAGTTCCCTGTAATCAACACATATTCGCCACTTACCATTCTTCTTGGGAACAATAACTAATGGGGAAACCCACTTGACTATCAGATATAGGATAGATGAAACCTACCTTTAGGAGCTTTTTCGATCTCATTTTTGACTATGTCTCTCAATGTTGGATTGATTCTTCATTGCGGCTGCCTTATAGGTTTGATGTCATCGATGTAAATATGATGTGTACAGATGCTAGGATGAATTCCTTTCATATCAATGTAATCCCAAGAAAAAGCATGAGAATGTTTCTTCATAACCTCAAGCACCCTAGCTTCTTGATTGACCTCCAAGTCGCTTCCTATAGTCAGCTCTCTACCCATACTGACAAGCACCTGCTTAGTATCATTCGCAAGAGCAAGCTCATACTAGTGATAAAAGAATTCAATGGGAAAACATGGGGCTAAGCATGTGCAAGATGGATATGTTATCAAAAGATAGAACCTTGGTTAAAGGACAATAGAAATCAGAACTAAATGTTTGGAATTATAAGCATAGAGTTTCCTACCAGACTCAACAGAGGTAATGTCTAATGCCGGTATTCCAATTCCGTAGCAGTAGTGCTGATTTCCGTAGTTAGCAGAGTCCTTAGAATCAGTCACCGCATATGACTCTATAGCTTCCATCATATGATTGTGTACTACGCAATAGTGGCTAGAAAAGAAGAACTCAAAGAGTTAGCATCCAAAGAATCCACCCATACCTGGTCACAATTGTTCGTATAAGGCTAGGCAGGAGGATATAATGAAATGTGTTTGGATTTCTACCCATTTAGAATTGTCATGTTTCCTGACCTATAGTCAATGTATGTAAGTAGCAACCGTAGCCAGCCAAGGTCTTCCCAAGATGACTGGATATCCCAACTTCCGAGCTTTAGGCTGCAAAACCATGAAATCAACTGGGTACTCCCATGATTCAATAGTGACCATTATATCTTCAACCACACCATCAGGTACAACAATGGATTGATCTGCTAACTACAAAACAGTGTTGGTTGGTTGAAGTCCTATCAAGGATAGTAGGTTAAACATTTCTGTTGTGATGACATTAATAGTAGCACCAAGATCCACCAAAACATTAGATATTGATTGGTTGTTTATACAAATAGTAATGACAGGCTCCCAGGATCCCCATATTTTGGTGAGATAAGGGTGCCAGCAACTAAATCAGCCAAATTCCCTTCGACTTTGACAGTCTTTGGGTATTTATTTTTTCTTCCTGGTGTCTTTATACATTCATTTCTAATGGTTTGGTTTAGTTCAGGGATGTCCCTTATTGCACGTAGCAGTGGAACCTCAATATGTACTTTTTTCAATTCCTGAACTAGTTTTGTTTCATCTGTAGTTTGAGTGTCCTGTAATCACTCAGAAAAGGGGTCAGAGTCTATTTGGGTATTTGATCATCCTATTTATCTGGCATTGGTGAAGAACCAGTGTTACCCTCAAGTTTTTCTTCCTTATCGGCATCATCAGGTAGTTCTGTGATAACAACAAGAGGGTTCAATATTTTTCCAGATCGTAATCGTAAATTACCAATAGTGTTAACCTGCATGGTGTTACCCGCATCTGTGTCATCAATCGAAGCTATCTATTGATTTTTAGGATTGATACTAGCTGAGCCGGAAGTTGTGTTTGTGTTTCTTTTCCTTGATTTTGGTAGGCTTGAGGTGGAGGCATTAAAGCTTGTTGTGGCTGCTGGAACCTACATTGTTGATTACCATTTTGTGGTGGTGCCTAGGACTGATTTTGGCTAAAATTTTGTTGAGGACCCCACTGCTGATTGTGCCAAGGATTGGCTACGGGTGGTGGAGCCCAACCCGGCTGAGTGTAGGGATTTTCCAAGGTGGTGGATATGGATAAGTCATCCAGTTTGAGTTTTCCCACTTAGGTTGTCCCCAAGAAGACTGAGAGGCTTGATTTGGCCATGGCATTCTCCAGGGATTCTGAGTTGGTCTAGATGGGAACCCACCCTGATTGTTTGGTCTTTGGACAAAATTTAATTCAGCACTTGTTTGAGAGATGGCATTCAAACCTCCCTTCAACTGTGGTAGAAGTGTGTAATGCTTAGTGTCATGGTCAGTAACTTCATAGATTAAGCACATATCTGTGACATCCAAAGGACATTCTCTCAAGGGGTGTCTCTTCCAACATTTAGGGAAATACATGTCCAATGGTTCTTTAGCAGGGGTGGCTTTTTCCTTGAGTCCATCTATGGTGGATGTTAATTGTAGCAGAATGTCTATTTTCATGTTGGCCATTTCTTCTAGAAGTTCAGAGGTACCCAAAGACTTGGATGTTTGTTTCCTTTGTATTCCTCCACGTGTTCTAGAATATCTTCTACATAGCTCAGTAATTTGTTCCATGGTGAGCTTATGCACGTCTCCACCTCCCATGAGATGGAGAGAATCCTTGGTTTCCTCATCCAAATCCTTTAGAAAGACTATTTTAGTGATGTCTGCATGTAACTCATACCCACTGCATTTATGGAGAAAGAGGAATCTATCCAGATAATCCTCTAGATTCTCATCTTCCTTTTGCCATATTTGGAAGAACTCTTCCTTCCTATCCCTTCCTCTACAATAGTCTTGGTATTTATCCAGAAGGTTGTTTCCATGGCTTCCCAGGAATTAATGGAGTTAGATGGTAACCCCATAAACCATCTCATAGCAAGTAGAATCTTTGAGAGTGGAGGGAAATAGTTTGAGTTTTTGATTGTCGCCTCGATAGTCATATGTCTCGGCACATGATTTTAAATTCAAATAAAAACTATCAAGGGTCTTCTTTGGTCATTCCTCAAAGAGGGGGAGGATGGATGGTGAGATGTTTTTCATGGGTGCATCCTCATCTGCATCGAGGACAATGGGGTATGTAAAGGTTCATCCTAAAGGTTGGTCTTCAAAGATTCCCAAGATCCCCATTGCGCAGAACGATGTGAAGAGGATACAAAATGCTCGTAAAAGGTTCTAGGCATTGAATTGGAATCAGTATCACTCTCAAAGTTTTCTCTCATGTGAAGTGTCTAAAGAGATTTTTGAATATTACATGCTATAAATATCCCTTGGTTATCTCGTGACCTATGCATCCAGGTTGGTTGGTTTAAATTGAGGTCCGAGAGAACTACTGGTTTCCTATATGAACTCCATTAACACCCATAGCATATAGAATAAAATAATGGAGCTTATGGTTATTTCCCCAAAACGGTGCCAAAAATGATGGGTCGTTGTATTCTTCCAATCATTTAACTGACATAATCTTTGTCAGTGTCATTCTAAACCAGGGTTGTGTCCTAGGCAATATGCAATGGAGTCTAGGAGAACCAGTTATACGTTGAGTCTGTTGGGGGTTGCTTAGTTTTAGTGACTATTCTACGGAAGTGCAGTTAAAATCTATGGAAATTAAATACAAGTCTATGGAATTAAACTATTTTTAATGAAAGGAATTTTAACAACTAATCTTCTACTCAGTAAAATAAAATACGCACACACTTATTCTTAACAAATTAAATCACAACTCGAATAAATGGAATTTTTAGCAGAAAAGCAAGACTATTCATGAACTAGATTTGCATAAAAAAGCATCTATTCTAAGTGAAAGCGGTAATGGAGAAAGCATATATAGTTAATCAAAGCATGCATGTAAAACTCATCAAATGACAATTACAAAAAAAAATAATCAAGGACTATATGCATGAACTCAAAGTAACCTCGTATCTCCTCGCCAAGGGCCCTTGCTCTTCCTCAAGATAGAGTGATCAAAAATTATGATTCTCAAAATGTTCGTGGCTTTCATTAACTTTGAAATGAGTTCATAACACATCAAAAAAAATCCAGAACAATATGTAGATAATCTTCTTCAATAATAAAAAAGTGGTACTATCAAGTTCTGAAGACAAAGTCTTCATATAGATAATGTTGGTTACAAGATCCACCATATCAGGTGGCATTAAACATTGTCCATCAAATATCAATTAAAACTCATAGATTCCTATGGGCTATTAGAATCAAGCCCAAGCTAATAGGTCAATTCAATGGAAACAATCTTCAGCTACATGCTTCAACTCGGGCTTCTTATCCACTAGTAAATTCCATCATTCCCTACACACATCATCACGTTTGATCTCATAAAGACAAAGCTAGTAGGAGGTTCATGTGATAAACGGTTTTCATAAATAATATCAAGGAAAATGCATCAAACCTACTAAGATATAACTACACAAAACATCCCCATATACTAATAAGTTATATCACAACAATGTGGTAAGCACCTTACTCTATAGTGTGAATTAGATAGATTATAGGTTGTGGTTTTTTTTTTTTTGTAGGGTTTTGTGGGTTGTTTGTAGTTTTTGGGTGGGCAAAAATAAAATGTGGGTATGGGGGAATAATAGGCAAAAAAGAGGGGGAGGGTATTAAAGTGTATAGGTGGGGTGGGTAGAGGTCCGTGGGTACTTTAGGTCATTGTAGGTGGGGTAAAAGGGATAGTTGGGAGGGTTTTTAAAAAGTAGGGGTTTGGGAAGTCGTAGAGTTTTGTGAGACAGTGACCGGAGTTAGTCAAGCTTGGCTGGCATCGATTGGGTAGAACTAAGATTGGTCACCAAACAGGTGACCGATGCCGGTTTAAGGGTGACAAGAGTTAGTTAGGATGAATCGACACCGGTCGGGACTTTAGGCACAAGGGTCCAAGAGGGATGTGGGTCAGGTAGTTAAGATGGGTAAAGTAAAAATAGGGTGGAGGGTAATGATAATTGGTGAATATGGGCATGGTAAATGTAGATTAATGTTGTGCTTTAGATTGGATGAAGGGGAGATCGTAGTTACACATGCGGGATAGGGTTCTGCCACTTTGCTGGTGACATTACATGGCTTAACGACCCCCTTGGAGCTGTAGCATGTGGAGGTAGTGGGAGTGAGTGGTATTCGGCGCCACGACATGTTGTTTGGCAACCTAGTTTGATGGTCGCATTCATCTATAGATACGTGACCAACATGTTCCACCTTCCAACAGGTGAGATGACTATCACCCTAGAGGACATGTTCTAGATATTATGGTTACCCATATTTGGGGCCCAGGTGTATTCTATCTCCTCTGAGGGCTCAAAGGAGCCGATCAGATAGTTTTGGTGAGGGTAGCGGAGGCTGAGATTCCATAACACCAGTTTGAGTTATGGAGAGATATATCTAGCCCATCCAGATGAGATGAGGCTAGTGGTTTTATTGATGGAGTAGTGTGCTACTTTCTATGCACCGCCCGATGTAGAGGGTGGACACTTTTCCCGATCACCGATGGGGTGCTCCATGATATGATGGTGCATGAGACACACTTTTCCGGGCACCAACATTCTTGGTGTAATTATATAGAGAGTTATGGGTGTATGGGTGGTTGAGCAAGTTTAACCTGTCTTTGTACATTCATACTACACTATTGGGCCTATGAGCACATAGTATGTGTTCGACCTATAGGGATACCCCGAGGAGATACATTTCCCGCAAGATGTGTGTAGTTGGGATATAGGAGATGGGTACCGGTTGTAGGAGAGTGGAGGTCAGATAGGCCGACATATAATGTGGCCCATTTTTGGTAGTTGTTGGAGGGGTTGTCTAAAGCGGACATTATCTAGAGACCATATGTGGGATTCCCCTCATATAGGCACATGCATGAGAAGCTAGTTGAACTCTAACTAGAGAGGTGGATATAGGGTTACCGCGTCGGGGAGGATGAGATGATCCCAAATTGATGAGTTCCGACGGAAGTTCAGGCTTCTACAAGATATCCCTCCGTCCTTCCCATAGTATCGGAGAGTTGACATGGAGAGGATTCTACCTTTACCACAACTTACAAGTGCTTATAGGAGAGGAGGAGAAACTAGTGGATTGGTGGATTGATGACACCAAATGCATAGATAGGTATAGGTAGTGGTGGGTGGCTCAGTTATGAGCCATACCACCTAGACCGGGGCAGCCTGACTTAGCTACCATTATAGTGTAGAGAGATGCCCTATAGGGGTAGGTAGTGATGTTGATCACGTAGATAGGTATATAGAAAACACAGCTAGAGGGGTCAGAGGTAGAGGTAGTAGAGCTACAAGTACATGTGGCTAGTTTGCAGGCCCAGATGGTGGAGGGAGAGGGTGGAGGAGATGGAGGAGATGGAGACAGAGATGGTCAGGTGGCAGCCTTACTGGCTCAGGTGGCAGGTTTACAGGGCTAGTTGGCCATAGCCTAGACATAGATTGGGGCCTTATAGGCCCAGATATAAGCACAAGGGTAAGGGTACCACCACAGGCACAAAAGGGGGGCACTACCACAGCACGGGATAGGGGCACCACCACAGGCACAAGGAGCTGGTCCAAGTTCACAGGTTGGCACAGGTAGGTACAACAACCAAGACCTATGGGACCACCACAGACCATGCCTATATCTAGGTTATGGGATGCCCTAGGTGAGGTGAGATATTATCAGGACTAGCTCATGGCAGCCGAGATAGAATTCCTCTCTTACTAGAGAGTACAGGGCATAGTAGGTGTCTAGTGAGAGGATGAGATCCTACACACATAGTGTGGAGAGTATAGGAGTTTAGTGAGCTTCGAGGCCTAATCAGGAGAGGCCACCACATTGCACAACAAATAGAACAAGGTGATGTTCTAGCAGGGACACAAGAGGCCGAGGGTGTAGGTGACATGGAGATGGAGGACATCCGGCAAGATGTCGATATTCGGCCACCCGATTTTTGATGTATACTAGTGATTATTTTTGATATATATGCCACCTTGTGTGCAAGATAGTTATATTTTGGATCACATACCGGCTGTGTGTTGAATACAATGGGATGTACAAGTGATTTTTATATTGTGAGCATATACTAGCTGCGTGCCAAGATAGTTGTATTGATTCATTCATTCTTTTTGGTATATATGAGACCAAAATTTCGTGTGCCAATGGCATTTTGTATTGTATATCGGCTCGCATGCAAAATTTTTTGAGATGATGGCCATGATGAGATAGGCATGTATTTTTAGATACACATTTATTGATTTATATGATGAGATTCATGGTATTTTGTGATGTGTTAATATGTTTATGAGATATGGATGTGTTACTTTAATGTGGTTTGAAATTAGGTGAGTTAGGCATGATAGAGTTAAGTTGGTTTAGGCATGGATTGAGTCAAGGTTATAGGCATGGATCGAGTCAGGTTTGGTAGGCATGGTTGAGTCAGGTTATGGTTAGGCATGGATGAGTCAAGTTGGTTTAGGCATGGATGAGTTAGGTTGGTTTAGGCATGGTTGAGTTAGGTTATAGGCATGGATTGAGTCAGGTTTGGTAGGCATGGTTGAGTTAGGTTATAGGCATGGTTGAGTCAGGTTATGGTTAGGCATGGTTGAGTCGAGGTTATGGTTGGGCATGGATGAGTCGAGGTTATGGTTAGGCATTGACGATTCAGTTGGGTTAGGCATGATGAGTCGTTGGTTTATGATTCATTATTGTTTGCAATGAATGATATTATAGGTCATATGTGAAATGTTGTATAATCTATGCATAGTGATGATAGAGGGATGGTAGGTGTAATAAATGTATGTTGTGGTAAGCAACTTGTTATGTATGTGGCTTAATTTCCAATTTAGTTAGAAAAGGGGAACTAAGTGAAATGTGATGTAAGTGGTGAGTTAGGCATGGTTGATGAATCATTTTAGGGTTGAGAATGACTGAGATAATCTCCAAGGGCCCCATGCCCTCGGAGTGCTACCTACATAGTCACGGTGAAAAGGACCTTAGGCCGATGTAGTTGTCCCACCGAGCATGCCAAAATGTTTCACCTTTTTCTTAGATTGTTTCTTTGAAGTGTTGACAAAATAGATAGGGTAACAGGCATAGGAGGAATACCTGTTCAAATGTTGGTTGATGGGTTTTTGTGTGCATATGACTTCCAAATCCATAGCTGATCATGAGAGCTTCCCTTTGGCTAGGAGGAACTACCTGTAATGAAAACAAGACCACCAAAAGGAATCAAACAATATGGGTAGTGAACTTCCTAGCGTGAGCTAGATCTGGGAAGTATGATACTTCCTGAATGATAGTGTCATCCACTATTTTAAAAATTTAATGTTGTAAAAAAAGTAAATCCTATTGTTATTTTGAAATGATTTAGGTATCTCACTTACAACACAATAAGAAATAAATCAAATCTAATAGGCTAAGCTAGAATAGAATCCAAAGGTCAAAGTATTGGTTTTGAGTCTCTACAGGTTTGATAAAGGTCTCGGGTAGGTCACAGGTGAATGAGGGTGAGGTGAAATTAGGTGGATAGGTCTCTGTTTAGGGATGTGTGGGAAAACACAGAGACTGGTGTTGGTTAGGGGTGACCGACAGCGGTTAGGTATAACCAATGCCGGTTACTGTGAGATCTGGAAATGTCACAGAACAAGTTGGGGTCTCCTTTGTGATGGCACAAAGGACTTTGGTTGGTCAGGACAAGGTATTGGGTGACTGGAGTAGGATTTTGTGAGGTTTTAATGGGTATATAGAGGTGAAAATATGGATAAGGTTAATAGCGAGAAAGATAAACAATGGATGATAAAATGAAATAACCAAGAAAGTATGATGTTGTACTTACTTGTTTTCATTCCTAAAGGCCTGTGTGTGTGAGGTATGGAGGTGCTGATGATGATTTTGAAGGTTACAAGTGGTCACCAACTAAAGAAAAGCTTCGTATGGGCTGCATGTACACTCCTCTTTGCTTGGATAGATCAGATCATGGCTGGGATGGCTGTGCAGGAGAAGATGCTCAATCTCCTTCCTTGGATGTGAGTTTTGTTGGAATTGGATCTCACGAAGATGCGTTATCTCTCTCGAGAGGTGTTCTTGCTCATCAACTTTCTCTAAATGTTTTTCCAACTTCCAACCTTGAGAATAAGGTTGTTTTGGGGTTAAAATGGTAACCGACGGTGGTTCCAAATTAACCAAATGAGGGTTAGGGTGACCAGCGTCGGTCAATGCGAGATTTCTAGGTTTACTAAACTAGGGAAATCCTCCCGATTTCCTTGGATCTCATGTTGTTATCCCTCGGATTAGACTAGGAGCTTATTGTGAGCATGTAGGAATGTGGTTAGAGGGAATGTAGGCATTGATTTTTATGGTTTGGGTAAGTCTTAGTTAGTTATGGTAATTCGCTAAGAATAGGTCTTAGGTTGAGTTGGCTTGGTGAGGTGTCTAAGTGAATCAGTATGTGTAGATATTATTTAAATAAGATATTTAAATAATAAATATAGTGAGCATAATGCATTAATTTAATTAAATTACTTATTAATATTAGTGGGGTGAGGGTGGGTCATGGCTAGGTAAATGTAATAAAGGGTGCTTATATGTTGAGGGAAAAATGGGAGTGTGACCTAATTTTTGTGTCTCTGAATGTTTCATCTTTTCTTAGATTGTTTCTTTGAAGTGTTGATGAAACAGATAGGGTAATGGGCATAGGAGGAATACCTATTCAAATGTTGGTTGATGGGTTTTGTGTGCGTATGACTTCCGAATCCACATATGATCATGAGACCTTACCTTTGGCTAGGAGGAACTACATGTAATGAAAACAAGACCACTAGAAGGAATTAAACAATATGGGTAGTGACCTACCTAGCATGAGCTAGATCCGGGGAACTAGATACTTCCTAGATGGCTGGTAGTCCACTGCTTTAAACAATTCAATGTTGGAAACAAAGTAAATCCTATTGTTATTTTGAAATTATTTAGGTATCTCACTTAAAACACAATAAGAAATAAATTTAATCTAATAGCCTAAGCTAGAATAGAAACCAAAGATCAAATGATTGGTTTTGGGTCTCTGCAGTCTTATAAAGGTCTCGTAGGTCACATGTGAATGAGGGTGAGGTGAAATTAGGTGGTTAGGTCTCTGTTGAGGGCTATGTGGGTAAACAGAGATTGGTGTGGGTTAGGGGTGACCAATGGTGGTTATGTATAACCAATGCCGGTTAATGTGAGATCCAAATGTCATAGAATAGTCTCGGGGTCTCCTTTGTGATTACAAAAAGGAATTTGGTTGGTCGGGACGAGGTATTGGGCTACTAGAGTAGGATTTTTGAGGTTTTAATGGGTATATGGAGGTGAAAATGTGGAGAAGGTCAATAGGGAGAAAGATAAACAATGGATGATAAAATGATGAATGAAATGAAATAACCAGGAAAGTATGATGTTGTACTTACTTGGATTTCATTCCTGAAGGCCTATGTGTGAGGTTTGGAGGTTTTGATGATGAGTTTGAGGGTTGTAAGTGATCGTCAACCATGAAGAAAAGCTTCAGCATGTGCTGCATGTATACTCCTCTTTTCTTGGATAGATCGATCATGGCTAGGATGATTTAAAAGGAGAAGATGCTCAATCTCCTTCCTTGGATGTGAGTTTTCACTGGAATTGGCTATCTGAAGATGCATTATCTCTCTGAGATGTGTTCTTGCTCGTCAACTTTCTCCCAATGTTTTCCAACTTCCAACCTTGAGAATAAGGTTGTTTTGGGGTTAAAATGGTAACCGACGTTGGTTCCGTCTTAACCAAAGGATGGAATTTGATTAGGGTGACCAACATCGGTCAAGGTGGGATTTCATAGGTTTACTAAACTAGGGAAATCCTCTTGATTTCCTTAGATCTCATGTCGTTATCCTATGAATTAGACTGGGAGCTTCTTGTGAGCATGCAGGGAATGTGGTTAGAGGGAATGTAGGCATTGATTTTTTTGGGTTTGGGTAATTCTTAGTTAGTTATGGTAATTTGCTAAGAATAGGTCTTAGGTTGAGTTGGCTTGGTGAGGTGTCTAATTGAACTATATGTGTAGATTTTATTTAAATAATATATTTAAATAATAAATATAGTGAGGATAATGCATTAATTTAATTAAATTAATTAAATTAATTTTAGTGGGGTGAAAGGGGGTCATGGCTAGGTAAATGTAATAAAGGGTTCTTATATGTCGAGGGACAAAAGGGGAGTATGACCTAATTTTAGTGTCTACATTTTGCCCTTTTTGTTACATAGATTGTAGTGGTAATCAATGCTAATAAAAATAAGATGTGGTTTCCCCATGTGTGGGTGGAGGTGATCCCCTCAAACCAGAACTCATTGATGATGCAAAGCAGTGAAGCGGTAAGTGGTTTGATAAAAGGTAAATGTATGGAAAAGGCAAGTGGGTATACGGAAAAAGGGTGAAAGGGAAATCTAGGTAATGGGTTAGGGTCACAGGTAGCAATAGTCAAACACAAGCACACATATAAACTATAAGCACGCTCTTTGGGTTGAAGAGCAGGAAAATTCTACATCGTCTAAGGTCGATAGGTTTATCCAAACAAGGTTGAAGTGAATCTTGTATCCAAGGTATAGGATATGGTCAGGAAACACAACATAGGTTAGGTGCAGGAACATTTTAGGTATGTTCCGGTACACCAAAGGTAGGGTCAGGATAAATGATCACGGTAATAGGCTAGGTAAGGTCATTAGGTCAATCAACACAGTAACAATGCCATAGGGTATAACGAACACATGAGGTCAAAGGTCACTAGTGATGGTCTAGGTCCAAATATCTAGGTCACGACATAGGTAAGGCCAAGGTAGGGGTAAAATAATGAGTCCCCAAAGGAGGAAAAATGGAGGTAGGAAGTGACGAGGTCAGGAAAGGTAAGGTAATGGGATGGGTAAAAGGTTGGATGGGAGTAACGAATCAAGGCAAAGGGTTGGGTAAAAGTGAAATGTGATGTAAATGGTGAGTTATGCATGGTTGATGAATCATTTTAGGGTTGAGAATGGTCGAGCTAACCTCCAAAGGCCCCAAGCCCTTGGATTTCTACCTACATAGTCCTAGCGAAAAGGGACCTCAGGGCTGATGTAGTTCTCCCATGAGCTAGGGAAGAATATAAAAATAAGTTGGTAGGTTTGTGGGCATGTTGTGGGTTTAGGTTTAATAGGTGTGGGTAGATTATAGGTAAAATGATGTAGGGAAGGTGATTATGGTGAAAGGAAATACTACCCCAAAGGTAAGTGTCAGTACCTAGTCTTGTATAAGGTAATAAAACATAAACAAGGATGGTTAAAAGATAAGAGGGGGCAATAAAGCCACATGATTGGGTAGGATCATACAGAGTAGATCATACCTTGGAGGGTGATGAACACAAGACCTAAAATACATTACACGATTAATCGGTCTATGACGAAGGTAGTCATAAGATCACCAAATTTCTAAATTCCAAAATGTCCCTTGAGGTAATTGAGGAAATGAGAGTGAAAATGGTAAGGTGGGTGAAAGGTAGTTAATTTTATATGTTTTGGGTGACAGTCTTTTGGGCAAGGGTCCAAGAGTCACAATGGGCAAGTCCATGACTAAAAGTTTTTTTTTGTGATAGATTGATCAATTTGGAAAGTCTATATGGGATAAATATTATAGTACTCCTTGAGGTATTCGTGAAGGCGATCGATGCAGAAGCTTCGGTTTCTCTCACTTTTTTTTGAAAGCTTCACATAGCTGTCCTTTGAGGGAGAAGTCTAGTTATAGCAGCAATTTTGTCGAGAGGAATATGTCCCTTTGATGGAGTCATATTTTTATTAGAAGTTTGAATCAAGGAGTTTGGTCCCATTCGAGGTCTTTGAAATCATGGACAAGACCAAGGTGAAGGATAGGACTCTTGTTCAAAAGGAAAGGTGGAATGACCATGGGATCTCATCTAAAGGTAGAAGAAAAGTATCCATGAGAATCATGCTATGTGTAGTGTTGTGGTACACATATTCAAGAGAAGATAACAAGTGATGGGTACTCACATTATTCTTGTTTAATCGTTAGGGAGGTGTATGGAGTGAATAGTGCTCAAGGGATGAGCTTGTAAAGAGATAAAGGGTGAGGTAGGACAATGAGTCAACAATAGAATGGTCGAAGATGTAATGCATTAAGGGGCTTAGTTTCAGTTTACTCTTAAGTGAGGATAAGCGATAGGCACTTGATCCATGGGTATGAGTTATGATGTATGGTCCAAGCCAATTAGGAGTGAGTTTTCCTGTTTACTTTTTTTCTCGCTTTGGTTATGTGTTGATTTTCTTTCAAGACAAGGTCACCAACTTGGAAGGTTCATTTATGAAAACGTTTGTCATAAGCACGTTGTAACATCCACATTTTATACATTAGAACAAGTCAAATTTTTTTATTTTTTTTAATAAATGCTTCCTGGTTCTAAATACATAATTTAGAACTCACAAATCAAGCAACCATTCTTATAACGAGATAACCATATGCAGTTTGTAATGACTCGGAGTACCTCCGATCTATTCATTCCATGACTCGGTAATCTACCGATCTATTCATGTTTATTAAGAGTTAGCGTTTTTTATTTAACACATCACTCTTGCGGTTCTCTTCCCTAATATGGGATTGAGAATGCTGTCTAAGGAACCTATATGAATAATTGATACCATTATTCATCGGCATCTCATCCCTTAGACTAGGTGACTTAGGACAACACAATCAAGCACTTGCGATACTTTGGCCAAAGATTTGAAACATACTGCTTATGTCTCGTATTCCTTAACGACATACTCATCATAACTGGAATATGTCCTTCATTCCATTCCTATGTTATATAGAATGTCTTATACTTGACTTCATCGAGTCCTCCTATCCCAAGTTATTCACTCGAAAACAGATTAGTAAGGTGACAACGTTATATGGATGCTCCCGGACTAGGGATACGATGACATACTTGGGTCAACTCTAGTTAAACCGGTGTGTCAAGATACCCCAGTCTCCTAGGCAGCCTTATAACGTGACCACATTCCTAATCGGTCCCAGAGTAACTTGTTCGAGTTTAAGGTGTAAATCTTAACGATCAATGTAAAGGGTGTCGTCATAAGTCACCTACATTGTTGTATCTTTGAGAAGATCTTAATCTTCTCGAAGGTACAACCTCAGAATTGACTTGTGCATCGCCAACCTTTAAATCCGCCTCAAAGATCTACTTATTAAAAAGTGTTACATACGTTGAGTTAAATTATACCATAAGACGCTCCCTTTAAGGGTAGTCTTTCCCAATCCCCGGGTTCCTCACCTTAGAATGACCTTTCTTAATAAAACCCATTACACAATGAAGTTATTAAGACTATGGTCCCATCAAGGAGTTCATAGAATATACATAATTCTAAATCAACGAAATTGGACAATAACCCATAATCTTCACATGTGATTGCCAACCGAACCCTTTTTAGGTTTATTTCAGTTCTCATAACTGAATTTATATCTTACTTATTAGTATCGAGATATAGTGATTAAGAATCCAATTAAACGTTGTCCTGGCTTAATCAAGACTAGGAATTAATAATTTAATTCAGCTTGTTTAGCGTCCTGCTTAGGTTTATTTTAACCCTAGCTTCCAGAAGACAGTGATCTAAATTTCAATTTAGCTTTAGATAGAACATACTAGAACTGCTAAACAATCATAAGTATTCAGTCACATATTCTTGCAAGCTTACATTGATAATCACAAAAGTCTCCAAATTATACAATAATAACAATGCTCTTAAGATCATTTGAACCGAAGAAGGTCAAACTATCAAGATACGAATACAAACATATAAGTATCAAATATCTATTTCCATTCCTTTCAGAACTAATCAAATACATTTTATGCATTCAGCATACTTGATACAATATTTCAACAGAAAAAGAACATCTTTCCTCATATAGTACATTTAGAGAATCAAGCTGTAATTCATCATAAAACCAAATTAAACAATCTGAACATCCTATTAGATCTGCGTGCTTTTACCACTTACGGCAACCATCTGCAAAAATTGTCAACATGGGTCAGTTCGATGAACTGAGCATGATAAGCACTAACTCTTAAAACAATTACAATCCACCAACTGTTTTCATTAAACAACCTGTTTAAATGAGATCATTTCACCAAACAAGTAAACATATTTCAGACTATACTTTTGTAATACAAACATGACTATAAACGCGTAACTCATATTATCGTTACTGAATAGTCATAAATACTTTTCAAATATTTCATCAAAATATTAGAAATCAAGGAGGACGAAAGTATTCCAAACAACTTTCCATCCGAATTCCAAGGACAACAAACATCAGACAGATCATTACATTCAACATAGTAAAATGAATATCTTAACAAATCATGATTCCATCTAGATGTTAAAACAGTTCCAATGGTTAGTTAAAAATATAACAACATATACTTTATAACAGAAGAGAAAGAAAACGAGTCATTCCTGTTTCCCTTCCAACAAGCTCATGACTGTACCGTCCCCTCGAAAGCAAAGCATTCACCTTATACGCATACGAATAAGTCAGACGAGCCACAAGAAGAACCACAGTTTTGTTAAAGTTTAAATTATAACAAACTCCTGTAGCTTACTAGCAGTACAGTAGCTCTCACGCCAAACAGTGATGAATATCTACCAAACAGACTCCACATGACCTTCCATACGAAGCGACAAACAAGAAGATATTCAATGCCATCGCCTGTCGAGGTGCAGTCGACAGCTCCTTAGTTCAGTCAAGCTCAAGACTAGATATCCATGCAACAGAAGACGTAATCATGCTCAAACACGACAACAATCCCTCTCAGCAACATACAGCTCATTCTAATCCCTACTAAACACTGTAAGGTTTTAGATCCAAGGTCGAAATCAAAAGAACTTCCCTTTTATCGCAGTCAACAAGAGACTCATTAACATTAAAGAAAATGATGTTTCCCTATGACTATGCAGAGATATTCATACGAAATCCACGCAACATGCACAGCCTCATTTAACTGGAATTATTCAGAAAGGAAACATAACATACCGTATTCACATCTGAACTCATTCAGAGGTTGAAAAGTATGGTATTCACGACCCACTTTTACAGAGGCCAAGATACATGATATCTATCTATACATTAAGGAATCCAACAGAGCCAAAAACAATAAGTGTTCATAATCAGGCTTATATAGAAGCAGAAACACTGGTTACCTATCAAGGATTTCAACTGAATCCGAACAACAGTATTCACGATAAAGCTTCTACGAAGCTGATATACAAGATAAATATAAGTTAAGGATTCCAACCGTGCCAACAATGGTAAATATTCAAAATCAGGCTTATACAGAAGCTAAATACTGATTTCGTAACAAGGAATCCAACTGAGCCTCTACAACAATATTCACTCAAGCTTACACAGATAGGAAACGTAAAAAGTACACCAACTGAGTCTGTACCAAAAATTCATTGCTAAACGAAGGTATTCATTACAAGATAACAGAAGTCGTATTACCAGTTACCCCTCCAGGACTCCGACAGAATCAAGCTACCAGTATTCACATACATGGCTTCTACAGTAGTCCATAATATACGAACCATTCCATGGACTCCACAGAGTTATTTTGTATATAAATTAATATATTGCAAACTATCAATGGGTTGAATCCCATAATCACAACACAAGGGGGAAACAACTTCTACTAGGTCGCATTGAAATACTGTAAACACAACAAGTTATCCATTCACAAATAACTTTAAGTATCATAGTGAAACCCAACAAGATTCAGTAACCACCACCTATAATAACCATGACAGAACTTACAAAGAAGTCGAATTATACTGAACATTCAAACAAAAGTCCAACAGTATCCTTTCCGACAAGTATCAACAACAAGTATCAACTGTAGCCTGAACCCAACAAGGAAACAATTCATGGGCTCCCAAAGAGCAGGTTTAGTATACTTTCTTGCATGCATTTCACAAACTTTAGCTGGAATGCAAAACACAATGAAATAGTGCAACAGTTCGAAACACAATGCACACCCGTCAAGGGTTAAATTGAAAAATCGAACCAGTAAGAAGATACAGTAACAAAATCACACAAAGCTACCATAAAAACCATCTGAACCCAAAATCATCTGAACAGAGTTGTTCTAATGAAATCATTTGAAAGAAAGCAAGATTTTTAAAGGTTAGGGCCTAACATGCCTAGTTATTTGCTTAAAAATCCGAAGAAGACCACTGAAAGAGCTCGAGCCTTCTCCTCTTTTTCCAAGTTAGATTCACCAAAAAAAATTTGTTATTTCCATGACTTATAAATTTTCCTTGCCAGAGAAAAGAGCGAGTTACACTCATATTTTCCATGCAACTCCCAAGTGGCGAGTGCGAAGAACCAAAGTGATCGATCAGAGAGAGAAAACCTGGAGCGCATGAAAAACCAAACAAACTACTAGTTTTCCATTTTGCATGCCTTCCCGTGAAACCCGAGCTCGAAGACCGAGTTCATTAATTGCATTTACTCCAAATCTCCCGCTCAATTTCCATTGCCACCGACCGCCATAGTTGGCGATGGATAAAAATAGTTCGAAGACCATTTCTAACTTTGGCGACTTGCCACGTCGGCTCTTGCTAGCCATTTAAACTTCTACCAAATTACCTGTCCTTCATACTTATCCATCCATTTAATGCCATAGAAACTACCGCCCATGGCTCGCACCCTTCCATAGGTCCCCTTTCTTCCTTGTTCATTAGTTAGGTTAGTAACATAGGTTAGGATTTAAGATGCGACTTAGTCTAACCTCCATAGCACAAAGTTACTAACTTAGAACATTTAGCTTATAGCTTAGGCCTAGGTTAGATTAACACTAATCTAACCCATAGATCATAGTTTAGTTTTAGGTTACTAACCTTAATAAATCCAGTTTAGGTCTAACATTTCAAATGCTCGGAAAAATAACCTACAACATACATTCACGAGCAGGATTCACTCACCTGCACCGAATAGGCTAGTTAAATAAATGTACCTGAATTTATTACACTGCCCACGATCAAGACCTTCCTGATATTACGATATCGGGAACCAATTCATTTAACATGATCAGCCTGAGTTAGACTCTGGAATAGCTTATTCAATGCATTCAGACCTTGCAACCTGCGTAAGGTCTATAATTTTAGTTCATCCCAAATAAACTTAAAGCATCACTTGGATCAATGCCACTGATCCAAGGCTGGGTCTTATACATGGATAAATCCACAATTCATTCCGAGATCAGATTAAACTCAGGTGTAAAATGAAAGAAATAAAAGATTCCAATCATATTCTGACTCAGTCAAAGATCTGCAATTTCAAAGAAGATACAGTCCATATCAAGCATGACTTCTCAATCAAAGGAACACATCCTTTTTACAAAATAAATCACATATCAACACTTGTATGCTCGGGAGGAAGTAATACAGCAGTTTAGGGTATTACACACGTTTGATACATTGTTGGCAAACTTGAAGGTCATCCAGAGCATTAAGATGATGCTCATCTAATAACTCTAGTTGTCTAAGGTGTCCCGATGAAATTCATCATCGGTAAGCATGTCATGGAGATAAATGTGGAGTGAGGGATCTGGACTTCGAGAGGCGAGAACAACATGTTATCCAAAATTCACCCCCGGGTAATTTTGATAACATGCATCAGAATTCTCAAGTCCCAGGCAAATAGATTGATTCAAGGCAGAAAATCATATTTCTAGGGTCCCCTCGGAATTTTTTCTAACTCTCCTGTCCAGGTTGAAAAGAGAAAGTTATGAGAAAAGGTGAAAAAGTTACAAAAACAAGCTTGGGCCAGGGAAAATCATGAAAAATGGCTAAGTCCTAGTCCAGGTGGTCCTTGGGACCGGTTGGGACATTGGGGCATGAATCGGCCAAAAGGGTGCCGGCGGTCCGCAGAGCAAAGGGACATCCAGGCCGTGAGGACGCGCGGGGCGCTTGAAAGGTGAAGCGGCCGAAGTTCAGAGGAAAATTAAATAACTGCTGAGTGGAACAGTCTGGGACATCTGGGCCGCGAGGACGCGAAGGACGCGAACCGCCCGGATCGACCGAAAAGGAGAACTTTCACACTGGGACAGTTGGGACATAGGGACGCGTGGGATATGAAGAGCTCGAGAAAGCCGAGAGCCAATCAGATCACGCCACGTGTCATCGGCAGAAAAGGGACAAGGAAGCCCATTTCGGGTGGATCGGAGGAATTTGTCCCAAGTAGTTTGGGACAGCTGGGCCGCGAGGACGTGAGGGACATGAAAATGGCAGGCCCATGGACGAATCATAGCATGACACGTGTCACAAGGGGAAACGTCCAAAATTTCAAAGGGCAAGGTTTGAAGCACTAGCCCGAGCCAATAAAAAGAGGACACGTGTCCAATGGAGTAGGGAAGTGCAGAGCTCGGGAGGATTTGGAAAATTTGGCCAAGTTTTGGCTGAAAAGCTAAAAGCAAAGGTCTCCTGTGCACCCTGTCAACCAATCAATGCATGCCACGTGTCCCAAGTGGCGGGGGCGCGGAGGAAAAATGAAATATTTTCCAAAGTGTTATAAAATTTAAAATTTTCAAGGAAAACCCACGCGTAAGGAAAGGAGAGAGAATTTCTCATCCAATCGAGCCCGACACGTGTCATCTAGGTGGCGAGAGCACAAGAAAAAAATTTGAAATCCATTTTTGCCTGTTTTGTGCCCTAAATCTTCAGATCGCCATATCTTTCGATCCAGAGCTCAGATTTGCACGTTCTTTATATCATTGGAAAGCTTATAAAATTCTCTACATGATTCTAGGGTCAATCTTGAATTTTAGTGCGATCTGAGAGAGAAAACTCAAAAATAGCTCGACGCGTGTTCATGGCCGTATGACATTTCAGCGACCAAATTTAACGCAGAATGGGTCGCATTCTCCTGCAATTCGGTCAAAAATGATAGGGTATGGGTTTGTAAGGTCCCCATGCCATTTTAATGCATCTGCAGTCAATGAGGAATGGGCTCCCACGTTTTGTACATTTTCTCTCTCCTGGGCTCGACCCATGCAATGTAAAAGCCAGATTTGGCTCATTTTCAAAGGCGGGAACATTTTATTGCACATAGCAATCTTCTTCTTTCACCTCCAAAGCAAGTGATTGTTGCGAATCGAGATCTCTTCAAAGACTGTGAACAGGTTTTACCTCTCGAGGTTGTAATGCGATGGTTTTGAGACTGGAAATGATAATGCAAGCTTTGTGAATGGGTTTCACCTTTGTTTGTATTATTTTCTTCATTTCAGATCCTGAATTATATCTTATCACCATGTATGTTTTATGTTGCAATCTTTTGTCGTGTCTATTTTCTTGATGAAAATTATTCACCACTACTTTTGGTGCATCACCATCTTTAGTTAGTTTCAATTTTTACACTTCTATCCCTGTCTCCTTGCAATTTAGAGTAGGATTAGGATCTAAACCTCTCGTAGTTGTGCAAATATAGATCTAAATCGAGGATTTTGAGGAACCGCCTCTAATCTGGAGATTCCTCTCTCGATTTCCTCACAAGTCCCCACACTTGAGAGAGGTTTCCATGTTGTGCAATCACACCGGATGCAAGAGTGATCAACCTAGAAGCCTGATCGCATCCGAAGTGCTGCGAGCCTGCAACAACAGTTTTGGCATGTCGGGTGGGACACTAGAGGTCTCATTTTTATTGCAGCAAATTTGATGTGCATCTGCTGCAATTTTCTCGCTTGAAAAGAGCTATTATTTGCATATCCGGCACTCCAGGGTAAGAATCAACTGGTTTCAGCAGTGTAGGCCTAAAAACTCATGAGAAGAATCACCACAAGGTCAAGAGTTGGAGAAGAAGAAGTGCTATTTGAATACCTGCAATTATCTCCAAGAAGAAGGCAAAGAGGAAGAAGGACTCAAAGGTCTCCATCTCCACCAAACAGAACTCTCTCAACTCCTCCACCTGGTAGGCCTTTCATTCAGTCAACAAGGGTTTTAAGACCAATTAGAATGGCACAAAACAACCCCTACGTCAACTTCACAGGCAGCAGCCCACTTGCCCTCAATGCACAACATCCAATTCCTATTACAGCCTTGAAGAACATTCCCTACTTCACTGGAGAAAATCAGACTACTCCAGTGCGATCATGCTTAAAGATATTGCTAACCTTTGTGCGATCCATGAAATCAATGAAATGCAAGTGGTACAAGGGTCAAGTTGTTGGCGTCTTCATTCAAGGGTAAAGCATTGCAATGGATTAGAAGCCTTGGAGTGGTTCTATCACAAATTGGAATCAGTGTGTATAGCACTTCATGAGCAATTTGGAGAGAAGGGAGACAACTTGTCTCTTTTGGAGCAGCGGTGACAACTATCAAGAGAGCTCCCAATGAGCAGCTGACCGATTTCAACTTCAGATTTCAAAGGACTTGGGAGAGAATTCCATGGCGGTCGAGGCCAACAACGAAGGTGCTTTTCTCTACTATCTCAAAGCTCTAAATTCTTATATTTCTATGTTAATTCAGTCCATGGGAGGCATAACTATCCCTATGGCTTATAGCATTGCCATTAGGGCTGAAAATTGTTTGATCCAAGCTAGAAAACTTGCCCCTAGACCTCCCATGCCATTGTTTCCAAGTTTATAGAGCCCAAGCACCAATCAAGCACCTAATTTGGCTCCTTCTCCCACTCCTAGAAATCGAGTTCAAATGAAGCTTCCACTTCATCTCCAAGTGCCCCAAATGAGCTTCAAGAAGTCATGAAGCAATTGCAAAACTTAGGCAATGAGCTGGTTACTCTCAAAAGGCAGCAGGCCCAAGGTTTTAGACCTTCTTATCAACCCCAAGCTCAGCCTAACAGGCAGCCATACCAACCACAAAGGCCACCTAACCCAGCTGCAAATGTGAATCAAACAAGGCCTCCTGCCAATAGACCATTTCAGCCCTATAATCCAAATGCCATATCTGCCTCTAAGGCATTGGTGCCAACACAAAACAACATTACTCAGGAGTATGATTGGTGTTTTCCATGCAATGAGCCTCATAACTAATCCATGTGCTTCAATGGTGCTTTGAATCAAGCACTAATGGTGGCAACTAATCGGTGTGGAGGGTGAGATCAGTCAAGAAACAACCAACAACAAGAAGCATTCCAATAGCAATCAGCCCCAAATGACACCACATTGGTAAATTGGCAGCGAGAGGATTTTGTGGCATGAACCGGTAGTTTCTCAAGGTGTTACAGCCAACACAAGGTCAAAAAGGAGGAATTTGGGTGAAGAACGGCTATTAGCCCCAACCAATCCACAACCTCCCATGGCTCCATAAATGGTTGGCAAGTAAAATCCAATTTCAAATGCACAAGGGCAGCAAAGAATAGCTCCTAGACCAACTCAAATACCGGTTGTTCTTTGCCCACATGCAAGGAGTGAATGTGTAAACCAAGGGACAGCAAAAGGATACTTCATCCCCATTCAGTATCATTGATCAGATGAAGAAGACAAACGTCAATATATCAATGTGGGAATCCCTATCTATCCCAGGCCAAAGAGATCTGCTACAAGCTGCCATGAAGGGCCCAGCCAACTCCGAATCAGCAAGTTTAGATGCAAGACAAAGTGCTTACAAATGCTTTTGCTAGCACTGAGGGAAATCATGGAGGACAAAGAAGGTAAAATGTTGAAGCCCTCCTTTCTACATGTTTCATTGATAATTGGAAATCAGCTAGTGCACAATTGCATGATAGACTCCGGGGCAAGTAGCTCGGTAATGCCTAAACAGAGATAGCTAATCGGCTAGGGCTCCAGTATGAAACAACATCCAAAGGGGTAGTGGTGGATGGAACAGCAAGATAGCAATAGTTGGAGTGATTAGAAACTTGAGTCTTACCTTGCATGCATGTCCAAATGTTGTTGTTTTACAAGATATATCAGTCATGCACCTTCCACCACTCTTTGCCTGTGCTTGTCAAGGGACTTCACAGCCAAGATTGGGGGATATTTGTCTTCCTGATTGGTCACACATGCTTTGTTCGAGCGAGGTATGGAACTAAGGCTACAATCAGTCCGAACCTATTGAGCCTTACACTCCAAGTCGATTAATGCCAATTGCTCAAAGATTTGATCAAGAAGATCACCCAAGCACGATGAAGTCGACACTAAGGTTGGAAGCATCTTGGATCTAACTCTTGATGAATGGGCAAACAAGGTGCATGATTTTGATCCTTATCAAGAAGTGGAAGAATCTGAGCTAGGGGTCTATTGCATACACGAAGAAAATCAGCCTATTCCTAGCATCACCAAGCCAAACCACAAGGATGACAATGAGGTATGGCAGCTGTTTTGATGGATCAAGGAGTAGGCAAGGTGCGCAGGAGGTGGAGCCATGCTTGTTTCACCTCAAGGAATAA
>CM031234.1:1037880971-1038008471 GCA_018340775.1 Taxus wallichiana var. yunnanensis
AATGAGATTAAATGGAAATAATCTTGGTCACAATTGGAGTGTCTTCCTTTCTTGCAAAATGTGTCATGTTCATCTTTTAGATTATATTGGAACACCTATTGTTGTTGGAAATGGTTATTACTTATATCTTTGATAGAAATGGAATGGTTATTCTTGTTTGCATTAAAAGAAAGTTGAAGTATCCATACTAGAGATGTATTATTAAACTAGTTGAAAGGAGGTAGTTGTTAAATCATTAGATTAAATGGAGGAATTTTTTTATCATCATTTTGTAGAATGAGTTGGGTATGGAATCATTTTAAATTTCTCAACTTAGCCTTAGATGTAATATACAAAGGAAATACATATGTACATTCCTACTTAAATTTGACTATGGTTAAGTTAATTTCATAGGACTACTCCACAAATTCCTTTGGTTATATATTAAACTAACTAGTGTTTTCCATCTAACAAAAAAAGATTGTAAATAAATCGAGTTATTTTAATATTATTAATATTATTTCAATTTAATAATAATAATGAAATTACAATAAATGTAATAATACATACATACATACATATATATATTATTGTTATTATTATTAATAATAAAATTATTATTATTATTATTATTATTATTTTTATTATTGGTAAATAGTTTTTTGAAAGGGACTATACCCTTTTACAACAGTGCTCAAAAGCAATATTTTACCCCAAAAATCCCAACAATAGAAAATAATCTGTCAAGAACCAGCAAAAGCAAAACAACTGCTTCAAAAACAGCTAAAAAAACAACAACTTAACAGCAACACAGCTGCCCAACAACTGTGCAGTTGGCCATTTGCCTAGATGTAACAATAATAGCACCAAAAACGACAAGAATCATACCTTGTCTGAAGTGGTGGGGGATTTAGATTTGGCATTTCCCTTCTTTTTCCTATCCACCACTGTCCATTCCAGATTTCCTGCATCCAATGCAATCGGAAGAGCAACTACAATGGATTTGATGGGGATGTGACCCATAGGAAGGGGGCCGAAACTTCCTTAAACACTGAATCAACAATTTGTGGAGAATAGTCTGTAGGTAGTTTCTCTGTGTTGGTCTGTGAATCAACCATGACGGGTGAGTCAACTTGCAGGGGGGCACTAGAATCCTCAACTGGATCTAAGTCAATTGTAAGATGTTCAGGTAGAGAATCCTTCCACCAGGCAGTTTTGGTCTTTTGTTTGGAATGTTCACAATCATTTGTAACATGACCAGTTTGGAAGCAATGCCAACATCTGAAGGCAAGTCTCTCATAGTCAATCCTCTGTACCCAAAGCCTTTCTCCAATTTGAAGATTGATTTTTGCTGGTAAGAGTTTGGAGGTATCAATATCAACCAGGATTCGAGCAAACGTAGTATGTGTTTGAATGGAGGTCTTATCATCAACTGCCACACATGAGCCAAGAGTATCTCCTATAGCAATGAGACAAGATCTGTTCCAAAGTCTGTAACGAAAGTCCTGTTTAACGAACCCAAATCGGGTAGGTATCAAAAGACTCCTTTAACGGTCGAAGGACGGATACCATGGTTTGGACATAAGCCCATGTTCCCCCCAAACCCAATGCTGGCTAAAAATTAAATCCCTATTTGCAGGGGTTTCAAAGACAGCAATGAAGTAAGCTTTAGCACAAGGATAAAGCTCAATCTTACCTTTATTTTTTCCCTCCATCTCTGGGCTATCTAGTCATGGAGCTGAGAAAGCTTAGGCCAAAATTTATGGAATATGCATATGACACCCAGCTGGGAGAGATTTTCCTCCTCCTTAAGAATCTTTAGAAGTAGATCCTCCTCGATTTTCAGCGTCGGGACCTCCTGGGAGGGTTTCAAGAGCTCATTTCTGTATTCTCCTTTTGTTTGGAGACCACTGAAGCATAAGATGTGGACTTATCTCCACCAGAGGTTCCTGTGTGACTGATTTTTTTGATTGGCATTGGCAATATTTCCCTTGAGACTCTGAAGCGAGTTGGATCTATCCATGCTCTTGAGAGAAGATCCGTCATTTTTAAATGATCCATAACCATTGTTGAGTTTTGTAGGAGAGGCTGAGCCATCTTTACCTGTCCCAATAGAGAGACCCCTATTTTGTGACAGGTCGGAGAAACTCTATCTCAAATTTTCTAAAAAGGGGGGTCTTGGTTAGCATCGAAAGCCATGTCAATCCAAGAGATTGGTGCTTTATTTTCCATGCCATTTTTACAGCCACCGCCATCAGATCTACATGGTAGGGGCAGGTTCCCATAGCCGCCGCCAATGAGAAGGGCTTCCTATTTTGATTCACAAAACTCTAAATGCGAATCTCTCTGCAATCATGCCTCCTCCAAAGCCAGCTTTCTAAATTTGATCCATGCACAAATTGAGAGGGGGCTCACACTGACTGCGTGAACACGTAGCAACCATGGCGGCTAGGGCACGGCGGTTATTATTATTATTATTATTATTAAATATTATTTATTAATGTTAATGAGATTATCAATAAATATATTAAGAAAAATTTAGTAGACAAAATTTATTAAAAAGGGAAGGGTTGAAGTGGCTAAATCCCCCTTTTTGGCGCATTGTTTTAGTGTTGACCAAAGGGCCTAGGTTGGAATATGGATGGTGAGTTGGGGGGGGCACCACCCCCACCCAAACCCATATTAATATGGGTTGGGGTGGGGGTGGTGCACCCCCAACCCACAAACATTGTAATTTATATTAATATCTCCCCAAACAATACAAAACTTTGCTAATATCTATCCCATCACAGCTTTTATAACAATGATGCCAAATAATATGTGCGGCCTGTGTAGTTTTTAATCCACATTTTTTCAAAATATAAAGTATAGACTCGTGTGTGTGTGTGTGTGTGTGTGTAAATATTTGTATATTTATTTTCGGGTTTTTATAATTATTTTGGAATATATATATATATATATATTTTGTTTTGAAGTACATACATACATGTATGTATATACTTAAAATGAGAGTATTCTCAAAAGAAAGAGAATGTAAATACAAAAAAATAATATAGATCTTTTGGGCAAATGAAAAATACCCAAATGGGTATTTTTGTTAAATCAAGCTTACAACAATAATGGAAATTACAAACCTTAGAATAGGGTATAATAGATCAACTTGTAAAAATCAAAATGGAATAGAGTTGGGTTTTGTATATCCATCCCAAGCTTGACCCTTCTCATCCATGGCTTCCTTCTCTTCCTCTTTCCTTTAACAAAAAAATGAAGGAATTAGTCAAATGAAAAGAATAAAAGAAACTCTCCTTTGGGATTAGGGTTGTTTTGAAATCTATAGATCCAATGGTCTAGATTAGTTTCATCCAAGGGCCAAGATTGTCCCCTATAAATGTTAGGTGAAAGTAAGTGAGATATTCATTTGATCACATGGGTCATGTTTTGAATGGGGCCACTTGAGTGGAGTAGGGATTAATTTCATTTTATAACATTTTAATTAAATGGTGTTTTTTGTTTATAAAAGCCACTTGACCATTATAATTAATTTATCCAATCTACCATGTTATAACTAAGTAAGCTTCATTATAGGAATTTAGCTTAAGTGTGTTTAATAAATGGAAGGGTAAATAGACCTAGACCTTTTTATAATAAATTATGGAATGACTTTCGAATTCCTTAATTAAATTAATTTAAGATTATAGGAACAAAATTTTTAGACCTATTTGAAGATGAAATATTTTATTTAATTAATTTTTGACGATCATCTCATAATCGAGGATTAACTTATCTTTTCTTCCGTCCTTTAACAAAAAAAAATATTTCGCTATTTTAACCTTTGTTTGGTTTTGGGTTTTGTGTGTAATTTTTGTGGGCGTTACACTTGGTATTAGAGTTGTGGGTTGAACACTTGGACCCCAGGGGCACACTAGAAAACACGAAACAAAAACAAATAAACCTAGCGCAACTTTAAACTTAGTACACACAACTATGCATGATGTTTTGAAACATAGAAAATTTAGAAAACTGAAAACAAAAAAAAAACTTAGATGATTATAAACTAACTCTCAACTTGGTCTATGTAGGAGGTGCGGACCAGACGAGGGGTTCCTACACGTGGATCTAGACCTACCACCCCTAGATCAGGTAGTAGCAGCTATTCTACCCTAGATATTATAGATGCTACATGAGGTTAATGCCACTGTACACGAATAATCTTTAGGAGGGTGACCTAGCAGGAAGGACAAAGAGCCATTAGTGGAGGCTCGTGTGCCTTCACATCACAAAGGTAGATAACTCCCACATGGAGTCAATTACACATGATTCACCTCCTAGGGAGTTCAGAGATTGAGATGTGATGCACAGAGACAGTCTAGGAGCCCTAGGCCGAGAGATGAGCAGGTTGAGAGGCCTAGATGGCGACATTTGTCTGTAGCAGAGCACATTAGAGAGATACTTAAGTTGTACCCACCTCATTTTGCTAGAGACATAGGCAAATTTTAGGATGAGGCATGGTTAGTTAGCTTGAGCAGATGCTTCAAGATATGCCTTTTTCTAGCAACAAGAAATCTTGTGTTGCCATTCACCTTCTGAGGGACGAAGCTAGAGTTTGGTGGAGGACCAAGGAGCAAAAGCTCCATGTAGATTATGAGACAGTCACTTAGGAGCTCTTCGAGGAGAATTTTAGGAGTAGATATATTTCCAGGAGATTCATTCAGTAGCGGATCGATGAGTTCTATGATCTGATGACAGCCTCCATGGCGGTAGTAGAGTATGAGGAACAATTTCTGGATCTACTTCAGTATGTAGACTACATGCAGGACGAGCAAGTTTGAGTGCACAGGTTCATCAGGGGCCTGAACTTGGACTTGGGTGGGGCTGTGTGTATTCTTTCCCACAAAAATTATCATAGGTCGTGGACAAGGCCTATATTACGAGAGAAACCAGGAGGAAGACTCAACAAGAATGTGTCGAGTGAGGATTCACATACATGATAGCTCTGAAGACAATAGATTGAGGGGATCAGCTCCTCCTCCTCATGGGGGACACACTTCAACATAGTATTCCTTCTCGGCCTCCTCCACCTCCTCGCAGCAACATCATCAAACTCAACCACACTTTTGAACTCCACAACACCATGATGCATAGACATGGCATAGTATGGGACCTCTAGCTAGGGGGCCAACATGACACATGCTCCCCCTTGAGCACACCGAGTCAACAAGAGCACATCCACCGCAACACCCACATATATCTATGAAAGGGTCATCATGTCCTTTAGCACGTACTACTTGGGCCACCTAGAGGACTATTTTCACAATGGAGAGGACTAGGTACTTGTTATGGATGCAATGTGCATGGACATCATTGGAGAGAGTGCCCTCAGAACCCTATTAATCAGGGTAAGGCACATGTTTCTGAGCCTATTGTTGGTGACATGGCTAAGATCCATAGGATATATGCAGCAGCTTGAGAACTGTCAGGGCAGAGCACCAAGGCATGGTGATAGAGACCCCATGTAACATTGGTAGTATTTCTATCCCTTTTTTATTTGATGCGAGCTCATCAGATTCTTTCTAGTAATCTTTGTGGAATTCAGAACTCGCCAACATTGGAAGCACTCAAAATATGATCTTTTGATAGTATTCCCCGTCTATCTATATTGGAAAATATACCCTATGAGGCTGCTATATATACCACATATGAAGTCTTTTTGAAGTTTTATGTTTGCCTCACACTTCAGAGCTGCTCACCGATGTTGTCACTGATGATCTCTGCCCAATTGATTATTGAATCAGCTCGTTGATCTCAATGGTTCTCACGAAATCATACATTCATGAGTGGAAGTTATGAGTGTTGACTTCTCCACTTAACCTAAAAAGCAATTTAGTAATATCATCCACTTCCTACACCAAATTGGATCATGGAAGAGTCCTCAAGAACTTTGATGGAGACCTGGCTTCTTCATATATCTTCTATTCATTATGCCCACACAATTTGCTTTGTGTTTCTCCCATTTGTGTCGTCCAACATTCTCCCACCGGTCATGTCAGAATCTTCAGACAATAATTAATAAATTATGCATCTAGCCTAATTATTGTCTTTCCCACAACATCTCGAATTGTTCTGGAAAGAGGATGATATGACCTTGCACACTCCATAACAAATTCAGGCAACTGAGCTATGACCGGAAATGTTGAAGCTTGAATAATCCCACTACTTTTTATTACCTGCATGAGGGATGTCCTTCCAGCCCTAGATCTATCAATTAATTCGAGATGGGTTCAGGGCCTATGTCTTGTGTCATTGATATCAAAAAATCTAGAAGCTATGCATGACTCTGATGATCCTTCTCTTTCATCACGCTTCATCATGACTGGAGAAATCTTCATATGAGTAATCTTTATATGAATAATCTTTCTCGAGTTCTTTTTCTTTTAATCCTGCCAGAATTCCTTGTAATTGGATCAATTTGTGCAGATCTAGCAATTTATTCAGATTCGGAAGATATATTCAATGTACTTGACATTGATTTGAACTCCCTTTCACTTATATGAACACCTGCAATTAATTCATACAAATATGGATTCTAGGGCATGAATACTTGATTTCTATCACCAAAATCTGCATATAAAGCCTACTACCCTAAAATTTGAGGCTTTTCTTGCATGCAAAGCAAGCATAAATATTTTTAAATTCACTTGGGCACTTATACCAACATGCAAATAATTATCATAGCAAAAATCAAGCTATTCCAACCCTAGGTGCCAAACCTTGAAGCTTCTTAGCAATGAAAAACACTCTTTAATGCAAAAACCTCCTTCCCTTGGTGCCAAAACCTGTATCAGGCTGCAATCCTTAGCAAAAATAATTAATTGCTTCTTCATTATGGCATCCCATGCTTATATAGCCCTCTGCATACTATTTTTAATAATTGCCCTTCCTATTTCTGGAAATTTAATTAATAAATAATCATGTCTATTCATCCAAATTGGGCACCCAATTATGCATGTTGTTGGTTACTTTTTAATAAATTTATTTTATTTATTTTTAGCATGCATCCTTCAGTTCTCTTTGGCTTGTCTTTTTGCATTGAATTTCCTTCCATACATGGCGCCAAAATTGGGTGAAAAACCATAAATAAATATCATTAAATACATTGTTTAATGCCAAGGTGGGTCACACTTTTTGGCAAGGGTAATTTCTAAAAATAGGAAGTCAACTTTGATGGGAATTTCTACTCTACACTGCAGCTCCAAAAATCCCCTCTTCCACTTAAGTTATTTGACTTTCATAATGAGAATTTTACCCTACAAGGTAGGTAAGAAATTCCTCCTGCCTGCCACCTCTAATATTCCCATTGCAGCTTAAGTGAATTTGACTTCATGGGAAAAAGTACCCTAAAAGGAAGATAAGAAATTCCCGGTTGCTTGCCACTACCAAAATTCCCATTGTAGCTTAATTGTATTTATTCCAAAAGCACGACTTGGCTAGGAGAGGCTTTTTTGCTTGACTTCATATTTTTGGTTAGAAGTTTGCCTTCTGAGATTGATCCTTCTCAAGTTCCAAGGCCGTAAATTATCTCCATACGCTCTAGAAATTAAACAAACTATACAAAACAAAGAACGAACCCATGGGAATTTAATAGACAAATGTGGAAAAACTAGAGAAAAACATAAAAGAAATAAATAAAAATGAAAAATGTTGCCAGAAGTTTAGACAATGCTCTGAATTCATTCCTAGTGAAAATCCTATTGAGATGTGTGAATAATGGCATGCAAAAATTTAACAAGATTCAACTGGAGCACAATTTACTTCAAAGAGGCTTTATTTATTTAATAAATAATTAAATAAAAATTTCCGTAGATAAAACTTGGTGGAGGGATAAAATGAGTTTCAACATTTGGGTATTTGTTGAAATTGGCTCATATGATTCACTAGGAATATCTTAACATAATACAGACATCTTCTGACAATAAAAACACGAAAAGAACGTTATTTTAAAAAGAACAATTTTTTTTTAAATGGGTAGTCCCAAATTTCAGGGTGAAATATGGGGACACCTGTATGCCCACTCCTTGCTAGACCCCAAACATAATACATTTCCTTCAAACAGCCCTATGCCCTCTAGAGTTGGGTAAATTAAAAGAAGGTATTTTAGACTCCAATCCATTTTGTATGTTCTCATTGATGGCATCTTGTTCAAGAAAGACGTGAATGGATTTCTCTTGAGATGTGTTTCCACAAATCGATTGAGATAATACTATTTGAGTTATATGATGGAGAAGTTGGAGGTCATTTTTCTCCAAGAGTAATGGCCCTCAAGATCATAAAGGCCAATTATTATCGACCACATTGTTCAGTGACTTCTATGCATGGATTAAGAAGTGTAAGAAGTGTGCATTCTTCATAGGAAAGGAGAAACTAGCAGCACTACCCCTCCACCCAATCTCAGTTGATCAACCATTCATGCAGTGGGGATTGGAATTCATCGGGGTCAACAATCCAAACTCAATCCAAGGCCACAAGTGGATCCTAATAGTAAAAAATTATTTCATGAAGTGGGCCGAAGTAGTGGGACTCAAGGAGGCAAATAATTTTAGTATACTAGACTTCTACGAGGGCATTGTTACCAGATTCGGTGTCCCAACCACTATCATATCATATAATGTTCCAACATTCCTTCATACTAAGATAACTGAGTGGGATGTTAGGAACGAGATATATTTGATCACCTCCTCTAATTATTACCCCTAGGGTAATGGGAACGTTGATTCCACAAATAAGAACTTATTGAGGATTATCAAAAGGACTCTAGATGAAAACCAAAGGACATGGAATACCAAGCTCAAATCAACCTTGTGGGCTGATAGAATCACACAAAAATATCAACTGACAACTCTCCCTACAAGTTACTCTATGGAAAAGAGGCTAGGTTGCCCATATCTCTCGAGTTACCAACACTAGAGCTTCTCAAGCAGCTGGAATTATTGTAATTTGACCCCATGGAGGCTAGATATGCAGAAATCATGGAGTTAGAGGAGTTAAGAGAGCAATTAGTGCAAACCATGGAGAAGGAACAAGATTTGGTCAAAAATATTTTTGACAAGAAATCTAAATCCAAGAGATTCCAAGAGGGAGATTTGGTTTTGAAGTGGGATGCTTACAGGGAAAAACCAAGTAAATATTCCAAATTTGATGTTATATGGAGTGGTTCTTACATGATCACTTTGGGTGTAAGAGTAATGTTTTTTTCAACCTGTCCCAAGTTGGGTGGAGAATAACTGTAGATTCCAATCAACTAAATCTATCTCAAATAATGTTACTAAAGTAATTATGATATTTTGTACTTATTAGCTTAGGATTTATAATTCCTCTAAGTTCTTGTAGCACATTATTTTGTTGTTGGAGTAGTTTTCCTTTCCCTAAGTGCTTTGCACAAGTTCTATTGCTCCTAATTGTCTCCTTACATAGTTCAAGGTGTGTTCCCAAAAAGGAATGTTGTGGTAAGAAGCTCAAAGTTATAGGAAACAATTGCAATTCTCAAGAGGTTTTAAATGCGAGAAACTAAAATCATATAAAGCATAGATCTCAAGTGTTTTCACTCTCTTCTCGATTAGATCAATCAC
Source organism: Taxus wallichiana var. yunnanensis (assembly GCA_018340775.1). Classification (NCBI taxonomy): domain Eukaryota; kingdom Viridiplantae; phylum Streptophyta; class Pinopsida; order Cupressales; family Taxaceae; genus Taxus; species Taxus wallichiana. The sequence goes on from CM031234.1 coordinate 1,037,890,574, forward strand.
AATTGAGTTTCTCATGCCTCTTGGAAAATTAGAAAATCAAGTTAGAGGTAACTTTTGTGTTTTAGATAGCAGGTCCCATGACACTTTGCATGTTCTTAGTCTTAGTGGGAAACCCTCTTCAAGTTGATTCAGGGTTCTCTTGGGTTTTGAGAAGAAGATCAACCTCAAATCCCCCTTTCTCATTCTTTTAGATGTAACTTACACCAAAACCTCGAGGCATTGAAATCCGTGAAATCATAACATCCCACCATGCTTAAAGCTCTTCGACCTCAAGATTTGTGCCCGTATAGCTCGGACCACACCTTGCTTCGAATTTGCTGAATTTTAACTCGAACCGTTACATTAGTGAAATCCGTACATCATTTTAGATCTTGTTTGGAAAATATTATAAAGTTTTGATCAACTCGGGTATCTTCAAATTTGCTTCAATTTTAAATAGTATCTCCAAATCATCAGGAAAATTAGTTTTTAACAAAGATATGTAATGCTCCAAATCAACATGTGTTCCCAAGCTATGTAATGTTAAGTATTAGCCAAGAAATCAGTTTAGCACAATCTTTCATACTTGGCCAAAATTATATTTTGGGGCAAGTTCAGGTCTTCATTTTCACCCCAATAGATTAGTTTGCGAGAATTGAACGGGAAAAGAAAATTTTAGATCAAAACAATTTTCCACTCATGAAAATTTCAATATTTTCTTGGATAAGTTGGAAAATGCAAGCAACGATCAACTCCAGGTTCAAACAACACTTCAAGTAGATCCCAAGGTCAAATTTCAAGGGTTCAAATCAATTTCATGCTATCAAAAATGATTCCATGCCCAATGGATGCTACAAGCTACTGATCAACCCCATCTAGTAGGCATATGTCCCCATGAGTCACCAAATTTTTATATATTTTTACCCCTAGGTAAAATGGACAACTGGGAGAGTAGTGAACTTGGGCAGTTGAAAAGGCCTTCAAGGATTAATCTGGGGTTTTCAGGTAGAATTCAGGCTTTGGAAGTATTTACAATGTTTTTAGGAAGTTTGGGATCATTCAATGAATTTTTTCCTTTTTTGGGTTTCAGAGGTTCAAAGCTCACTCAAGGTGAGAGAAACATGCCCATGGGCCCACATTCAGCCAAAATGGGTAAAATGGGAAAAATTGAGAAAATAAATCTTTAGAGTTCCTTATTGTGTCCCCATGGACCCCCTAAAACTCTAAAAAATCCAATAATTTCAAAAAAACTAAAAAAATGTCAAGTACTAACTCATGGGATAAAAACAACTCGTCAAGCTAAGCATGGAGATTGAGTTGGTTTGGGGATGGGCTAAGTTCATTAGTAGTTCTTTGAGATATGCATAAGGATCGAGTGGCAAGGAAATGTCCTGGCAGCTCGAGTCTAGCTTGGCACGATGAGAAAATGTGGGTGAGTCCACCTCAAGTAAGGCCTCGAACCGAGTAGCAAGTTAGCTCGTTGAGTTAACTTGGTGAGCTAAGGAGATGTCATCACAGGGGAAACAAGTGGAGATAATTTGGAGCAAACTCATGTGCATCATAGGATGGATCCCGTAATGGAAGGGGATCAACTCACCAGGTGCTTGGCGGGTGTTATGCGATGGTCGATGAAGGTCAATGTGGTGAGTTGGATATCAAGCATCTCATTGTGTCGAGATCAAAATAGGAGTTCACCAAACTTTGGGGATCAACGTTCCAGACCGTGGTGAGTTGGGAATTTGTGTGCTTTGGGAAACATGGGTTTTGAAACTTGATATTCAATGAGTTGTTTTCAAGAGTCAACGTTGTTTCGAGGCCAAAATGGTAAGGCGTATTGGAGTTTGGGGAGTTGATGAAGTTTCAATAATTGATACAATGAATTACCTTGTACTTCCCACTTCCCTTCGACATTTATTACTGTTGATTTCTATACTATTGACTATGCTTATGGACATTTTGTATTATTCTGACTTAGCATGATGTTAGATGTTAGAGATACTGAGACTATTGTTGGTTTTGATTCTTAGTATGATGTGTGTGGACTTTTAGAGACATTTTGATATGGATGATGATATGCTATTGACATGGTTATATATATTTCTGACATGTGATATTTTTGTCACACTGAGTAGGCCTTGATAATTGAACTAATGTTGTGATCATTTTGACATGGATGAAATGTAGAATAGAGATGTTGTTAGAAATTGTAAATGATATCGTAATTGCCTAGATGATGATTTGATTCATATGTAGATGATTGTGGATTTAAATTTCATATTTTATCTTGGATGTTTTGATGTGGCCATGAGGCCAAAGGAGGTATTATGTGTTTTGTAGGTAAATATATTCACAACAAACAATAGGGGATTGGAGACCAACCACATTGGAATGCTAGGTGAATTCAACAAGGGTCACCATGGCAACATGTATTTTTGTGTATGTGTGTTTGAATTGTTGTTGGGGGTTCCCATGGGGGATTACCTCTAATTGTGACCAAGGGGGTTATGTGTTGTCTTTTATTTTAGTCTCCTTTATTTAATTTTAGTATGTGAATTTTAGTGATGTAATTTTTCCTTGTATTAATTATTTAGATTTTGGTGTATATTCCCTTTTATCTTTAATGAGTTTAGGTGTCTTATTTAAGTTAATTAATCTTGTTCTAAACTAAATTATGAATGGGTTAAAAAGAATTCATTTATTAGATTAGATGGCTCTTGGATTTTGTGTTGTAAGTTGAGTGCTTGTGATCTTGAGTGTTGTACACTCTACCCCTTCATGGAAATTCGAATTTGGCCTTAAGGGCCAATTTTGGAAGCTTGTGGGACAAGTTAAACTTGTCCCACACCTCTTAAATTACTATACCAACCCTACCTATGGGTTGGGGGTCAAAAATAGACCCCATTATGTGTTTTAGGAAGAAAAAAGGTAAAATTTTATTGCACTTTCTTTCATATAATTAATTTTGTCCTTAGGGGTGTGGGCTTGGATTGTGTGTGTAAGTAACTTGTCATTCCTCTCACCCACCAATTTATGGTGCATTGGGGTTGAGGTTTGACTTGTGAGGTGGAGTTGAGGATGAGTGATGTGGCATCCTACATGGAGCCACCTCACCCTCCTCTCTCCCTTTTCTATTTATTCAAGTTCTTTTGCTTGTTTGGGGTTACTTCATTCTTTTGTGCTCTTACATTTTTTGGGGAGTTAGAGGATTTTGGAGTGCTTGTGGTATTTTTGGAGCTTTTTGGTGATTGATTGGGTTGAAGAATCTTGGAGATTGACTCTTGGAACAAGCTCTACCATGGAAAGGTAGGAGCTTTACTCTTGCTTAATGTTCTTATTTTATTTTGTGTATATGTGCTTGTTTTGAGTGTTTTGGAATGCTTGTTGGGTGCTTGGGTAGATTTCCTAAGTGTGGTGTAGGAGGGGACTATGGGGAGAATTCATGTAGGGAGCATAAAGATTTTATTTCATGTTTTGGAGGGAGTTTGGGTTGGGTGCCCCACCTTGGACAAGGAATGCTTGCATTTCTTACTTGTTTCTTTTATGAGGGAGGCATAAGAGAATGAGGGAGGCATAAGAGTATGTGGGAGGCATAAGAGGTACTTGAGGGAGGCATAAGAGTGTGTAGGGGTTTTGAGATATGTATTGGAGGTTTTAAGGTGGGCACCCATTTCCCATTGGGAGGCATAAGTGACCTCCCCATAGGTTCTTGCTCCTTTGGCTTTTCATTTAGAAGCCTTGTATATTTTGTTATTTTTCCTTCTTGTGTTTGTAGTTTGAGTTGGTTGTGTTTTGGAATGGTTGTGAAATACTTGGTTTTGTGTTGTGGAAGCTTGTTTGTTGCCATGTGTTGGATCCACCTTTCATTGCAATGTGGTTGGGGCTCGGGGGCCAATGAGGAGGATGGCTTCTCCTCATTGGATACTTTGGTTGGGTGGAGAGTGTTGCCTCTCCCCCATCTTTGTTGTGGATCAAGAAAATCATGAAGGAGCTCTCTTGTTGGTGATGTGAAGCTTGGAGATTTTGTTGGAGTCCTTAAGAAATCCCTTCTTGTGAGAAACCTTATTGTTATTCCCACTCAAGGTGGAAGATTTGTAATATTGTGTTTTGCTTTAAAGGAAATGTTGTATTGTAAGTTGTAATATTATTTGAAGAAGTTCATTAAAGAGTTGTAAAATTTACCTCCTCTTTAAGTTGTAGTATGGAAAGAAAAGAATCAAGATGGAAAGCTTGTGTAAAAGCTTAGTTTTAGTTTGGATTGTGAGAAAAGAAGTTCTTTGTTTTAAAAGAAATGAGCTATGCTCAATGGGAAAAGAAAGTTTACTTTCATTGTGAAATTGTATTATTGTAAATGAGAAAGAAGAAATATAGAAGTTGTAAGATGATAAAAATGTATGTATAGTAAACTTGAATGTAGAACAAAGTTGTTATAGTTATTTGAATGAATGGTTGTAGTGGAAATGGAAAGAGACAACAAATTTGAAGTATATTGTTATATTGAAATGTTGCAATTTGGTAGTAAGGAAAAATAACAATATTAGAAGTAGATTTAGATCCTTTTTACTTTTGGAATTGAAAGGAAAAATTTATTGAACAAAATGAAAATGATCTTGTAGTTGTTGTTTCTATTATTGGAATAGATAATGCCTTAAAATGAGTAGTTTTAACTATAGAATGAACAAATGGAACTAAATCTTACAACTAGACATTTTAGGCACTTAAATTTAGGCTCAAAATGAATTTTAGAACACTCTAGTAACTTTTGTTTTTTGAGAAATCTTGGATTTTTAGGTTCTGTTTCTAAGGAATAGACCGCCGCCCTATGTAGAGCGGCGGTCTCATAACCACCGCTCAAGTAAGACAAGGTGGTCTCAAAACCGCTACTTTGGCAAGGTGGAGGTTCATGAATCATCACCCAGGTAGGGTGGTGGTCCCAGGACCGCCGACTGCTCTCTGGGTGGCGGTTCTGTCACTTACGAGAAAATTCACGGATCCGTGCCTGTGTAATTTCTAACTTGTAACTAAATTTTAAGCTTGTAAAATTTTAGAGGAAACCTCTATAACAAAAAAATAATGGCTAATCTCATTGGTTAAAGCACATAAATCTTCAAATGGGAAACTAGAAGTGTTAAAACTTATTCATATTAAAAGAGGTAGGGTTTGCCCAAAATGGATAACTCCAAATACAAATAGTTTTGTAATAAAACCAGTTTTAAAAAGGTAAACCCCTTCAATCCATGAATGAAAGACATTACAATAATAAATCTACAATCTAAACTAATCTAGCTTGATTTCCTTGTAGACTCCTCCATAGTTCTTCCTTCCTTGCTCCCATGGCTTCCTTCTCTTCAACCTGTAAATTAAACAAAGGAAAAGTGGCCAAATGAGGAGACTTGGGTAAAGAAAGAGATTTAATAAGAATTCATAAGGAATTTTAGGGTTAGTTTGGAACCCTAGGATCTAGTGGCCACAATTGAATTGATCTAAGGGTTGAGGATCAACCCTACATTTGTTTGGTAGGAATATATTTTATAGATGTTTTAAATAAAAATTAAAGGTATGTGTAGATGGGTGAATGGGGCCATTTAATTACCTTGGTGTGCATAGTCTCTAATCTAGTTCCTAGTATGTTTTAGAAAAGTAATGAAATGGACATTTAAGTTATTTAAATAATGGAACTATAGTAACTAAATATAAGGTAAAGTTTTAGGGTGTGAATGTTAGTTGTGGAGGAATAAAACATTAAACCAAGTAAATTAAATTATGGCACCTTCCTAGTTGAATGTTAATAAATTGACCTTAGAGATAAATTAAGAATATTTAATCATTTAACTTAGACTTGGTTCATCCCTTGTAAAGTAAAGATTATTGGTGAAAATAAATTTAATGCACACTAAGGGTTGACACCCTTGTAACCTTTCAACTTAAACAAAAAAATTAGTCGCAATCTTTCGGGTTAAGTGTTTAGGGTTTTAGCGTGTTCCTAGAATGTCATTTTTGTGGGTGTTACATACCTGAAACCCAAATATTGAGGTGTGTGGTGCCTTCTGTTTCAAAGATCATTTTCAAGGTTTAGTGTCGAGGGATGTCAAGTGAGTTAGGGCGTGTCGAATGCAAGGTGTCATCCATGTCCAAATCCCATCGAGTTATTTTTGGGGGCGAGACATTTAGACATTGGATGAGATACGGTGATTTTGGAGTCAATATGTTGGGTGAGCTGGCCAGCCAACATTGAAGACAACACAATGAGTTGGTTGTGAGCCCTAAACAATAGACCAAACTAAAAACACCATAACTTCCTCTAGACTTATACGTTTTTAACAAAATTATAGTCATTGGATTCATAATTCAGAGCCCCATACCATGAAATCATAAAAATTAGAATTTGGTGAAGTAAGTGAGAGAAAAAAGGAGAAATTCCTAGGTTAATATAACCACTTCTAGGTGCAAAAAGGGGAAGTAAATGAAGACATGAAGGCCCATTCTTTCTTCCACAAGTTAGAGTACAAGTTACTATGGGTTTTTCAGATATTTCCATCCATTTTCAAGTGAAATTATTATTTTTGTGGGTGGTTGAAATAGGAATTCGAGCTCCTTCTCTCTCTTATGTTTTCATTCTTCCTATATATTGTAAAAGGAGCGTTTTGTAAAGGGTTGGACATTTTTTCATCTGTTTGCTCCCATATTTTCAATTGAGTATTTTTTAAAGCTCTAAGCCTTCTCCTCTAAGAATTGTAATGAGAATAATGCCTTCTTCCTCAACTATGGTGTACTATGTAAAATATTTGGAGAAATAAAATCAATGATTTGTGGTAATTTCTCTATCCTTTCTTGGTTTTTATGGTTCTATCTTGCCTCTCTTCATGATATAGGTATATTGTGCATTAACTTATTTTCATTGCAGGGTTTAGATGATGTTGTCCTTATGGGAATGTTGTGTTGAATGTCAGTGTGGTATGTGATACTTTTCTATCCTTTCCACACTCATTTTCATGCATTGTCAACTATCCAACGCCCCTTTTCTTGGTGTTATCAACTTTATAGTGTAGGATTTCCTTTCTTTCATGTACTCTCTCTCCCTGTCTCCTTGGAATTGTTAGGGTAGGATTATATAGGTGTTTTTCTTGTAGTTAAGAGTAGTAGTTCTTAGATTAGGAAGAGGAACTAACCTTCTCTAAAGAGTTATCTCAATTGCAAGGTCCTATACCTTGAGATAAATCCTTGTTTTCCTAATTACATGGGTAACTCATGCACACACACATGATTAGATGCGTATCATCAAGAAAAACCTTAAAGAATCATCTAACCATCAAAAAAGTTGTGTAAACTTAAAAGAGAACTCCAAAATAATTTCAAGTAGGATATAAGGTATTTTTAGGGTAAGTCCTCAAAAGAGCTCTATAAAGTTTTGGAACTCTTCCAAGTTAGCTCCTTATATGTGGGTCCCTTTCACACTCTAGAAAGGATTAGTCACATAGCATATTAGATAACACTCAATCCATTTCTCTCATTAATTCATAATGTATTTCATGTAGCCATCTTTAGAAATTATATATATGATCCTTCTCATGTACATGATTGATAAACATATAGGTGGAGAACAAGGAGACAAACTAGCTAATACCAATGTGGGTGTTAGTAACTCACAACATCAAAATGTAAAATGTGTGCTTGACACTTATCGGTCCAATGGGACCAAATGAGAGAGTTAAGTGCCATGTGGGAAGAAGAATAAATCCTTGACAACATCCCTTTCCTATTTTTTTAAGGTACTAAGACAACACCTCCTTAAGAGGAGGAAGATGTCACATCTCCATTTTGGTATCTTAATAAAAATTGTAGTGAGTGCCAAGAAGGAACATACTATTGTGTTGTTATTTATCACTCTTATACTTTAGACAATTGGATAGTTATGTGACTTTGATTATGAGACATGTTTTAACTAAATACTATAGACACCTCAATCTACTTCTAATAAATTTTATGTATATGGTTCTTAAACAATGAAATAAGCATTTAGTGGGGCAAGTCCTTATTTAATATATTTTTGTTTGACTTATTTAAATAATGTATTTTTTTAATGATTTTGGTCTTTCTTATTTTATTATGTCTTGTTACAGAGTCCTCTAACTTTTTCAAGACTATCTAGTTGTTCTTAGGTCTTTGAATATAACCATCAAATGGTACCATCCATGACAATTTCATTTAGCCTTAATTTTGGATCTTTTTTACCATTGGTCCTTTTATTACCCTTATTTACTTTCATTTCATATTATGTCATGTAGTCTTTTGCATGCTACTAAGTTAAAATTTCAAATAAAAAGTCCTTAGACACAAATTTATTAGAAGATCTAAGTATCTAGATACTATCTAGAAAGAATCTATTAATTGTAAAGGATCGTATTAAAATAACATCACAAAAGGAAAATTATTATTGTTCAAGCATTATATTTCTTAATAAAAGGGTTTCAATTGTAACATATTTATTAGTTATCTCATTACTTTGTGTTGAGGCACAGGGAAAAACTAAGACATGGGAGCTAGATTGCATACACCATCACATGTGCACTATCAGAGTTACATAAAGTTTAAAATGTAGTGTGCTCAATTTGAATTACATGAGCTAACAACATAGGTCATTCCAACTGAAGCATCTAACCTTGTTTTTAGGTATCTAATTTCCATTTTGATGTTGGTGCAATAAATTAGGTTTTTAAACGAATATAAGTACAAGTGTAGTCATTACAGGTCATCTAAGCATACTCATAGGTCATATAGGCACAGAAAACGTATGACAAAAAAATCAGGAGCATAGAATCAACAAGGATGGAACCACTAGTTAAGACGAAAATGCCTAAAAAACAATGATATGGGCCAATTTGACAATTTGGACTAAGAGGCTCAGAGCACACAGTGACTTCCTAGGTTCACATTCTAAGATCCAAAAACTGGTAAATGTTTAAAAAAAACTTACGATCCCCTTCAGGATATTTAAAACCTTTTTGGAATGTTCTATTAACAAACATCTGTAAAAGAATGACAGGTGTCAAGGATCCCAAGATTGCGGTTTGAGCAGGAGCATAACATGTTATTGCCAATCTCTCTCTGATAGGAAAACAAGCCAACCGCGTTGTCGTGGATCATTGTAATATTGGTGTAGTAATTTACACCGAAAAAGAAGAGTGGAAGAGAGTTTTTCTTTTGAAAATTTGTTCCAGCTGTGAAAAATATTGAAAGAAACAGAGAGTAATAGAATAACAATGGCGGCAGTTACAGTGGCACCTGTACCATCTTTTCCAGCAGCAGTTTCTTTGTATGTCGGCAACCTCGCTCTGCCACAAAATTATTTTAAGCTGAGCCGACAATATCCTCGGAGCTACCCAATTGAGGTAAAACCAAGATAAATCTAAGAAGCTTTTTCAAATCTTAAAAAAAAAAGTAGCACGTTTTCCCTCATTTGCGAATCGCACTCATTTTATACGATGTCATTGTCTAACGACACTGAGAATATCACGGCAATAATTAAAACCTGTAAACGAATTTACATGTAACCTGATCACGACGCATGCTCACATGGGCTCGTAATATTTTACTGCATACTTTTACAAAATGGTTAGTTAATTTACATTCTGTATAGGTAGGTATTACAGAGTCAGGAAATCTTTCATTGTTGTTTTGGATTGGTTAAAATGAATCTGGAATCGAACTGCAATGGGGAATGAGAATGAGATTGATAGACTGGGCGACTTGCTTCACAATTTTCTGTGCTGCAATATTCTCTCTCACCTTTCTCTCAACCATGCCATGCGCACATCCATTCTCTCTCATAGATGGAAATCCATGTGGACAAATGTTCCCCACATCCGTTTCTCTCAATCCTTTTTCGATTCCATCTTTGCAGTTCTCTCGCGAAATCAGAGTTTTAATGAAATATATAGAAAATGTAGCTTATGTTTTGGGGGATTGATAGGCTAAAATCTCGCTCCTCACTTTTTATTTTTAATATTATGTTTTACACTAAATTTTTTTGTAAATTTTTATGAAAACTATAATCTCAAGAAAAATAATGTAATATTCTTAAATAAAGGGTAGAAGGATATTATGAGGAAAATTATATGCAAAATTTTACAGAATATAGCAAATATTCCAAGTGGCATATTATTATTGGTTAGTGGAAAAAAATTAATGATTTTGGTGGACACAATATACATGGTTTTAAAGTATTTGTAATTTTGATATGGCACACTAAAATTAAATGGAAACAATAATTTTAGAATAATTTACTTTATTTATTTTTCTATAAACAAAGAAGTGTTACCCTAAAGTTCAATGTCAAATGTAAATAAGTTACTTTTAATTACATCATTTAAAGTGTTAATTATTTAGATTTGATGTATAGAGTAACATTTCTACATTTTTTAAAGAAAATGTTTCACAAATTATTATTGTTGTAATTGAATTGTAGCTTCCACCTACATGTTTAATGTGGAAACTATAATTGTAGAAAAAAATTGTTGAAATTACTACAAATATAATATCTATGAGAAATATAAAATTCAGAATTGTGGGATATTTACAATGAAGAAATATATAGAAAACCTACAATCAATTGTGAAATTGTGGAAAATTGAGAAAAAATAATTTAGTAGGAAAGATACAAAGGTGAAAATTTGAGGATTAACCATGTGTAAGAAATTGTGGAAAACTACAAAAACATGACACAATGTAGATGCACTACAATTTCAAAGCCACATTTTAAAATTTTGGAGTTCCTTCTAACCACAAAAATTTTGTTGAAAAATTGTGACAAAAGGCCTAATCTCTTGTAGAATTCATGACATATTTTCTATGACTAGTAAAAATGGCGTCAATTTAGATACACTAATGTGTGAGGCTTGAAAAATAATTTACTGAGAAAAAAGGCTCCAAAATCTGCCATCTAAACAAAGATAATATGGTTTTTATTGAAATTATGAAAAAGGAAGAATTCTAAATGACGGTCAAATTTAAGTTTGAAATTAAAAGTTAAAACGCTCACGACATTACAATCCACCACCCCCAAGATACCATTGTAGAATGCCTCTTGATGTATATAGGTGGCTCAAACTACTTCAAGTTTGTTGTTGACAAATAAATATAATTCTATTACAAATGTCAACAAGGTTATCTAGCCAAAATCTAATTTACTCTAATCAAACTATGAAAATGATAACTATGATAATAAATCACATTGGTATAGGATCAATGAGGACTTGAGTTACATGATTCTTCATATCTTTTGTTGAAATAGTGAATCCATCTCTCTCTTTGTAGAAAAGTTGGTAGCATTTTGAGATGTTGTAAGCATGATCCTTGCTACAAGTTGGAACATTATCTGGTTTTAAATACTCCCAATTTAATTCTTGTAGTCGTCCATGCAATAAATTTGTAATGTAATTTAAGGCAACTTCTTCACTAGATCCAGGATGGTCTCTCATATAAGATGTTATGCACGACGCTTCTTCTCCACGATTTGCCTCAGCCTTCAACACCAAACATTAGAATTTAGAATAAATGAAATTTACACTTACATCTAATTGATTTTTTTCATTCATATTTATAGAAATAAATAAAATATTATAGTTTTCAATTGAAATACCATTCCATACCTTGAAGGTTCTAGCATCACCTCTTAATCTAAGGAATAAGCCCGAAAGTTCATCAAACCTTGATGGATAATCTATTTCACGAAGGATATTTTCTGGAAGAAGTGCATCCAATGTTAATATAGCTTGTAATGTGATTATGCGAGAAGCAGAACTCACTTTTCCATTTTCTAAATATTCCTTCAAAGTTGGTATGTACCCAACAGCAATCCACTCAGCTTCTTGCATCATAGCGTCTATATAAGCTTCCCACTACACAAAAAAGAACATTCACTTTGATAAATTATAAAATATTTATTTTATTAAAAATTTCATGTAAAGTACTATGTTTTTAAATAACTACTCAAACACTTTTAATTAAACAAATTAAAACTTTCGGAAAAATGAAAAGGGTACTAGTAATGAATTATATGCACTTTCACGTTGGATGTACACTTTCCAAGGCTCCAGAATATTTGACAAGGGAAAGTCCATTCTTGATGTTGGGAATACGTTTCTTATCAAATAAGAGGAGTATAAATTAAAACCCATTGTTATCTATATATATATATATAGTATGTTTGCAGCATAATAAAATTGAAATTCAATTTTAAGCAAATGTGAAAATAATATGAGAAAAGCGTAATTTAATGACATTAAAAAAGTCAGAGTTTAGTGTTGATTGACTGTCATGGTAAAAAAGGACAGTATGTTAAAGAAGTTGTGGTATGGGCTCTTGTTAAAATATAATGAAATAAATATATTATACCTGTTTTTTTGTGGGGAGAGGGGGCGTTGGGATTCTTTGATAGGATGTTGGAGAGATTTTTTCGAGAAATAAAAAGTGGTTTTACAGCGTTAAAAATAATTCTCAATTTTAAAAATAATAAAATGGCATGAAACTTTTTTTTAAAAGATATTTTAAAGAAATGGATTCCAACATATAAAACCTAAATTGACTAATTAAAAATAAAATTTAATAAGTTAGTTTGCAATAAAAAAATATAATAAATAAATTGTGATATGATCATCAATATAATGAGATGAAATAGATTCCAAAAGTAGAAAGTTTGTACAATAATTTGCAATAGAAAAATGTAGTAGATAAGTTGTATTCATTTTTTATGTAAAAGATGACTAGGAAAACATCTCATCATAAGCGAAATGAAAAGATACACTTATAAAAATGTTTATACTTTGTCGCTAACGAAACAGAGGAAAAATGACATGCATATTAAATTAAGCATGAATAGATGCATAAGTACGAACTAGGTAGCCATAAAGATACGTTGAAGGGTGTTTAAAATATTAAAGAGTAAGCAACTTACTAGTAATATAATTATTGAATTGGAGTTTTTTAGATTGATGGTAAGGATAATGTTTTATATATTAAAAAAATTGTGTTGTCATTATAAGAGAAATAGAAACCAAGCTATCAACACATGATTTATATAAAATTATGGTTTAAAGTTTGTAGATTAATTAATGTTGAAGTAAAACAAAATCATCTTTACCTTAATAAATATGTACTATATTATTTAGAAAATAATTTTTATACCGCTTTTTGAATGTGGCGGAGTGTGTCTCGTCCTTGAGCTTTTTTTGCATTTTTGCATTTTCAATTACTTCCTTGTAAAATGCCGTATATGTGATTTTCATATATTCGGGAAGAAATCTAGAAGCGTAGGATCCCACCTACAAGACAAATATGTTAATACAATGGATTCTCATTTTCACTATAGTATATTATAATATAAAAATGTTATTACATAAAAACATTAGTTTAATTTACAACACAAACCTCTTAATAGCGGCTGTGAAAAGTTTAAGCTCGTCAAGTGTTCCGTAAGTGTCATAAATATCATCTAAATAGGTTGTTAGAATACAAAACTTTGCAAAGGAATTTCTAAAAGCAGAATTCTTGCGCTCCAAACTAATCGCACACGCTACAAAGTGATATTCCACATGACGATGACGAGGAAAACTCAATTTTGACAAAACCTACTTTGTCCACCATCTAAACACAATACACCCAACTTATTGTAAGCATATAAATATATTCACTAAAAATAATAAGTACATTACATATTCAACGATCGATAAATGATCACAAACACAATTAATTTTCACTATTCCCTTTGACTAAAAAAAGATCTATAATACTTAAAATAATGGAAAGACATAAATATTGTAGGATGATAGACAAAAATATTAACTACTAGCCTTAATATCTACCTATACAGAAATAATAGTCTATTAAGCCATCACAAATTATACATAACTATTTACACATATGTTATTTTGAAAACTAAACGGTTATTTGTATAATTACTTTGTCTATCATAATATAGATTCCAAAACCTTAGATTTTAACTTAGTATGATATTATCAAAATTTTATCTATTTACTAAATTTAAATTTATTATTTAATCAACAATAATAATTATATTTATATAAATAATTTATAATAATAATTTGGAAGTGATTGTTAATTTCAAAATAATATGAAATATCAATAAAATGACTAATTCTAAATTTGATGTATATTAAGTGATATAAGGAAGTTTTGATCTTGAATTTTTCTTTAATCTCATACTAAAAAGATTGTAGTATCTCAATTATATAATTGACTTTGGAACCCATTTTCCCTTAGGCTAGAATCACGTTTTTTCTTACTTTTTAAAAGAGTGATCAATCACAATATAATAAAATATAAATATAAGCTTTTAAATGTAATCAGATTATATTATATTCAAAGATTGAAGGGATTAAAATTTAAATGTATTTAAATATCATTTGATGTTTTTTTGTTCTCAATTATAATAAAATGAGACCATTTTATAAATTTTTGAAGAAAGGTAATAAAATCTTAATAAATATGAAACCATTTAACAAGAAAAACTCAGCATCCAAAAAAATGAATTTAAATATTCTTATGATTTTAAACTATTAATCCAATATATTTTAATAAACAAGAATTCATAGTTGATAATTAGATACTCGTGTTTAATTTAATAGCTAACCAACTTGTAACTCAACACCTCACCCAGACAAGATTTTCAATTCTTGTTGATACATTGATTTGCACCATATTGAAATCCAACTTAGCCGGATATAATATTTTTCTATTATTTGATATCCCGAAAATTAAACATTGTTAATTAAATTTTCTAAACAAAAATTATTCACTTTTAATATAATCATAAACATATTGGAACAAAGATGGGTTTTAGGTCATCAATATTACTTTTCCCATGAACTGTTTTCTCCATATATGTCTATATAATTCCTTGCTTCTAATCAGGGAAGATTTGTGTGCCAGCCATAGTCCAGATTGAATGTTATCCGTGGGATCAAAGTTATCGTTAGGATTTAAAGAAAATATATAATACACATGGTTAAGAAGATTATCACCTAAATGTCAAACCCGGAAGTCTAAGCACCTTGAAATTTCTAAAGCAACAATTTAATATTACAAATATATAGATCTATCTATAAAAACAATAACATCACCTCTTGTGAAAGGTTGGAGGTGATCTCGGTTTCTCGTAGGGCTTGTTTTAAATAGCCGGTGGAAAAGCTTTTAGCTTCTTCCATAATTTTTCTTTGGGAAAAACAATCAAGGAAGCTCGAAACAAATTTAAAATACATTTTATCTCCTGCTTTCGATTGATTGGTGGAGCAAAAGAAGCCTCCATTTTTTGCTTTGAATTGTTCCAACACATCTGCCATTAATATCGTCCAAAATGTTACATAAACTTATGATACCAAACATAAACCAAGTGTAAATAGATAATGAAAGGTTCCTTTTAAGTCTATTATGCGCCGTGTCTATTGTGTTGGGTATGAATAGTAACTTACAATATATTAAAAATAAATTTGTAGATGTCGATATATTTTATCTCCTTCATAAAAGAAATCATAAAAATCATAAATAAATAATTAAATTTTTATTATTTAATAGAATTTTTAAAATTTCTCAATTCTAATCACCAATTAACTTGTAAATATAAGTCCATATCAAAATTATTTCCTTATTAATTATACAACAATTCTAAAATTGTAAGATAATTTCACAAACATTTTATCTATCATTCATTATATATTAGATATTCATTAAAAAATGATTAATTATATAATAAAAATAGACAAACATAATAATAAATATGTAGAGGTACTTGATCACTTGAGTTTGCATCTTTGATAACCTAAATATATAATAAAAATAATAATGTGTTGTTTTACATCTATTATATTGTGTATCTAAAATAAACTATAATATATTTACTATACATTACTTAGATGAAATGAATGTTAAGTGAACCATTGATAATCATTAAACATTTTTTTTTTTGTGAATG
The DNA here is from genome assembly GCA_018340775.1 of Taxus wallichiana var. yunnanensis. Taxonomy (NCBI): domain Eukaryota; kingdom Viridiplantae; phylum Streptophyta; class Pinopsida; order Cupressales; family Taxaceae; genus Taxus; species Taxus wallichiana. The sequence continues at coordinate 1,037,906,535 of CM031234.1, forward strand.
GCTATTCATAAATTTATATTATAAATATCTTAAATAGATTTATCTAAAACATATCAAGAAATATCAATTTGGAAACACTTATTCTAACCAAAATTCATATTAACTCTAACCAAACAAACCTATCTAATATCAGATTTAATTAATTATAAAATAAGAAACATTGCTAGCCATAAGTAAGAACACTAGTAACATTGTCCAAACAAAAGCACAATTAAACAGACCCTAAAGATTTTGTATTCCGTAGACTGGAAAACAAACATTCTACCTTAAAAGAAAAAAATATTGCATTATCTTTCTTGAAAAGTCATATATAATTCTATTTAACAAATTAGTAGACACCTGATGAAACGTCATATCTGTGCAGTCGAAGAATTCGAAGCCCCAAGGCTGTCGTGTTCAGATCTCCATGCCTGCATTCGTTCCAATACCTGGAACGCAAATAATTTTGTTAAGATATATATCCATAAAAGATAATCGCTATATTCAAAAACATTTGATGAAACTGGAATACACAGTACAAACCTGTAAACATAATCAAGGGATTGTGTTATTTCCTTTTGGAAATGTCGATCTATTCCAAGGCGTTCAATATTATCCACCATAACAAGACGTTCAGAAATATTTTCTGCAGAAGGACTGACAGTTTCTGCAGCAGCCATTGCATTGAACACGTCCTTGATCTCCCCAATCAGCTTCTCAGCAAGCTCAGAATAGTAAGGAGCCTGTAAAATTCCAAAAAACATGTTGATATAATTATAATCTAAGAACTAGGGAAAAAAATACTGTTCAAATGTAGATATAAAAAGAATATGGATGTATCTTACCTCGTAGGAGTTTTTGGGAGAGATTGTATAAAATCATCGTCCCACAAGTTGGGATGATGGGTGGCTGTGCGCCTGCTAACACCTTCAACAATATTAGTTAAGGCCTTACAAATCACAGGATTATTAGGCCTTATTTTGCCCATTTTACTTGGGAATGCTTTGTAGGAAAGCTTGATATGGGGAGAAATAATACAAGATGATAAAGAAATGGCCGCCATTGGAAGGGAGGGTTGTTCTGAAAACAGCGTTTGCTGGCTTTTTATAACAAGGATTTCTGGAGAAAAATACTGCACAAGGCCAAGATTATTCTATTTTTCATGTACCAACGCTCAGTTTCAGTCACGCAAGTGGGCACATGTGGTGCCCATCCAATTAATTCTTCACTGTTTGGTGGATTATATTGTTTTCAAATGTGAATTATTCCTCGGTTTGCATTTAATAAAGCCCGTCTTACCTTTTAAATTAAAGTAAGCTCACGGCATCGAAAAACTCCATGAAAAGAGAATATGAGATTTAATTAAAACCACAACCGATAAAATATTTATATCAATGTCTTTGGTTTACAAAAACACGAGGAGCTGTCAGTGTCCCAGTGCGCATGAAAATATCCGCCATCTCTCTCTCTCTGTATATATATATATCAAGAGTACCTGCAAATTGAGAGGCTGTGGGCCGTTTTTGTGATACGACTAAAAAACTGAAAATTTATAAAACCATTTAATTTTTTACAGAGCTGTTTATATACATATATAGTGAAAATATATAATTTGTTTGTATATATATATATATGAAGAAATATTAATTTTTTTAAAAAAGCTATGTCATACCCGTGAATAAATTTTGATCTGACTAGCACATGAAATTTTAGGCCTGATCAAGACACCAATTATTACTTTGTCATAACTGATTTATATATATGTAGACACCTGCCATAACTCTATATATATGTAGACACCATAGTAGCAACTTTCGTACGGAGAGTATTAAACGGTGGACATAAAATATGGAAAAAATACGGTCCATAGAAAAAATACGATAAACACGGAAAAAAATACGGTAAATTATATATATATATATGATAATAATTGTTGAAAGGTCAGGAAAATAATTGTTTTTTACCTCATGTTGCTTGATATATACTCTCACTATGTAATTACCTTTAATTAATAGTAAATACTAAATACATACGGGCTATTATAATAATAGAACCATCAGTTCCAAACAGATTCACTGGATTCTAGGTGACTATTCCCAGCCCTCCTCCCAACCACCCCAACCTACCAACTTTTATGTCTGTCCTTGCGGGAGGAGTGGGCGGAGTCCCGTTTTCTTTGCCGTGATCTCTTTTTGATCCTCTATTCAATGCGCATGGGTCTGACATGATGGTTTGATGAAGCTACAAGCTAGTGTAGCAGACTGTCCAACTCTGTTGTTGTCTATTCAGTATTGAACGCATCCTCAAAATCGTGCTGTACAGGCAGCTACAGTGGAGCGCGGAACTGAAATTCTCCTAGGAAAGTGTCGTGAGGAAGTTGCGAGGAAACCTCCTTCCCACTTGTTCAAACGTCACGTATTTCTTATCCCTTCCCTGAGACTCAGTCTTTCTTATCTTTGCTTGTGTGTTTTGCAGTTCACGCATTCATTCCTCTGTCTGCCCTCTGCATCCGACGCCTCCTTCTTCCTAGCCCTGAACCACGAATGCTTGCTTGCGCTCCATCAGATGTTGCAACAGATGAACTGCTACAGCGTGTTCTGGACAGTGGATTCTCAAAATCGTGCTGTACAGGCAGGCTGTTCAACTATGTTGCTTCGGTTCAGTATAGAATGCATCCTGAGATTCGAGTTCTACAGGGTAGAGAAGTAAACTTATCTCAGAAAATCAGTGGCCTCCAGGGAGAGTAAGTGCGGCAGCTGCTGCAGGGCGAGCCCAGGGAGCCATTGGTGTTGATCCTGGTGTTCTGGTTGCACGCGACCAGTCGTGATCAGTTGTGCAAAATCTTGCAGCTGTAGTTGAAGAACGAGATAAAGTTTTAGTTGAGCTGTCGTTCCTTTTCATTTTGGAAAGTCGCTTCTGTCCAGGTGACGAATCTAACATGGAAGAAGCTCGGTCAAACCTTGAGGCAAGTTTTGCAGGCGAGGCTGAGAGTGTTGTTTCACTACTTTTTTAGGGTTGTCCTTTTAGCCGCTTTTCAAGCAATCTAGTGGCCATGGTCAGATTTTTAGGATGCTAAGTCTAGGGACTGCTTTATGGATATGGAGTCTTGGGTACCAAGAGATTTTTTTTTGGGTTTTAAAGCCATCTTCTGTTGCTTCATCTCAAACTAGGGCTGCTCCTATTATGAGAGCACCAAGGTTAGGAGACCGATGAAGGATAGAGGAATTAAAAAGGAACTTGGATGCAGTTGGTTTAAAGGCAATAAATGGTGCATGCTTTTGTGTAGGTGGCGATCACACCCACGGGCACAGGAGATCTATGCAATGTTGGAGAAAATGTCTTGGGAGATGAAGGTAGCAGGATATTTCTCAGATCCAGAGCTTGCATTGAGTTTGTTCATCCAAAACCGATTCGTGATGTGAGGGTGTTACCAATGCACTGATGAAATTTATTTCTAAGATTCTCTATTGCTTTCTTACTTGTTTACGATGTAACTCGTGGAAGAGAGCCTCATAGAGGCCGATCTGTTTCATATCAGAATATTCATGAAAAACAATTTGCTTGCTATTATATGAGTTTCTTCAACGAGTCACTAAGTTGGCAGGCATAAAGGTTTCTGTTGGAATTATCACACCTTTCAAGCTACAACTGAAATGTTTGCACCGAGTGTTTGATGCTGCCCTCAAATCTGCTGAAGGAAAAAGGTTTATCCATCAATACGGTAGATGCCTTTCAGAGCCAAGAGCTCTGCTATCTTTCTTGTCTTTTGGGTTGTCATCAAATCTGCATTTTATGGTGGCCCTATGTTCCTTATGCCCGGTTTGGTTATTGCCTTGTATGTAACAGGAGCACTAAATGTTGTTTTAACGGAAGCGCATCAAAAAGAAATGTGTCATTACTTGTACAATCATTAGGCATAATGAAGACGGTGGATGGGGGTTGCACATTGAAGGTCACAGCACAATGTTTGGGACAGTACTAAACTATGTAACTTTGAGACTTCTTGGCCAAGGGTCTGATGGAGGAGATAAAGAAACAATGGAAAAAGGTCGTGTATGGATTTTGGACCATGGCAGTGCTACTGCTATACCTTCATGGGGAAAAATGTGGCTTTCGGTGCTTGGAGTATTTGATTGGTCTGGAAACAATCCATTGCCTCCAGAGATTTGGCTTCTTCCATATTTTCTTCCCATCCATCCAGGGAGGATGTGGTGTCACTGTCGAATGGTTTATTTGCCAATGTCATATTTTTATGGGCGGAGATTTGTGGGACCTATAACTGAGACTGTTATGTGTTTAAGAAAGAAGCTCTATACAATGCCTTATGAGAAAATAAACTGGAATATAGCACGTAATATGTGTGCAAAGTTTACCGAAATGGTTATTGTTCCTCTTGCATGGTATTGGGACACCGTGTGGGTGAGAAGCGTGCGTTTGGTGGAGAAATAATTTTGGGACTGCTTTGGGAGAAGGGGTCTCTGTGCGTGGCCATGAGATATAGCATTTAAAATAGGCATGATAAGCCCTAACCCTCTCTCTTAATGATTTATTTCTTTTAGCATTTAGATAAATCAATATCTGCAACTTTGTTCGAATGCTGTAGATGTGGGTTTCTTTTGGAATGTGGATGTGTTTTTATTTTACTAAATAGATAGCGTTTGGACTCTGGATATCATATAACATGTATTTACACATATTGAATCCTTCTTGAAAGAGATGCTAAAAAAAAAAGACGAGCTTTCCAAATGACTTTTAATCATAACTGCATGAGCTGACCTCTCCCCCTTTTACAATTTATTTTATTTATTGTTTGAAGTAGAAGAAATCTCTACATCGATTCTTGCCTACTATTTTATAATGTTGGTTTCTCTTTTGCCCTGATTATTCCTTTGAATGATGGTTTCTGTAGAAAATAGTATGGAGCGTGAATGAGGTTTATAATTTTTCTTGTATTGTTTATATTATGTAGAACATGGCTTGAAAAAGGGAAATTCCGATATGACTGTATTTGGATTTTACCGTGGTTTTATAATAATTTAAACTACCACTAGGATTGGGGCTTCCATTTGGGAAGAGTCATACTAGTTTAATTGGTCTTCTAGATAGCTCCATCTGAGTCTTTTGATTATCATTTACCTTGGGGATTATTGAAAACCCCTCACCAGGACCTCTACTATTACTATTACTATGAGCTTATTATTAGATTGGAACCCTCCTGAAGCATGCGTTAATGGGTTTTCTATGACCTCTACGAATATGTTATGCACGCAAGTCATTATCCTCTGTGGATAATTATTTGGCTTAATTTTGAGACACTACTTGGATCCTTGAATCGGTTAAAGTAATATCGGATACATCGACATTCCTCAAGTTTGATTGATATGTGATGCCCTCTTGCATATGAATTCAGGCAATGCCTGAAATATGAAATTATAAATTTATCTTATACTTGACCTTGAAGCTTGTCGATAGACGTTTGGTAGAAAAAAAGATGAATAGGGAAGTTAAGATAATTACCCTAAAATGGATTCATGCACAGCCTCAAGTAAAGGTAATAGCTACCATAATGGGACTGTGCATACCATGTATGCCAGTAAGGATAAATATGTTATTTCAATACTTGGTTAACGAATGGAATATTTTCTGGTATTTACGATGATTATTATGTTAGCTAAAATTTGATACTTGCATCTCAACTGGGAGTTGAGATAATGTTGGTACTTGTATTTATAGTGGCTTGGACTGCGCTTACTTATCTTAGTTAGTCAAATGTATCTTGGACATATTAGCAAAACATGACAATGTCGTTAATCGTAGCTCATTCCAATGAGTTGGACCCTTGTACTAAAAGAAATATATAGAGACATGGAATAAGCAACCAAAAGGATACCTAAATATTATACGAACTTGTGGATTGGTGGAATCTTTGTTAACATAAGTATATCCTTAAAATTGTGAAATAAATATCCAAATTATACTTCATATCACTGAGTTTCTATGAAGGTTTGATACTTGGGTAATATCGATGAATAATATAAAATTGGTACTTGTATTTATTATATAAGCTTAATGTCGTTGGTGCTTTTATTTAATTGAAAGATAATATTGTTGGGTACTTAAATATGCGAAGTAGGTCGAGGGTATTAGGTGAGCGTCATTATTATTACTGCAATTTGAGTATGATTGATTGCATGGTTAAGATTGTATATCTAGTCACTTGGAATTGTGTCTTAGGTAAGCAAATCTTAAGGAAGTGAACATTTATGAATAGGAAATGTATTATCATGAGATGTACAGTTAAGTTTTAAATGTATGTTAGAAATTTATTTGATAAGGAGTATTGCAAACTTTCATTTATTTAAATACTAGATGGCATAAATTATTAGGTGAGGTTTATATCTTATCATGCTCAGTTCTAGCGAACTGACTCTAGTAAATATTTGTGCAGATGGATTATGCGAGTAGATTAAAGGAAAAGAGTGTAAAAGTTTCATCAGTTCAAATTATGAAGTTCTTTGTAGAAAGTTCAATGCGTTGTAAATTTTGTAACTTTGCTTGCAAGGAGTTTAGAAGATCTCTTGCCTTGGTATGTTCAGAAAACTACGTAGTGAAGTGTTCTTTCCTTTTGTTGTTAGACTAGTAACTTATCTTGGGTGAGGAATGATATTCAATCCTTACCTTGGCATAAATATTGTAATACCTTGTTTTTTTTGAATAAAGTGTTAAGTCAAAACTCTCTGACACCTTGTAATGATGTGATATAAGTAAAATTAAATGGAATGGTTAACCCTTATAGAAGTTAACCAAAATATGTGTATTCAGGTAAAATAATATAGAGATGACTTACTTGAGAACAAGAGATTCCTGAAGTACTCAAAGGTGAAACTATCCTTGTAAAGTAAATCTTTATAAATTGATATCCCTAGCTAAACTAGTGAACACTACTCTTTTTGGAGAACGCCTAAAACAAGCTAAAGGAAACAATAGTTAGTTTCTAATAAGATTTAACAAGTAAGAGAAGGAAATTTAGAAACCACACAATTATCTTTCAGCCTATTTGAAAGTAAGTAGTTTCCTTTTGATAAACTCTTTCAGTTAAGCCTAAGTAAAAGCGTTAATAATTACGTATAAAACCCCAAGCTCCAATTAAACCTTGGTAATAACTAATGACATCTTAAAGAGGAATTTAACTCGACCTTAACTCTTTCCCAGGATACTTTGTAAGTTCCTCTTGATTTTGTTGAACACGAATTCTTGTTGTAGCAAGGTAATGAACAAGTTCTAGTAGCGTAAGTATGGACAGATAGCCTTGTGGAATTTAATTATTCCCTTTATTAAGTTAATGGAACTAAACAATTCTATTGTCGTAAAGTGAAGATTTTAAGTGAACTTCTCTACAGTGTATAAGAAATTAACTCAGTTGGTAAGGTGAATTTGTGCGAATCATATATTGAATCCTTCTAAAAACTTAAGTCATGAGCTAAAGGGTGTCTTATCAAAATAAATAACCTCCAATCATTTCTTACTGTGGCTTGCCCTAGCTGTAAGTGTGTCATGTGGATTGGACTTCCATGTTGTCTTGTCAAAAGAAGAGTACATTGTCCTTGATAGGTGTGAACGTTCTCGTGCTGACCTTGTGGTCTCCCCATAACAAGTGGTTCCTGGTGTTGGTTGTAACCTTGTGACGACATGTTGTGTCGTGTTGAGTCAAAGCAAGTCAAAAAAAAAAAGTTATCCTGTATTTCACTGTGTTGTCCTTGTGTTGGTATTTTTGGTGTGTTACACTTTGGTATCAGAGCGTAGGTTCATGCTCTCGAACCTATGGGCCGGATTGGTGTTATATGATGATGTTACATGGTGGTGGTGGTGTTACATGATGATACTGCATGATGATGATGATGTTGCATGATGATGGTAGATATTGGAAGAGTAATGTGCTTTAAACGTGATGTGATTATTGTCGTAATTGTGATATTGTGAACGCACATTATGGGTATGTCACCTTGTGCGTGTTTGTGATCATGTTGATATGTTTGGGGATGGGAGTATTCTCTCTCCTTCTTGTGGATTCTATGAAGAGTTCACGTGTGAATTATTGTTTGTGATGTGTGAAAAGAATTATAATGTGGATGACATAGTGTTGGAACATTGTGACATATTGTGATATGTAAGTGTATCAATGTGTTGTATGACTAGATTGATGTTAAAAGAAATGAGTTGTATCATGATGTTTTTATCTTCTTTTGATGAGATGTGTGCATCACCTTGTTATGTAGCAATGGATGTTATGTTGTGATGTATTATGTTCATCGTATGTATGACTGTGCAAATAGGTAATGCTTCATGTTGTGATTTTGGGTCATACGGTGAGTGTATGAACCCTATCGTATGGTGATTGCACTTTGGGTGCAGAATGTGGTAAAGTGATGTATTACGCCCTGTGGATGTATGATTGTGATCTACCCTGTATACATACCATGCGTGAGACGTTATGGTAGCTATGTGTGTACCACCATGGTGTTAGTGATGTTGTTGTATGTTATGTTGTGAACCTTACGCTAACCGATCCTGAGGGAAATCGGTAGAAGTGTATGTTGAGAGTGAGGAATGGTGTACCATGGGTCAATAACTCGAGCTAAAACTCGGTTTAGTAGATAACATGTGATTCTTTCCTCTCTCCCTATGTGGTTGTATGTATGCAACCTTAGTGTATCTATGACTATGTTTAGCCTTGTCGAAGGGTGGCGGGATGATTTAGATGGAGGTGATGACAATTGTATTATTGATATGTATTTTACGAGCTGAGGCTCGATGTTCCGAGTGCTAGCAACTCGTTGAGTACCCCCTTGGTGGCCAGATAAGGCCACACAGTTATCGTAATGTGACATTATTATAAGTTGATTTTATTCGTAAATTGAGCTTTTACTTTATTTTGCAAGGACCAGCAAGCTTTTCTTGATTGCAATGCTTTACAATTTTGGGCATTTCCTTGGTTTGTGGCACTAACATGGGGATTTTGATACTAACTTTGGCTATTTGGCCATTTATTTTAGCTTGAATTGGGGTCTTCTTTTAAATTTGGAATTTTTACCACCTTGCCCAAGGCTTGTACTTTGCCACTTGGCACTTTGATTGGATTGTTGTGCTGGTTCTAATGTCGTGATGTGTGGAATAGGGTCATGGGATGCACCATGGATTGGTTGGACCTATGGACCCGCTTCGTTGTATGGGGGTACGCCCCAAGGGGTACATATAACTAGCGGGTTGTTGAACCACGCGTTATTATGTCACTTGGGTTAGGAGTGTTCGAACTCTATGTGTCTTGGACCATAGGGACAACCGGCCTCCTTGAGGGAGGCATAAGAGTTTGAGGGAGGCATAAGAGACTTGAGGGAGGCATAAGAGTTTGAGGGAGGCATAAGAGACTTGAGGGAGGCATAAGAGACTTGAGGGAGGCATAAGAGGGAGGCATAAGAGTTTGAGGGAGGCATAAGAGTTTGAGGGAGACATATGATATTTGTGTGTATGGTTGATATTCTGGGATATATGTTGAGTTATTGTGATGTTTGGTAGTGGTCTTTTGATGTATGTGTTACTCATGTCAGATGGATATGTGTTGTGATGTTGTGGTTATGTCATTGATTCCCTTGTGGACACTATGTACCTGTAGCATGGTTTGGTGTTATGTGAGTTTTTCATTGATGCAAATTGAGGAAATGTCTGGTGGATTGTAGTACTCTTTTGTTTGAGTATTTGGTATGTCAGTCATTGATGTGTGACGTGTACTATGTGGACTGTGCCTAATCCATTCCGTATTTGAGTAACCCTTTTGTGGTGTAATACAATCATGAAGAATATACTTGTGTGCTTGTGAATCTGTAGGGTCTTGTGAACCTGATAGGGTGTTGTGTTAGCAGCTCATGTTGGGCACCCACAATAAGGAATAAATCAAAACTCTTCAATGATGATATTTTAAAAATAAACTAAAACTAGAAATAATGATAATGGAAAGAGACTAATGAAATGATGAACAAGAAAGAACTGCCAATCTTCACAGAACATTTAAAGTTAAAATTTCTACCAAATGTTCTTAAGGCTACCTTGTGACCATGCTTAAATCAACTAAAATCTTGAACTATAGGGTGTACTTTCTCCTTTACCTGTTCTTGGTTGCGAACCATTTCTTTTCCGTTGTGTTATGTCGCATCGAGGACGATGCTTTCCTAAGGGGAGGAGAATGTAATGCCCGCTGGGCATCGGCTTCTTCTTTTTGCTGACTGCCTCCACTGCCGCCTTGCCTCCTCCCAACCACCCCAACCTACCAACTTTTATGTCTGTCCTTGCGGGAGGAGTGGGCGGAGTCCCGTTTTCTTTGCCGTGATCTCTTTTTGATCCTCTATTCAATGCGCATGGGTCTGACATGATGGTTTGATGAAGCTACAAGCTAGTGTAGCAGACTGTCCAACTCTGTTGTTGTCTATTCAGTATTGAACGCATCCTCAAAATCGTGAGATTCGAAGCAGCTTCTACAAAGGGGAGCGCGAACTAAATTCTCTAGGAAAGTGTCGTGAGGAAGTTGCAAGGAAACCTCCTTCCCACTTGTTCAAACGTCACGTATTTCTTATCCTTTCCCTGAGACTCAGTCTTTCTTATCTTTGTTGTGTGTTTTGCAGTTCACGCATTCATTCCTCTGTCTTCCCTCTGCATCCGACGCCTCCTTCTTCCCTGCCCCGAACCACGAATGCTTGCTTGCGCTCCATCAGATGTTGCAACAGATGAACTGCTACAGCATGTTCTGAAAAGTGGATTCTCAAAAATCATGTTTTATGAGTGAAATGCTATTCAACTATGTTGCTTCGGTTCAGTATAGAATGCATCCTGAGATTCGAGTTCTACGGGTAGAGAAGTAAACTTATCTCAGAAAATCAGTGGCCTCCAGGGAGAGTAAGTGCGGCAGCTTCTGCAGGGTGAGCCCAGGGAGCCATTGGTGTTGATCCCCACTGTTTCGGTTGCAGCGACGCGACCGGTCGTGATCAATTGTGCAAAATCTTGCAGTGTAGTTGAAGAACGAGATAAAGTTTTAGTTGAGTTATCGATTTTGGAAAGTCACTGCCATCTTGGGTGACGAATCTAACATGGAAGAAGCTCGGTCAAACCTTGAGGCAAGTTTTGCAGGCGAGGCTGAGAGTGCTGTTTCACTACTTTTTTAGGGTTGTCCTTTTTAGCTGCTGCATTGAAGCAATCTAGTGGCTGGTCAGCCTTTTTGAGGATGCTAAGTCTAGGGACTGTTTTATGGATATGGAGTCTGTACCAAGAGATTTTTTTGGGTTTTAAAGCCATCTTCTGTTGCTTCATCAAACTAGGGCTGCTCCTATTATGAGAGCACCAAGGTTAGGAGACCGATGAAGGATAGAGGAATTAAAAAGGAACTTGGATGCAGTTGGTTTAAAGGCAATAAAATGGTGCATGCTTTTGTGTAGGTGGCAGATCACACCCACGGGCACAGGAGATCTATGCAATGTTGGAGAAAATGTCTTGGGAGATGAAGGTAGCAGGATATTTCTCAGATCCAGAGCTTGCATTGAGTTTGTTCATCCAAAACCGATTCGTGACAGTGAGGGTGTTACCAACAGACCTGATGAAATTTATTTCTAAGATTCTCTATTGCTTTCTTACTTGTTTACGATGTAACTCGTGGAAGAGAGCCTCATAGAGGCCGATCTGTTTCATATCAGAATATTCATGAAAAACAATTTGCTTGCTATTATATGAGTTTCTTCAACGAGTCACTAAGTTGGCAGGCATAAAGGTTTCTGTTGGAATTATCACACCTTTCAAGCTACAGTTGAAATGTTTGCACCGAGTGTTTGATGCTGCCCTCAAATCTGCTGAAGGAAAAAGGTTTATCCATCAATACGGTAGATGCCTTTCAGAGCCAAGAGCTCTGCTATCTTTCTTGTCTTTTGGGTTGTCATCAAATCTGCATTTTATGGTGGCCCTATGTTCCTTATGCCCGGTTTGGTTATTGCCTTGTATGTAACAGGAGCACTAAATGTTGTTTTAACGGAAGCGCATCAAAAAGAAATGTGTCGTTACTTGTACAATCATTAGGCATAATGAAGACGGTGGATGGGGGTTGCACATTGAAGGTCACAGCACAATGTTTGGGACAGTACTAAACTATGTAACTTTGAGACTTCTTGGCCAAGGGTCTGATGGAGGAGATAAAGAAACAATGGAAAAAGGTCGTGTATGGATTTTGGACCATGGCAGTGCTACTGCTATACCTTCATGGGGAAAAATGTGGCTTTCGGTGCTTGGAGTATTTGATTGGTCTGGAAACAATCCATTGCCTCCAGAGATTTGGCTTCTTCCATATTTTCTTCCCATCCATCCAGGGAGGATGTGGTGTCACTGTCGAATGGTTTATTTGCCAATGTCATATTTTTATGGGCGGAGATTTGTGGGACCTATAACTGAGACTGTTATGTGTTTAAGAAAGAAGCTCTATACAATGCCTTATGAGAAAATAAACTGGAATATAGCACGTAATATGTGTGCAAAGTTTACCGGAATGGTTATTGTTCCTCTTGCATGGTATTGGGACACCGTGTGGGTGAGAAGCGTGCGTTTGGTGGAGAAATAATTTTGGGACTGCTGGGAGAAGGGGTCTGCTCGTGCGTGGCCATGAGATATAGCGTTTAAAATAGGCATGATAAGCCCTAACCCTCTCTCTTAATGATTTATTTCTTTTAGCATTTAGATAAATCAATATCTGCAACTTTGTTCGAATGCTGTAGATGTGGGTTTCTTTTGGAATGTGGATGTGTTTTTATTTTACTAAATAGATAGCGTTTGGACTCTGGATATCATATAACATGTATTTACACATATTGAATCCTTCTTGAAAGAGATGCTAAAAAAAAAAAAAAAAAGGACGAGCTTTCCAAATGACTTTTAATCATAACTGCATGAGCTGACCTCTCCCCCTTTTACAATTTATTTTATTTACTGTTTGAAGTAGAAGAAATCTCTACATCGATTCTTGCCTACTGATTTTATAATGTTGGTTTCTCTTTTGCCCTGATTATTCCTTTGAATGATGGTTTCTGTAGAAAATAGTATGGAGCGTGAATGAGGTTTATAATTTTTCTTGTATTGTTTATATTATGTAGAACATGGCTTGAAAAAGGGAATTTCCGATATGACTGTATTTGGATTTTACCGTGGTTTTATAATAATTTAAACTACCACTAGGATTGGGGCTTCCATTTGGGAAGAGTCATACTAGTTTAATTGGTCTTCTAGATAGCTCCATCTGAGTCTTTTGATTATCATTTACCTTGGGGATTATTGAAAACCCCTCACCAGGACCTCTACTATTACTATTACTATGAGCTTATTATTAGATTGGAACCCTCCTGAAGCATGCGTTAATGGGTTTTCTATGACCTCTACGAATATGTTATGCACGCAAGTCATTATCCTCTGTGGATAATTATTTGGCTTAATTTTGAGACACTACTTGGATCCTTGAATCGGTTAAAGTAATATCGGATACATCGACATTCCTCAAGTTTGATTGATATGTGATGCCCTCTTGCATATGAATTCAGGCAATGCCTGAAATATGAAATTATAAATTTATCTTATACTTGACCTTGAAGCTTGTCGATAGACGTTTGGTAGAAAAATAGATGAATAGGGAAGTTAAGATAATTACCCTAAAATGGATTCATGCACAGCCTCAAGTAAAGGTAACAGCTACCATAATGGGACTGTGCATACCATGTATGCCAGTAAGGATAATTATGTTATTTCAATACTTGGCTAACGAATGGAATATTTTCTGGTATTTACGATGATTATTATGTTAGCTAAAATTTGATACTTGCATCTCAACTGGGAGTTGAGATAATGTTGGTACTTGTATTTATAGTGGCTTGGACTACGCTTACTTATCTTAGTTAGTCAAATGTATCTTGGACATATTAGCAAAACATGACAATGTCGTTAATCGTAGCTCATTCCAATGAGTTGGACCCTTGTACTAAAAGAAATATATAGAGACATGGAATAAGCAACCAAAAGGATACCTAAATATTATACGAACTTGTGGATTGGTGGAATCTTTGTTAACATAAGTATATCCTTAAAATTGTGAAATAAATATCCAAATTATACTTCATATCACTGAGTTTCTATGAAGGTTTGATACTTGGGTAATATCGATGAATAATATAAAATTGGTACTTGTATTTATTATATAAGCTTAATGTCATTGGTGCTTTTATTTAATTGAAAGATAATATTGTTGGGTACTTAAATATGCGAAGTAGGTCGAGGGTATTAGGTGAGCGTCATTATTATTACTGCAATTTGAGTATGATTGATTGCATGGTTAAGATTGTATATCTAGTCACTTGGAATTGTGTCTTAGGTAAGCAAAACTTAAGGAAGTGAACATTTATGAATAGGAAATGTATTATCATGAGATGTACAGTTAAGTTTTAAATGTATGTTAGAAATTTATTTGATAAGGAGTATTGCAAACTTTCATTTATTTAAATACTAGATGGCATAAATTATTAGGTGAGGTTTATATCTTATCATGCTCAGTTCTAGCGAACTGACTCTAGTAAATATTTGTGCAGATGGATTATGCGAGTAGATTAAAGGAAAAGAGTGTAAAAGTTTCATCAGTTCAAATTATGAAGTTCTTTGTAGAAAGTTCAATGCGTTGTAAATTTTGTAACTTTGCTTGCAAGGAGTTTAGAAGATCTCTTGCCTTGGTATGTTCAAAAAACTACGTAGTGAAGTGTTCTTTCCCTTTTGTTGTTAGACTAGTAACTTATCTTGGGTGAGGAATGATATTCAATCCTTACCTTGGCATAAATATTGTAATACCTTGTTTTTTTTTTTTTTTTGAGAATAAAGTGTTAAGTCAAAACTCTCTGACACCTTGTAATGATGTGATATAAGTAAAATTAAATGGAATGGTTAACCCTTATAGAAGTTAACCAAAATATGTGTATTCAGGTAAAATAATATAGAGATGACTTACTTGAGAACAAGAGATTCCTGAAGTACTCAAAGGTGAAACTATCCTTGTAAAGTAAATCTTTATAAATTGATATCCCTAGCTAAACTAGTGAACACTACTCTTTTTGGAGAACGCCTAAAACAAGCTAAAGGAAACAATAGTTAGTTTCTAATAAGATTTAACAAGTAAGAGAAGGAAATTTAGAAACCACACAATTATCTTTCACCTATTTGAAAGTAAGTAGTTTCCTTTTGATAAACTCTTTCAGTTAAGCCTAAGTAAAAGCGTTAATAATTACGTATAAAACCCCAAGCTCCAATTAAACCTTGGTAATAACTAATGACATCTTAAAGAGGAATTTAACTCGACCTTAACTCTTTCCCGTGATACTTTGTAAGTTCCTCTTGATTTTGTTGAACACGAATTCTTGTTGTAGCAAGGTAATGAACAAGTTCTAGTAGCGTAAGTATGGACAGATAGCCTTGTGGAATTTAATTATTCCCTTTATTAAGTTAATGGAACTAAACAATTCTATTGTCGTAAAGTGAAGATTTTAAGTGAACTTCTCTACAGTGTATAAGAAATTAACTCAGTTGGTAAGGTGAATTTGTGCGAATCATATATTGAATCCTTCTGAAAACTTAAGTCATGAGCTAAAGGGTGTCTTATCAAAATAAATAACCTCCAATCATTTCTTACTGTGGCTTGCCCTAGCTGTAAGTGTGTCATGTGGATTGGACTTCCATGTTGTCTTGTCAAAAGAAGAGTACATTGTCCTTGATAGGTGTGAACGTTCTCGTGCTGACCTTGTGGTCTCCCCCATAACAAGTGGTTCCTGGTGTTGGTTGTAACCTTGTGACGACATGTTGTGTCGTGTTGAGTCAAAGCAAGTCAAAAAAAAAAAAAAATTTATCCTGTATTTCACTGTGTTGTCCTTGTGTTGGACTCAAAAGTTGTAGGAATCAATGTATAAAAATGCTGATATTATATTATCATCTCATAGAATAATTGTGAATGCTAGAAATGGGAGGGCATGGCATCAAACAACATTATTTCCAACAATTTCTTATAATGTCCAACCCAAAAAAAAAAAAATAAAAAAAATAAATTAAGTTTTAAAAAGGGGGCAAATGCTAGTAAATGGTGTTGTTGAAAGTAGATTTTTGCAGGAGGGTAGGTGGATATTTAAGGAGGCGTATGGGAGGGATGAGTCCACTTGACAGGAAGCATCGTGAGCACGACATGGGCATCCAAATGCCCGCAGACCCATCATTTCCCTTGCTCAATAATACATGCATTTTATTTGAGACCCAGAGATGTTAACCACCCGAAACCCAAGTTAACATTGTAAATTTAGCAATAATAACTAATAGATGTAGTAGCATGTAAAAGAAAATATGCCCTTTTAAAAATGTCAGTTAGAAATGTGTTCGTGGACAACATTGACTGCAAGATATGCACGAAATGGATTGTTGATAAGGAATTGGAAGTTGTTAAGAAAATGTAGTCAACATGTTTCCACATGATCATTTTCACCTTATTAGAAACCTCCTATCCCACAATGGATAGCTCTCTCTTGGAAATACAGGACTACAAATGGTTGAAGTTATGTAGAAGGGTCTGCACCATTGTTTTGTTGGACACCTACTTCTTGCTCTTGGAGAAACGTTGTAAATGAAGTGTGATGATACACATGCCTCTTGTTCAAGCGCCAATCTACTTTCTAAGTATATTGTCAACCTATGCAAAACGTGGCAGTAATGGTGTTTTCGACAAAAGCTTGAAGGAATGTGCCGTACCCATGAGGCATAAAAAGATAGCATATTTTTGTCGATGTCAGATTTGTAACACCCCCAAATATCTCGCTCACTCCCATGATAGAACTCAATAATTAATTAGGGAAAATTATGGAATAATTTTTTTTTGAAAGGGTAAGGCATCAGCCAAGATTTAATTAAATCCTGATTATAAAATTTTAAACAATTACATGGCATTCGGAAATAAAATAACGAATAATAAACTTTCACCCATTTCTAGAATAATATTACGATTTATTTTCTCTTACTAAGCACCACTGATTTATTTAAATATCCCTTACCTTGATTTTTATTACTTAGCCCCAAAGATCCCCTTTAACTTGACTTATTTAAAGACCCATAATTAAATTCAAAATTAAATTAGGCAAGACCAAACATCCTATAGATTTAAACCATGCACATTAATATTTAGTTTATTTCTTAAAAGGGTCAAGGATGCACATCTTGGGCTAACCCCCTTATGCCCCATTAAAGCATTACCCATACTTTTAATTTAAATCATTCCCACCAAATTCCATATCACTTAAGTGATGTAGGGTTCATCCTACACCATTGGATCTAATCTATCTTAGCCATTAGATCTAGGTTAGACTAATGAAACCCTAGAAATCCTTAAATTTCTTAAAGATATTCTTTCATTTATCTTGTTTGATTTGCAGGTTAAGGAAAGAGGAGGAGAAGATGAATTTTATAGTATTTTACTTGCAGTTAAATGTATTAACAATGTGTATATACCCATTTGGGTAATAACTGTAAAACCCTACACATTTATTTTGTATAAATATGTATATTTTTATATATACACATATATGTAGGTGTATATGTTTGTATATATATTTTATTTCATTTTAATTAACCCGCAATTTCTAAGTAAACAAGGTTATATATACAACTATATTTATATATACATACACATATGTGTGTGTATACACATACGCATATATACGTGTGTGTGTGTGTAAATACATCCACATATATACGTGCGTGTGTGTGTGTGTATCCACACTAAGTGGCTAAGTAAAATTAAAGCTCAAAGTATTTTGAATATACGAGCCGTGGGTTGGAAAGTCTACACAGCCGCATAAAGGTAAATGGTCACTTGCATTGATAAAAGATATGGTTTTAAAAACTAGTGGCGGTTAAAATGTTGGGGGGGGAGGGCGATGACCCAATCCCCACCCCATATACTAAGTATGGGTTGGGGGTGGGGTCAACGCCCCTCCCCAACCTTATTTCCTTTTTAAAATAAACTTCCCACATAGAGGCCGCAACCCACTTGGCCGACAACACAAAACTATCCTCCTATCTTTTAATACCTTTCTATTTAAAAAAAAATTAAATGAATGCGGCCCGCTTACATTTGGTCACTTTTATTTTATATCACGCTTATATATTAATAAATATTATTATGTATAACTATACCTATACTCAAAAGCATGCAAAAATCATGCATGAACACATCAAAATAGCAAAGGAAACAAGGATGTAGTGCCCACTCCTCTTCGACACTGTTTCATCTTGATATTGATACTTGTTGGACTGATATTCAAACATTTTGATTATGATACATTGATCAGTAGATGATAGATTTCATTGATATTTGGACTATTGACATTATGATGTTTACATTTTATTATGATGCACTAGATAGTGATGTTAGACAAGTTCGATATATGTTGATTTTCATGATATGGATTTTATACTGACACGTTATGTTTTGGGATGTTTTGAGTAGAATTGTAATCTCATGGATGTTAGGGTTAGATTTTGATATATTGATGGATAATAGAATTGCTAATGTCAAATGATGAATATTGATTTTATATGTATATTGTCTCGTTGTTAATACGGCCTGAAAGGCCAAAGAGGTATTTTGTTGTGTGCAGGAATTTTATCACATACATCGAAGGGGATAGGGGACCAACCACAAAAGGATGTCGGGTATTGAGCAACGAGGCCAAATTTGACAACTTGTGTAATGTTGTTTAGTGTGGTGTTTTTCATGTCTAGTTTGGAGGTCTCCCATGGGGGGGTGACTTCACATATGTGGCCATGGGGTGAATTGTGTTCCCTTTCTTTAATTTTTGTATGTGCTTTATTTATGTTTTGTGTATTTAAAATTTAGAATTTTTGTCACTTTATTAGCATGTTGTAAATGTGTGTTAATTAAACTTAACCCTTCTTATTTTTGTTAACCAAATTAAGGATGTGACATATAGTTATGATGAGATTTGGTGGTCCTTGTTGTAAGTAAAATTTATGTTGATTTGTGAGTGTTTTACTCAAACCCAACTTCAAAATTCAATTTTGACTTGGGGAATTTTTGGAAGCTTGTGGGGACAAGCAAGTTGGGAAGCTTATTTTTGAATTTTTAATCAATTTTTATGTGTAAAAGAGAGAAAATTATTGCACTTCCTTCTACCCAAATTTATTGTGTCCTTTGAAAGCATGGTGTGCAAGTTTGTGAGCCATGTGGGTTTTCAGAGTCCTTTCATGTGCATTGATTTTTCTTGGACTTGGTGTGTTGACTTGAGTGTGAGGATGGAGGAATGATGAAGTGGCATCCTACATGGATCCACCTCATCATCCTCACATTCCATTTCTATTTATTGGTGATTTTGGTTGGAATGGGGGTTACTTATTCATTTTTCTTCTTGTGCACTTTTGGATTTGAAGATTGTTGGAGTGCTTTTGGGATTGCTTGGCTTGAAAGAATTATTTTTTGAGCTTAATGGAGAGGTAGGCTCTCCACCTTGGTTATTTTGTATTATGCTTGTTCTTTTATATGAAATGTTGTGCTTGTTAAAATTGTTTAAGTCTTGTGAATGTGCTTGTGTGTGGTTGGGTAGTAGGCCTTAGTTGGGTGTGGGAGAAGGGCTTATGGGACCATTGGGGAGGGAAAAGGGAGTTTTGTGAGGCATGCATTTTGTGGGAGTGTGAATGGGAGTCTTACCTATGGGGAGTGAAAAGGAAATCATGTATTTGTTGCATGCTTGCAAGGGAGAGATAAGGATTTTGTGTTGATTATTTTGTGCACTTAGAGGCTTAGGGTAAGACTCCCACTTCACTTGGGAGGCATAAGGAGGTGGTTTCCCATAGCCCTTTCTCTATTTGGTTTTATCTTCAAACCTTTGTATTGTTGTGAATGTGTAAACTAGTTGGATATGTTATCTTGGTTGAGTTGAATGTCTTGTATGTATGTTTGTTGTGAAGCCACTTTGTTGAAAGTTGTCATTGTTGCTCAATACCCCTCATGGTTCTTTGGTTGGGGCTCGGGGCCATTAAGGGGATGGATTATCCTCTTAATGGATTAAGGTTGTTGGAGAGTGTTTCCTACTCCCCTTCCTTGTTTTGTGATCCCATTGTGAAGGTTTGAAGAATGCAAGAATTGGAGCTACTCTTGGAAGAAGTCATGTAATTGTTGATAGCCCTTTGTTGTAATTGTTCAATTTATTATTTCCACTTGTGTGGATGATTGTAAAATTTTAAGATTGAAAGAAAGTTGTATCTTCATGTGGAAATCTTCATAAATTGTAAACTCTTTTAAGAGTATTGTATAAGAAATGCACCTTTTAAAATGTATTTGTATTGTAAAGGAAACTACCACTTTATCTCCTTGTTATGAAGAAAGTAAAAAAGTGTGAAATGATATTAAATGAAAATAATATTTGTTGCAATTGAGTGCCATCCTTGCTTGCAAAATGTGTCATGTTCATCTTTTAGATTATGTTGGAAAACCTATTATTGTTGGAAATGGTTATTACTTATATCTTTGATAGCAATGGAATGGTTATTCTTGTTTGCATTAAAAGAAATTAAGTTGAAGTATCCATACTAGAGATGTATTATTAAACTAGTTGAAGGAAGGTAGTTGTTAAAATCATTAGATTAAATGGAAGCATTTTTTTATCATCATTTTGTAGAATGAGTTGGGTATGAAATCATTTTAAATTTCTCAACTTAGCCTTAGATGTAATATACAAAGGAAATAGATATGTACATTCCTACTTAGACTTTACTTTGGTTAAGTTAATTTCATAGACTACTCCACAAATTCCTAGATCTTTTGAAGGAGTCAAATTTGAATTTGGACAAAGAGCCATGCATAGCATCATACAAAAATTGAATAAAATAACACCATTCTGAGCACCAATGGGTGTAATGGGAAGGCCAAAAGGATTTATTGGGAGGTAGTGGAGGATGCGGGAAAGGGAAGTTATGGAAAGGTATCAAGGAAGTAATGTATGGTATGATCATTAATGTGAGTCATATGAAAAGCAAGGGTATAATTTTAATGCCACATCCCAGAGCTACAAAATCCCATATCATCAGATATTGGAGTAGATCTATAATGACAAAATAGGTGTATTTTGAAAATAAAATAAGAAAATAAAAGCTAAGAGAAAATCCAAATGAATAGATCTTAACAAATGAAACCACAACAATTTTGTAAGAGCTCGAGTCTTCAATTTTGAGCTTCTAAAAAATGGAAGTTTATCCATCTTTGAAAAGCCAAATATTCAAACATTGGATGTATATTCTTGCAGGAAGAAAAGAAGTCGATCCAGGCTTATCAGAAGCATCTCAAACACAAGGAACAACTTCAAATAAAAAAATAATTAAGGTAAACGAAAAGAAAGAAGAAAATTTTCAGTGCCATATCCCAGAGCTGCAAAAGCCCATATCCACAGATATTGGAGTAGATCTATAACGACAAAATATGTGTATTTTGAAAATAAAATAAGCAAATAAAAGCTAAGAGAAACTCCAAATAAATAGATCTTAAAAAATGAAAAATGAAACAACATAACGAATATGGAGCTAACCTACAATGTTGATAGGTTGCACTTTGCATGCAATATCTCCTAATCCATAAGGGCATCTCTATTCACGGAAAGGTTCTAGCAAGTACTTTTCATAAGGTCATTATAGGATCAAAAGAAAGCAGATGAAAGAGAGAAAATTCTTCAGACATGTAGATAGAACACACTATTGGAGAATATAAAAAAACACATAGCTTTCATTTTGAAGTGGTTTGAAAATCATTCAGTTCAAATCCCTGGAGTAACTCTGAATTTTGAAGGTCTTTTTTGTATGAAATGACTTTGATACTACCATCACGATAGACCTGCTTGCAGATAAGATGTACCTTCCTTATTACATGATTATCATAATTATCTTTAAAAATGACTAGGCATGGACTCTTAAGTTCAGACTCAATGACATTTCCAAGGTTGACGCATCAATAACATTCACTGACTATATATAGCTTGTAGAGATGTCTTATTCTTGAATTAACCTTGTAATATATGTTTAGAAAACTGGCAAGATGGTCTGCAAAGTTTTCTATGGGTCGAGGTGCAAAGCCAACTTCTTCTCATCTGCTAGGATTCTATCTGTGTATGTCTGCATAGCCCCACCGAAAGAATTTTTAAAGATAATTACTCCAAGGATATGGACTCTGAACTTAAGAGTCCATGCCTAGTCATTTTTAAAGATAATTATGATAATCGTGTAATAAGGAAGGTACATCTTATCTGTAAGCAGGTCTATCATGATGGTAGTATCAAAGTCATTTCATACAAAAAAGACCTTCAAAATTCAGAGTTACTCCAAGGATTTGAACTGAATGATTTTCAAACCACTTCAAAATGAAAGCTATGTGTTTTTTTATATTCTCCAATAGTGTGTTCTATCTACATGTTGCATGAAGTAGTAGTTTGAGGATTAGTAGAATATACTTCCCTATGAGGAAAGCCATGGTATTTTCTTTGAGAATCGAACCCTTGAGCCACAAGAAGTATACACAAAAAGAAAAACTTACTCAATAATTTGGTAGGGTAGACCAAGTGGAAGTGAGCCTGACGCCAATGGTTTTGTTTAAGTTGCCACATCACATGAACAGAGAGGTGAGAGTAGGTGGTGATTACAGACCAGATTTATTGCAAGTAATTAATTATGACCTTGACTTATCCTTTCTTGCCACGTGGATGATTACGATTGTTATGTACATCGATGTTCAAATGAATCTGCACCATCTGTTTCATGTGTTATGTCAAACATATGTTGTTTTACTCCAGTTTGGAAAATGACTTAGTGGATTTTCTGTAAAAATAAAAAATTCAAAAATAGTCGATCTCCACCATTGTTTTAATGACCTTTGTCATCCATGCGACTCGATCGCATGACCTTTAGCTTCCCCAACTGAACAATTGGACAATATGAAAGGATAACGAAATTTTTTCTATCCAACAAGTGCTAAAGCAAATGTTTAATACTGAGACTCCATATAGTTTCATACATTGCTGAGTACAAACTCTTCTTTGATTTACCTAGAGGGTATTTTTAGAATTACCACTTTGTTATATCTGACCACAATGCACTGGGATGTTTGGGCACACAAACAGAGCCATCAATGGTCACCCAAATCAAATGCATTTGTGTCCAAAATAATAAATGGCTATTCAATTTACAAAGAAGGATTTTGCATGATTAATAATTCTAACTAATTTGTAGTGGGTGGGGATCAATATGTAATCCTCCAGCACAATGCTTCACTGACCAAGCGAGCCATATAGATCATTGTTAATGGAGGTGGAGAAGTTCTCTTGCCTCCCAAGAGCTAGATTCATTGAACATGCTTCTTTTTCAAAATTTCACACCGAAGGTTTATTCAGTGTAGTAGCATATCATGAACTCTATTAAGACTACAACACAATAAAATAAAATATTGAAAGCACATTGAACAAACAAACTACTAATTTACTACACAACCCCATTGGTAGTGGATTTTCTGTAAAAAAAAAAAAATTCAAAAATAGTCAATCTCCCGCCATTGTTTTAATGACCTTTGTCATCCATGCGACTCGATCGCGTGACCTTTAGCTTCCCCAACTAAACAATTGGACAACATGAAAGGATAAAAAAATTTTTATCTATCCAACAAGTGCTAAAGCAAATGTTTAATACTTTGAGACTCCTTACAGTTTCATACATTGTTGAGTACAAACTCTTCTTTGATTTACCTGGAGGGTATTTTTAGAATTACCACTTTGTTATATCTAACCACAATGCACTGGGATGTTTGGGCACACAGACAGAGCCATCAATGGTCACCCAAATCAAATGCATTTGTGTCCAAAATAACAAATGGCTATTCAATTTACAAAGAAGGATTGTGTAATTAATAATTCTAACTAATTTGTAGTGGGTGGGGATCGATATGTAATCTTCCAAACAATGCTTTACCTGACTGACAAGCGAGCCATATAGATCATTGTTAATGGAGGTGGAGAAGTTCTCTTGCCTCCCAAGAGCTAGATTCATTGAACATGCTTCTTTTTCAAAATTTCACACCAAGGTTTATTCAGTGTAGTAACATATCATGAACTCTATTAAGACTACAACACAATAGAAATAAAATATTGAAAGCACATTGAACAAACAAACTACTAATTTACTACACAACCCCATTGCTAGTGGATTTTCTGTAAAAATAAAAAATTCAAAAATAGTCGATCTCCCGCCATTGTTTTAATGACCTTTGTCATCCATGCGACTCGATCGTGTGACCTTTAGCTTCCCCAACTGAACAATTGGACAACATGAAAGGATAACGAAATTTTTTTCTATCCAACAAGTGCTAAAGCAAATGTTTAATACTGAGACTCCATACAGTTTCATACATTGCTGAGTACAAACTCTTCTTTGATTTACCTGGAGGGTATTTTTAGAATTACCACTTTGTTATATCGAGCCATGAATGCCTTTGGGATGTTTGGGCACAGACAGAGATAAGCCATCAATGGTCACCCCAAATCTACTTAATGATGCAAATGCATTTGTGTCCAAAATAACAAATGGCTATTCAATTTACAAAGAAATATTGCGTGATTAATAATTCTAACTAATTTTTAGTGGGTGGGGATCGATATGTAATCCTCTAGCACAATGTTTCACTAACCAAGTGAGCCATATAGATTGTTGTTAATGGAAATGGAGAATTTCGCTTACCTCCCAAAGAGCTAGATTCGTTGAACATGCTTCTTTTTCAAAATTTCACACCGAAGGTTTATTCAGTGTAGTAACACATCATGAACTCTATTAAGACTACAACACAATAGAAAGAAAATATTGAAAGCACATTGAACAAACAAACTACTAATTTACTACACAACCCCATTGGTAGTGGATTTTCTGTAAAAATAAAAATTCAAAAATAGTCGATCTCCCGCCATTGTTTTAATGACCTTTATCATCCATGCGACTCAATCGCGTGACCTTTAGCTTCCCCAACTAAACAATTGGACAACATGAAAGGATAACAAATTTTTTTCTATCCAACAAGTGCTAAAGAAAAGTTTAATCTTTGAGACTCCTTACAGTTTCATACATTGCTGAGTTCAAACTCTTCTTTGATTTACCTAGAGGGTATTTTTAGAATTACCACTTTGTTATATCTGACCACAATGCACTGGGATGTTTGGGCACACAAACAGAGCCATCAATGGTCACCCAAATCAAATGCATTTGTGTCCAAAATAACAAATGGCTATTCAATTTACAAAGAAGGATTGCATGATTAATAATTCTAACTAATTTGTAGTGGGTGGGGATCGATATGTAATCCTCCAACACAATGCTTCACCGACCAAGCGAGCCATATAGATCGTTGTTAATGGAAGTGGAGAAGTTCTCTTGCCTCCCAAGAGCTAGATTTGTTGAACATGCTTCTTTTCAAAATTTCACACCGAAGGTTTATTCAGTGTAGTAACATATCATGAACTCTATTAAGACTGCAACACAACAGAAATAAAATTTTGAAAGCACATTGAACAAACAAACTACTAATTTACTACACAACCCCATTGCTAGTGATTGATAAGAGGTCGTTGTTTGTCATCCTTTCTTTGTTACCTCCATTCTTCAACTATCTTGATTGTTTTCTCATTAAAAATTGATCTTCAAATTTAATTGTGTGTCATTTAAATAGAGCAGACACCTTCTCCATATACATCAGATATTAGATCACCCAATAATATATCTATGAGTTTTTTTATTTTTTTATTTTAAGACACTTGATGACTTTAATTGACTGTGACTTACCAACTAAATTTACAACCAAATGCCCATATATGACTTGAGGTAATTAAAACAAATGTACTAAAAAATCTAAACCCACATTTTACACTTCATGAATTGAAATCTAAAAGACATGTAGATTTTAAATTAAATGTTGACACTTTTAATCAATCTATGGACTTACGGACTTAATGAATTTTGGGAAAAAAAAACTATTGCTCTAAACATGAGAAAATATACTACTTGACATGTCATGTCATTTCCACAATTGTTCAAACACCTAAATACCATAAATAATTCAAATATCTCGACTCAACACTCTAAGAGTGTTTTTTAGGACTTATGTGGAAGAGATTACATATGTTGAAGGAATACGTGGTTATCTTTGATGTGATGCATGGAGGGTTAAATTGCACAGAACCATATACCAACACAATGCCTGTTGAGTGAGAAAATAACCAGTTGAAGGAGGACTTTAATGCATCGAAGACGTGAGTAGATCTGAACATTCGCCACTATGCATTTTAAGGTCGCGAAGAACTCGATCAACTCGATCCTGATGTTTGGGAATTGAAGGACCATATTGCCCCACTGATCTGCGCATCACTCACTTCCCACACCGCACTCAACGAATCCCACTCCCACTCTGATTCCACAGATGCTCTCGTCACAAAAATGTCTGCTGCTTCTTTCTCAAATTCAATGACAGCTTCAGCGCCAATGGAGTCAGAAAACAGATGTGAGCAGTTTCCCGTTAAATTTGGGGAAAGAGAAGAACCAAATCATGAAAATCCCAAATACTGACCTGAATATATGAGAGAGAAAATACTCGGTCGGAGGCAATGTTCTCCCTGTGACACAACTTTAACTCTGAACATCTGTTGGCGGTTCAAGCCATTTATCGAGAGCCATGTCATTAAATTTATAGGGCCTGTATTCACCAATTTCAGATCCAATGCATTTTCACCCAGTTTTTCTTTATTAGATATTGAACCCAACCAACTATTTTGATCCTGGTAAACCACCCCATCCGCTCACCTGAAATTCCAGGTCGGTCTCCTCCCACATGTCTGTGTTCCAGTCCTCCAGATCCTTATCTCCACATCCATCCCTCTGCATGCGAGGATGGGTGCTACGACAGGTGTAATACATGACAGACACAGCTAATCCAAGCGAATGAATAGTAACCCTACGATTTCAACGCCTTTCTTCTGAACTCCTCTCCACCGTCTATTATCTGTAATGTGTCAGACCAAATAGGTTCAACTCCACAAGAATGCCTCCACGTAATAAATATATTAAGAAAAATTTAGTAAACAAAATTTATTAAAAAGGGAAGGGTTGAAGCAGCTAAACCCCCTTTTGGCGCATTGTTTGTTGGTGTTGAATGGTGCCCCCAAAATAAAAAATAAAAAATTGTAATTTATATTAATATCTCCCCCAACAATACAAACTTTGCTAATATCTATCCCAGGTCACTTTTTTATAACAACTTGATGCCAAATAATATGTGCAACTTTGTAGTTTTTAATCCGCGTTTTTTAAATATAAAGTATACACTCATGTGTGTGTGTGTGTGTGTGTGTAAGGATTGGTATAATTATTTTCTTTAATTTATTATTAGGTTTTTATAATTATTTTGGAATATTGTACACACACACACACACACACACACACACACACACACACACACACACACACACACACACACACACACACACACACACACATATATATATATATATATTCTTATTTTGGAAGTATATGCATGTATGCATATACTTAAAATGGGATTATTCTCAAAAGAAAGAGAATGTAAATACCAAAAAAATATCTTTTAGGCAAATGAAAAATATCCAAATGGGTATTAATCAAGTTTACAACAAAATAGAAATTACAAACCCTAGAATAGGGTATAATAGATCAACTTGTAAAAATCAAAATGGAATAGAGTTGGGTTGTGTATATCCATACCAAGCTTGACCCTTCTCATCCATGGCTTCCTTCTCTTCCTCTTTCCCTTAACTCTGCAAAAAAAAAAATGAAGGAATGAGTCAAATGAAAAGAATAAAAGAAACTCTCCTTTGGGATTAGGGTTGTTTTGAAATCTATAGATCCAATGGTCTAGATTGGTTTCATCCAAGGGCCAAGATTGTCCCCTACAAATGTTAGGTGAAAGTAGGTGAGATAATCATTTGATCACATGGGTCATGTTTTGAATGGGGCCACTTGAGTGGTGTAGGGATTAATTTGATTTTATAACATTTTAATTAAATGATGTTTTTTTTTATAAAAGCCACTTGACCATTGTAATTAATTAATTCAATCTACCATGTTATAACTAAGTAAGCTTCATTATAGGAATTTAGCTTAAGTGTGTTTAATAAATGGAAGGGTAAATAGACCTAGACCTTTTATAATAAATTATGGAATGAATTTAGGAATTCATTAATTAAATTAATTTAAGATTATAGGAACAAAAATTTTAGACCTAATTGAAGATGAAATATTTTATTTAATTAATTTGTGACGATCATCTGTTAACCAAGGATTAGCTTATCTTTTCTTCTTCCATCCTTTAACAAAAAAAATTATTCCATAATTTTTCTATTTTAACCTTTGTTTGGTTTTGGGTTTCGTATGCAATTTTTGTGGGCATTATAAATTCCTCTTATGCCTCCTAAAGGTTTGGGTGTCCACCTTAAAGCCACCAAGAATTTAATCACCTACCCACAACACTCTTATTCCTCCCTCAAGAAAATACACAACTCTTATGGCTCCCTCAATGAAATAAACAAGATAATCACAAATATTACTTATCAACAAGGTGGAAAATACCAACCCAACTCCCTCCTAAAATACCCAATAACAACTTTATGCCTCCCTCCAAGAAAATTATCATTTCCATTTTCTCCTACAACCTAAAACCATTCTATTTCCCACAATCAAAAGCATGCAAAAATCATCCATGAACACATCAAAATAGAAAAGGAAACAAGGATGAAGGCCTTCCTTGCCATTGTTAGAGGATCAATCCATAAGCAAACTCTAAGCCTTCCAAATCCCAAACAAGCACAATCCACTCCAAGATCTAAACAACCATTCCAAAAGCAAGCTTTTCCCCAAATTGCAAGAATCCAAAAATAAAAAAATAACCCCAAACACATCCAAGAAATATGAATAAATAGAAAGAGAGGAGGAAAGAGGTGATGTGACTCCATGTAGGATGCCACATCCTTTCTCTTCCAATCCACCTCACAAGGTCAAACTCAATCTCCAAAGCACAATAAATTGGAGGTTAAGGGCATGACAACCCTCTTACACACTCAAACCTAAACCCACACCTCTAAATGATACAATTAAATACTCTTGTAATAAAAGTGAAATTAATTTCTCTTTTTCTCCATCAAAACACACAAAAAGGCCTAAAATAAGTCCTTCGCATCATAAGCATAGTAGGTGGGTGAATTTAAGAGTTGTGGGACAAGCTTAAGTTGTCTCAAGCCTCCAAAATTGCCTTGAAAATCAAAATACGAAATTTACATGTAAGGTTGAGTGCACAACACTCAAAAATAATTAAATTCTTTAAAATCCAACACAAACCAAGAACTACCTACTCACATTAATTACCCCCCCTTTGGTCACATCTCAAATTACACTAATTAATCAAGTTTAATCAACTTAAATGGAGCATTTTAACTAACACTAATAAAGGTGACTCAAAAAACAAAAATAATTCAAATACTCACAAATAAATAAAATAAAAAAGGAAAATAACAAAAATACCAAAGGTCACTTTTGAGGTCACCCCCCAATGGGGACCTCCCAACAATCTAGAAACAAGAAACAACAATCAATTACACGAGTTGCCAAGGTGGCCTATTGCCAATACCCCAAATTCCTTCAATGTTGGTCTCCTATCCCCCTCTTTTTTTTTCTACAATTTTATGTACAAATCAAAACAATACCTTTCGGCCTCATGGCCACATTAACGATTTTGATCGAGATAATAAAACACATATATTTACATATCAATTCACGTCATCAAATATCATAACTAAACCATTGCTAAAACCAAGTGATTCCTGAATTGTTCAAATTTCCAACATTTCAATTCTACTAATTCATCAATTTGCAATAAGATCACAAAACCAACTAAATCATCTAGCAACATCTCTATATCAAGTCCAATGTGTCAATATAGTAGTAGCACTAGATCATCAAATATTGATATGTTGATCCATGCACATAATCTAACATATAAATCACATCATGTCAAAAGTCTACACATCCATATTGTCTATCAAGTAAGTTAATCAAATCATATACAGTAATGCACATCAAAGTTCACACTACAACCATACAGTCAAAATAACAATCAGAACTCAATAGTAATCATGATGTCCCACAAATCTTATTAGTACGCTAACTAGAATATAACAACAAGGTTCATGATTATAATCAATTCGACATTGAAATCATAGTTCAATCGGTGTTGAAGAGGAGAGGGGAATTACATCCCCCTCGCTTAGATTTGACTTCCTCCTGGAAGTCATAGAAAAGAGGTAGGGAAACAATGCATATGAATAGAAGTCACACCCTCTGCAAGATTTCTTTATTTCAAACAAGATTGGGTCCTCAGAACCCAAGTTTGGTCCAAAGCTATTCAACAACAAGAAGGGATATCATTAGGCATGAATACTAAAATTTCTTCAAGCAAGGTTGTAAGTATTTAATTCTACGTAGTAAACTCTCGTGTGGTCAACCAAGCTACAACACAAAGTATCTAGACATGAATTTTCTAATGGAATATCAAGAATAACTACCAAGGAAAAGAATAATAGGGATAAATCCATATACTCGGAATGACCACATAGCCACCCATGGATACAACACACTGCAATAATAAATGTTAAGACTTCCACTTAGGTTGGGTTACACTTCAATGTTTGTTATTTTAGATAAGGCTAACAACTACCAATCATGACCATCAATTTTGTACGATAAAACATGTCTACTCATAAGTATCAAAATTTAAGATCACACAAGACGAGGTTTAACAACACGTTAAACACCTAAATTAGCTAAAATATCTACAATTATGAAAACTATTCAATGGAAACAATTTTTATAACTTGAAAGGACTCGATTAAATTTTCATGGTAAGCATAATCTTGACCACAAGGTTTTCTATAACTTGAATTTTCCCTCAAAATTGAACACATAACACTAACCTTTCTTTAAAAGTTTCAAACAACTTATATAATATTTCCACTTTGAAAGATAAACAATCCTTGCCCAAACTAGCATATCAACACAAGAGACACCAATCACTCTACATAACACAATGAAATTTATTTATTTTAAATCCTACCCAAGCTCAAAATAATCATAAAGAGAGCACATGCTTAATTCATATTACAAAAGAACACTCAAGGAAACTAGGGGAAAAATAGGTAACAAGAGGGGGTCCAACTACAATCTACTAGCACATCACACCAATACTCGAGTAAAAACTTATGAAAACAACTTGCACTTTCCCTTCCCAAGGGAAAAAAGGGGACGAACAACATCAGGGTTTCCCAAGAAAAGAAAAAGATAACTTCCCAAAAGTCTTTCATATCTTTAACATATGTTTCCTAGATTTTCCAATAAACCTAGGTCACTAAGGACTTAATCCGCACACAGGAGGAAGCCTTTCTTAAAACAAGAGATAAAGACCCACTCCTAAAAGGCTATAAATCACACTCATTGAGCTACGAGGCAAAAAGGGTGCGACGACCCAAAATCTCATACAAGGGAAAAACACACACATCTATGATCAAGGGAGTACAACGCAACTAGAACACATCACCATCAACAAGGTGTTTCATTAATCAAGGTAGGCGGATAGACCTAAAGGTTCAATTAGTTGCCACCCTTGGCATTATGGGATGTAGGGCCCATCAGCACAACCATATCAATTAATTCACACTAACAAAGGGATAAAATCTTTATGTATTTGTAAAACTTTACACTACTCAAAGAGAGGTCAAAAATGACTTGGCATATACTTGTGTCATAACCATTTTACATATGTTTATTGTTTGCTATAACAAGGGGGTATGTGAAATACTCAAACATATCACAACCCCAAAATCTTAGGCCACAAAAGAGTTTAGATAATCCTACAGTAGCTTAAGGGAACCTTTTAATCAGTTCAAAGTTTTCAACTATGCGATTATAAATCTAGGGCGTGCAATAACCATTTAGAAAATCAAGTTATTTAATTATACATTACACTCAAATACACAAATTTACTCATTCTATAATCTAATTTATAAGACACAAGTTATAGTTGTTCTTGCTAAGGATATTTCTTATAAGTTTTCTTAATTAAAACATTCCTTTTATTATGATATCACATATTTACGTCATTAAGGAACACCACCAATGTTGGCATGATATGTTGCCATTCTATATAGGTGACAAGATACTTTATTTTACTTCTAGGGAATGTAAAAGAACAAATTTCTTGCTATTTTCACAAAGTTTTGTTTGTTCTATTAATCCACCAGAATAGAGTAAGGAACTATTTTCCTTTCCCTAATGCTCATTAGAGTTTTACTTAGTTAAGTTTCAAATTCCAAGCCCCTCAAATTAGAGTTTTCACATTATTATGTTAGGAATAAGAGATTAATCATATTATCAATTAGATTTTAATGAACTAGAAGATTCAAACATATCACATTATTACTTTTATATCAATCATTAAGAGATCAATCAACATATCACATCATTAATTAGACTTATGACATGATTTACGAGATGGATTATATGCATGTTTTGACTATATCAAAATTTGATGATCTTGAGCTTCTACTTTGTCTTTAACACATTCATTTGATATATATATATGTATGTTGTGTAGATGATTTAGTTGATTTCATGATCTTATTGTATATATAGTTGATAATTTGATAAATAAATTGAAAAAATAAAATAATTGAAATCATGAACAATGGTGAATTACTTGTTTAGGGATGGTTTAGTTATGATAATTGATGATATGTATATGCATGTGTTTTACTATTTTGATGTCGTTAATATGGCCATGAGGCCAGAAAGGTATTGTCTTGACTTTTTGCAGGTGTTCACAACACAATAAACCAAAGGGGGATAGGAGACCAACAGTGAAGGAATTTGGAGTATTGAAACAGGTCACCTTGGCAACTTGTGTGTATGTTTGATGTTTTATAGTTATATGTTAGGAGGTCCCCATTGGGGTGACCTCAAATGTGACCTTGGGTAAGTTTTGATTTTGTCTTGTTGATTTTATTTAATTGTGAGTTATTGTATTTTTATTAGTATGTGGAGTCACTTTTATTATTATTTTTGTTTAGCACCCCTCTTAAGTTAATTTAAAATGTTTAACTAGTGCTAATTAGGATGTGACAAAAAAGGGGAATAAATGTGAGTTGGTAGCCTTAATGTGTGTTTGATTGGAAAGAATTTAATTTGTTTTGGAGTAGTGTGTACTCAATCTTTCAAGTGAAATTCAGATTTTGACCTTCTAGGCAATTTTGGAGACTTGTGGGACAAGTTAAGCTTGTCCCACACCTCTTAAAGTCACCCACCCACTAGGCCTATGATGTGAGGGGATTATTTTAGGCCTATTTTGTGTTTTAATGGAGAAAAAGAGAAATTAATTGCACTTTTCTTACAAGGGTATTTATTTGTGTCCTTTAGGGGTGTGGGTTTGGGTTGAGTGTGTAAGAGGGTGGTCATTCTCCCCAACCACCAATTTATTATGCTTTGGGGTTTGGGTTTGACCTTGGTGATGTGGAATGGAGGAGAAATGATGTGGCATCCTACATGGAGCCACATCACCTCTCTCTCCCTCTTTTCTATTTATTTCAATTTGTGTGAGGATTTGGGGTTACTTGTTTTTTTTGGTCTCTCACTTTTGGAGGTGCTTGCTTTTGGGAGTGCTTGTTGGAGTTGGAGATAGCTTGGGATTGCTTGGGCTTGGAGAATTTTGGAACTTTCTTGTGAGTTTCTTGGAAGGTTTTCACCCTTGGTTTCTTCTTTCTTTTTTTTTGTTGTTTATGTGAATGAATTCTTTTGGTAGGTAAAAAATGGCATGTGTATTTTTGCATAGGTAGGGTATTTTTTGGTTCTTTCACCCACCTTGGTTTTTTTTTTGTTTGTTTATGGTTTTGAATGAATGTTTTATTGCATGTGTGTTGTTGGGTAGTAAAATGGCCTTAGGTTGTGTATGAGAAAGTGAAATGGGGATAAATTTTTTGGGAGGCATAAGATTTTCTATTGGGTATTTAGGAGGGAGTTGGGTTGGGGTGCCCCACCTTGTGCTTATCTTGTTGTTTTGTTCATTGTGGGAGGCATAAGAGTGAGGGAGGCATAAGATATATTTTTACTTGTAGGGAGGCATAAGAGTTTTTGGGGGCTTGATTGAGTTTTGGAGGTTTTGAGGTGGGCACCCAAACCCTTGGGAGGCACAAGTGAAATCCCCATGTTCCTTTCTCTTCTTGGCTTGAGTTTAGAGCCATTGTTTTGGGAAACTTATATGTGTGGAAGTGAATGTTTTTGTGATTATTTTATTGTGTGAATGTTGGTTTGAATGTAAATGTGGAAGCCTTGTTTTGTTGCCAATGGTTGTCAAATATTCCATATTGTTTCATTGTTGGGGCTCGGGGCCAATGAGGAAGAAGGCTTCACTTCCTCATTGGATTATTGGTTGGGTGGAGAGTGTTGCCTACTCCCCCATTTTGGTTGTTGTGTTTGATCTTGGTAGAAGGTGGAGCTCAAATGAGGAACCATGTTTCTTGTAGCATTTGGAGAAAAGGATCAAGAATCCTCTTGTAAATAATTTTACCATGTTGTCTCCATTGTGTATGGAGGGCTTGTAAACTTGTATTTTTAAAGTAAATCTCTTAGTTGTTTTGTTTATCAAAATTGTGATATTAGTTCTCATTGTAAATGAAAGTAGAAAGATTGAAAATTATTCCTTACTTGTTGGAAAGAGAGACTATTAGATTGTTAAAGTGAACCAAGTTCCTTGAAAGGATTGTCTTATTATTGTTGGTGAAAAAAAAATTGAAATGGGATTGAAATGAAAATAACTTTGTTTTCAATTTAGTTACTTTCATTGCCTTCAAGATGTGTGATGTTGATTTTAAAACTATTGGGAAATCTTGTTATAAATTATTTGTTTGAAATGGTTGAAACTTGCATTTGTTTTAATGAAAGAAATAGTTATTCTTATTTATATTAATGAAAGGCATATGGTAGTAAAAATTAAATTATAGTTGTTTTAATTTTTGTATTGTTGAAAAAAAATGGAAGAAGTTGTAGGTTCTTTAAATTAGGAAAAGAGATCTTTTGCAAAACAAAATAGATTGAATAAGAAAGTTATACAAAAAGAAATTTCCATTTTTACCTTTACATGTATAGGTGGAGGGTTTTAAAATTCTTGTTGTGTTTACCTTGTCAAATAAATCAAATTAATCCTTTAAATTAAAAGAAAGAAAAAAAAATTCTTTATTATTTATAACTAGATATAAATTATATTTATTACATAAAATATATATAAATTTATTATAAATTTATATATAAATTAAATATTATATAATTTAATAATTGGTATAATAATATATTAATAATATAATTTTTAATAATGTTATTATATAAATTATTAAAAAAATTTTAATTAAATTATATTAATATATAATATTATATAATAATATATATAATATATATATTATTAATAATAGTAATAATATTAATAAATATATATTAATATAATATATATATGTATATATATATAATAATACATATTATTATTATATATATACACATATATATATATACATATACATATATTATTAATAAATAAATATATAAATAATATGTTTTAAAATAATATGACCTATATGGGCTTGTTTTTTTATTTAATTAATAATGTTGGGGGGGGAGGGGGCCATACCCCCCCCCACCAACCCCATATTATATGGGATGGGGGTGGGATCGGATACCCTACCCTCCCCCATATAACTTAAATATAAACCCATTTAACATTAAATACATGGACATTGTATATATATTACACATATATATTAACACCTTGAAATCTACATTTCTTTTCTGGTGGTCACGTGTGTTAAATAAAAAAATGTGATCATTTCCTCACACACACACACCTGTGTATATATTATATATATATGTTTTATATATATATATATATAAATCTATGTGTTTTGTATTGTGTATAAATATATCTATATATATATATATAATATATATATATGTATTTTTATATATATATATATATATATATATATATATATATATATATATATATATATATATATATATATATATATATATATATATATATATATATATATATACACTATACCCCCCATATTTGTGTATATACACCATTCCAACTATTTCTTTAAAATGGGGGAAAATGCCCATATGCCCAATGGGGAAAATACAAAAAAAGAATAATGTAACAAATAATAAAATACATACAAACCCTAGAAGAGGGTATAAATGGAACATTGAAAAAAAAATGGAAGAATGTTTATTCCTCCATGAGCTTGAGCTTGTCTCTCATGGCTTCCACTTCCTTTCTCCTCCAAATCTGCAAAAAAAAAAAGAAATGAAACAATAAGTCAAATGAAATGAAAAAAAGTTTTCATAATCATGTTTAGGGTTAGTTGGATCCCTAAATCCAAGGGCTCCAAATGAATCCATCTAATGGATGAGATTCATCCCTACAAAAAGTAGGTGAGAAGTGGGTGAGATTATTTTTAAATTAAAATGCATGGGTAGAGTTTAAATGGGGCCACTCAAGTGGTGTAGGGGTGAAATTAATTTTCTAACCCAAATGTTTAATTGGAGACCTTTTTAAAATAAAAGCCTTGACCCTTTGTTTTGGTGGAATAAAAATTTATTATTTAAATAACTAGACCACATTACTTTTGAAATTAATTTGATTGTGTATAATCAAGATTTAATTAAATTGTATTAAATTCAAGGAGAGGGAAGTCTAAACCTTTCCCTAAAATAATTAAATTATTAAATGGTATTGAGAAATGTTATTAAATTAAATAAGAAGGAAACTAAGGGGATTGTGGACCCCATCTAGAAATTAATAATATTAATTAAATGTAAATTAAAACAATAAGTGTTGACTGAGAATTAATCTAATGTTGCGAATGGGTTTTACAAAAAAAATATTCCATAATTTTTCTAATATAACCTTAATTGTCTTGGTTTCATGTGGGTAAAATTTTGGGGTTACACTTGGTATCAGAGCCATGGGTTCAACGCTTGGACCCTTGGGCACACTTGAAAACATGAAACATAAAAAATAAACCTAGCGCAACCCCAAACCTAGAACACACAACATTGCTTGATATTTTGTTAAATGTAGAAAAATTAGAAAACTAAAACAAAAATTTAGATGATTATAAACTAACTCTCACCTTGGTTTATGTAGGAGGCACAAACCGATGAGGGGTTCCTACATGTGGACCTAGACCTACCACCCCCAGATCAGGTAGTAAATAGCTTATTTTTCCTCGATATATTATAGACATACACTATGATGTTAATGCCATATACACAGGAGGATCTTTAGGAGGGCGACCTAGCCAGCAGACATAGACAAAGAGCCATCCAGAGGGCTTGTGCATCTCCATGACACAACATGAGCATAGGGCAGAGAACTCCCATGTGGAGTCAATTAGAGCAGATTCACCTCAGAGGGACATGGAGATAGGGTTTCAGGACACAGAGACAGATCTCGAGCCCTAGGCCGAGGGATGAGCATGCAGAGAGACCTAGGGGTCGATAGTCATCAGCTATAGATCATATCAGGGAGATCCTAAAGCTACGCTTGTCTCATTATTCTAGCGATACATGAGGTTTTTAGGTAGAGGCTTGGTTAGTGAGCTTGAGCGGGTGCTTCAAGCTTTTCCCATGTACTAGCAACATGAAGGCTCGTGTTGTGATTCATCTTCTGAGGGATGGAGTAGGTGTCTGGTGGAGGACTAAGGAGAAGAAGCTCCATGTAGACTCAGAGATAGTCACTTGGAGCTCTTTGAGGAGTGGTTTAGGAGTAGATACTTATCCAGAGGTTTATTCAATAGAGGATAGATGAGTTCCATGACCTACATCAGCATCCATGATAGTAGTAAAGTACGAGAGTCAATTTATGGACTTACTTCAATATGTCGACTACATGCAGATGAGTAGGTCAAGATTCACAGGTTCATCAGGGGCTGAACTTGGATTTGGGAGGTGTTGTACATTCATTGTCCATAGACCTTAGTAGAGGCCATTGAGAAGGCCTACATTGCAGAGGAGACTAGGGGAAGACTCAAGCGAGCCGAGATAGAGTGTGGAGTCAATCCAAGCAGATGCAGATAACAGGTCGAGGGGGTCAAATCCTCCTCCTCATGGTGGACATGGTTCTACACAGTCTTCATTCAAGCCACCCACCTCGGTGCAGAAAGAATCATCCACCGTTTAAACCTCCACATAGATTTGACACTCATAGAGGGGATGAGTATGGGGCCTCCCTAGGGGTCCCATTAGGACATAGGGTGCACCGAGAGCTCAATCAATAGGAGCTCATTAGCAATGACCACAATAGTCCATAACAGATCATCAGGATCCACACACAGACCACTAGAGTACTGTTTGAGCCACATCTCATTGGAGAGGACCAGGTAGTTGTTATGGATGTGGTGTTCTTGGACATCATTGGAGAGAGTGCCCTCAAGAACCCTAATAACAAGGGTAAGGCACCAATTTAGAGCCTATAGTTGGTGACATGGGACATAGCCATCGGATCTATGTAATGGGTCGAGAACCACCAAAGTAAGAGCACTAGGGCACGATGATTGAGACTATAGGTAGCATTGGTGGTATTCCTACCTCTATTTGTTTGATTTTGGTTCATCTGATTCCTTTTATTGCACCATATTTAGTAGAGCATTGCAGGCTAGTGGTAGTTAGATAGGCCTTAGTTGGGATGTCGAGATGGCTTCTGAGCCAAAATCTCTGTAGAAATCCTTAGTTAAGGAGTGTGTAGTGGATTTGGGACCCTTCACCACTACCTCGGATCTTCATATCCTTCCTTTGGGTTCGTATGGAGTCATCTTGGGCATGGATTGGTTATCTACACATAGAGCCAGAGTTGATTGTTACCATAAGATTATATCATGTACAGATGATTTGGGAGTTGAGTCAATGATAGCTGGAGTTAGGAGACCCATCTCTATCCGCACTATTTCCTATATATGCAGCTTAAGCGGTGTGTGTGATGTGGGTGTCAGTTGTATGCTATTATAGTTAGTGATAGGTCGGAGGATGGGGCTAGTGGACCTTCACTTGATGATCACCCCATTTTGTAGGATTTTTAATGTTTTTCCTAGTGAGCTTTCGGGATGCCTCCCCATGTGAGATAGATTTTCACATTGACTTGGTTCCAAGAGTAGAACCTATCTCACCGCTCCATATAGGATGACCACACCTAAGCTTTGTGAGCTCAAGTTATAGCTAGAGGGCCTTCTTGAGAAAGGCCTAATCCATCCTAGTGTATCCCCTTGGGGTGCACCAGTGATTTTGTTAAGAAGAAGGATGGATCCTTGCGGTTGTGTGTGGACTATCGTTAGCTAAACAAAGTAATGATCAAGAATCGTTACCCCCTTCCTCACATCGATGATTTATTTGATCAGATGAAGGGGGCCACAATGTTTTCTAAGATATATCTTAAGTTTGGATACCATCAGCTAGGATTGCAGAGGCATATGTCCACAAGTCAGCTTTCCACATGAGATATGGCACTATGAGTTCATTGTGCCTTTTGGTCTTGACGAATGCCCCCCTATAGTGTTCATGAGTTTGATGAATGGGTGTTTAGGAATTTTCTAGACCACTTTGTCCTCATGTTTCTTGATGACATTTTGATCTTCTCTCATATGCATGAGGAGCATGAGGAGAACCTTCATTAGGTTCTACAGTGTCTTTGTGAGTAGCAAGATTTATGAGAACCTAGAAGTGTGCATTCTTTCAGTCAGAGGTGCAGTATTTGGGTCACATCATTTTTAGGGAAGGTATCATAGTCAATCCTTCTAAGATTAGAGCCATTATGGATTGGCCAATACCCACTAGTGTGACCAAGGTGCATAGTTTCATGGGATTGGTAGGGTACTACAGAGATTTGTTTAGGACTTTTCTCGGGTTGCACACCCCATCACTTCCCTTCAATGAAAAGGGAAGAAGTTCATCTAGTCAGATAGATGTGAGTAGGCCTTTAGACACTAAAGGAATGCCTTATGAAAACACCCATTCTTGTAGTGCCAGATCCTCAAGGAGAGTTCTTCGTTTGCATAGATGCTTCTTTGGCAGGATTAGGAGGTGTATTGATGCGGAGGGCCGTGTTGTAGCCTTTGAGTCTCACAAAAAATCAAGGATTATGAGCTCAATTATCCGACTCATGACCTTGAGCTTGCAACAGTTGTGCATGCTTTGGTTTGATGGAGACATTTCCTTTTGGGTAGGAGATTCATTCTCAGGATAATCATTTGAGTCTTTGTCACCTCTTCACGCAACCCAATCTCAATGCTCTCATCAACGTTGGATGGAGTTGCTTTGTGAGTATGACATGGAGATAGAGCATGTGAAGGGGAAGGAGAATGTGGTTGCAGATGCTCTGAGTAGATGAGAGACATTTGGTTATGGCTACTTTAGTGGGTATAGATTTGTGGAGCAAGATTTTGTAGTAGCTTCCACATGACAACTTCTACCTTGCAGCCAGATCGAGATTGAGTCTCAGAGACCCCTTGAGGGAAATTTGATGGATTTTCATTAGAGGTAGATGGTATTCTTTGGCACAGAGGTCGGATATATGTTCCTAGAGATGGAGGATTGAGACAGGATATCTTGTTGAGGCTCATCATGCACCTTATTCAACCCATCCAGGGGTGAAGAAGATGCATGCCACCTTGAGAACTATACCATTGGAGAGGGCTATGGAGAGACATGGCTCATTTTGTGTCTCATTGTTTAGAGTGTCTAGAAGGTGAAGGCCGAGCATCAACATCCAATTGGCCTTCTATATCCTCATGTCATACCGGAGTGGAAATGGGACACCATTTCCATGGATTTCATATAGGGCTACCTACGTCGAGATACCACCACGATGCCATCATGGTCACGGTGGATAGATTGATGAAAGTGGCTCACTTTTCTCTCGGTAAAGACCACCTACATAACTAGTGCATAGTGGCATGAGTATATCTTGATGAGATTGTTAGACTGCATGGGATTCCATAGAAGATCATTTGTGACCATGATCCCTTGTACACTTCTCACTTTTGGACTACCATGCAACATGCTCTCGGGATGAAGATCAAACTTTAGTATAACTTATCACCTTGAGATAGATGGATAGATAGAGTGGGTGAATCAGATCTTAGAGGACATGCTTAGGATGTACGTCATGGACCATCAGTCGAGGTGGGAGGAGTACTTGTATTTAGTGGAGTTTTCCTACAATAACAGTTTTCAGTTCGATTGGCATGGATCCTTTTTAGGCATTGTATGGAAGGGAGTGTAGGACACCACTGAGTTGGGACAATTGGAGGACAAGGTTTCTCTTGGGCTAGCTTTACTACAGGATATGGAGCAACAGTTATCATGATCTGAAAGAGATTACAAGAGGCTCAGGAAAAACAAAAAATATGTAGATCAAAGGAGGATATTGTAGTTTTGAGGTGGGCACGAAGGTGTTTCTTCATGTCAGGCCTCATAAGATCCCTATCCATTACGGAAAAGGCTCTAAGCTTGCTCCTAGGTTTGTGGGTCCCTTCAAGATCTTGGAGCATATTGGTCCTTTGGCCTATCATCTAGCATTTCCACCCATCTTGTCTCACATCCATGATGTATTTCATGTTTATGTACTTAGGAGGTACATTACATATCCTTCTCATGTATTAGATTGGACCTCATTGTAGGTGTAGGATCGGGGCAGGTGATGGTGGATCCCATCCATATTTTAGAGCTGCAGACCACTGGGCCTTTGAGGAAGAGATTGATCAGTTCACATCTAGTGGGATCGATACGATGAGACAAAAGCTATGTGGGAGGATGCCACACCTCTGAAGAGCACAATTCCCACATTTGTTCCAGTGACTTCTAGGAGGAAGTCAAGTCTAAGGGGAGGGGATGTAGTGCCCACTCCTCTTCAACATTTATATTATTATGATTCTTCTTATTATAGATTAGAGTTATGGACATTTCTATCACATTTTAGATATTGACAGATGGACATTGTTATATTTGATTAGTTATTTGATAGACAATATGGATGTTTAGACTTATGACATGATTTATAGGATGGATTATATGCATGTTTTGATATATCAAAATTTGATGATCTTAGCTTCTACTATGTACTAACACATTTGTGTGTTGTGTGTGTGTATATATATATATATATGTTGCTAGATGATTTAGTTGATTTCATGATCTTATTGCTAGTTGATAAATTGATAAAATTGAAATTATTGAAATCATGAATAATGGTGAATTACTTGTTTAGGATGGTTTAGTTATGATAATTGATGATATGTATATGCATGTGTTTTACTATTTCGATGT
This sequence comes from Taxus wallichiana var. yunnanensis, assembly GCA_018340775.1. Taxonomy (NCBI): domain Eukaryota; kingdom Viridiplantae; phylum Streptophyta; class Pinopsida; order Cupressales; family Taxaceae; genus Taxus; species Taxus wallichiana. The sequence continues at coordinate 1,037,949,135 of CM031234.1, forward strand.
CATTAATATGGCCATGAGGCCAGAAAGGTATTGTCTTGACTTTTGCAGGTGTTCGCAACACAATAAACCAAAGGGGATAGGAGACCAACAATGAAGGAATTTGGAATATTGGCAACGGGTCACCTTGGAAACTTGTGTGTATGTTTGTGTTTTGTAGTTAGATGTTAGGAGGTCCCCATTGGGGGGTGACCTCAAATGTGACCTTGGGTAAGTTTTTGACTTTGTCTTGTTGATTTTATTTAATTGTGAGTTATTGTATTTTTATTAGTATGTGGAGTCACTTTTATTAATTTTGTTTAGCACCCTCTTAAGTTAATTAAAATTGTTTAACTAGTGCTAATTAGGATGTGACAAAAAAGGGGAATAAATGTGAGTTGGTAGCCTTAATGTGTGTTGGATTGGAAAGAATTTAATTTGTTTTGGAGTAGTGTGTACTCAATATTTCAAGTGAAATTTGGATTTTGACCTTCTAGGCAATTTTGGAGACTTGTGGGACAAGTTAAGCTTGTCCCACACCTCTTAAAGTCACCCACCCACTAGGCCTATGATGTGAGGGGATTATTTTAGGCCCTATTTTGTGTTTTAATGGAGAAAAAGAGAAATTAATTGCACTTTTCTTACAAGGGTATTTATTTGTGTCCTTTAGGGGTGTGGGTTTGGGTTGAGTGTGTAAGAGGGTGGTCATTCCCTCAACCACCAATTTATTATGCTTTGGGGTTTGGGTTTGACCTTGGTGATGTGGAATGGAGGATAAATGATGTGGCATCCTACATGGAGCCACATCACTCTCTCTCCTCTTTTCTATTTATTTCAATTTGTGTGAGGATTTGGGGGTTACTTGTTTTTTTTGGTCTCTCACTTTTGGAGGTGCTTGCTTTTTTTGGAGTGCTTGTTGGAGTTAGAGATAGCTTGGGATTTCTTGGGCTTGGAGAATTTTGGAACTTGTTTGTGGAGTGGATTCTTGCAATGGCAAGGTAGGTCTTCACCCTTGGTTTCTTCTACTTCTTGTGTTTATGTTTTGAATGAATGTTTTATTGCATGTGTGTTGTTGGGTAGTAAAATGGCCTTAGGATGTGTATGAGAAAGTGAAATGGGGATAAATTTTGTTGGGAGGCATAAGAGTTTCTATTGGGTATTTAGGAGGAGTTGGGTTGGGTGCCCCACCTTGTGCTTATCTTGTTGTTTTGTTCATTGTGGGAGGCATAAGAGATATTTTACTTGTAGGGAGGCATAAGAGTTTTTGGGGCTTGATTGAGTTTTGGAGGTTTTGAGGTGGGCACCCAAACCCTTGGGAGGCACAAGTGAAATCCCCATGTTCCTTTCTCTTCTTGGCTTGAGTTTAGAGCCATTGTTTTGGGAAACTTAGATGTGTGGAAGTGAATGTTTTGTGATAAATCTTATTGTGTGAATGTTGGTTTGAATGTAAATGTGGAAGCCTTGTTTTTTTCCAATGGTTGTCAAATATTCCATATTGTTTCATTGTTGGGGCTCGGGGCCAATGAGGAAGAAGGCTTCACTTCCTCATTGGATTATTGGTTGGGTGGAGAGTGTTGCCTACTCCCCATTTTGGTTGTTGTGTTTGATCTTGGTAGAAGGTGGAGCTCAAATGAGGAACCATGTTTCTTGTAGCATTTGAAGAAAAAAAAAAAAAAAAGACCAAGAGTCCTCTTGTAAATAATTTTACCATGTTGTCTCCATTGTGAATGGAGGGCTTGTGAACTTGTAATTTTAAAGTAAGCTCTTAGTTGCTTATTTATCAAACTTGTGATATTAGCTCTCATTATAGATGAAGGTGGAAAGATTGAAAATTATTCTTTACCTATTGGAAGAGAGACTATTAGATTGTTAAATTGAACCAAGTTCCTTGAAAGGATGTGTTTATTTTGGAAAAGAAAAAAAGAAGGATAAATGGGATTAAATGAGAATAAATTTGATTTCAATTTAGTTACTTCATTGCCTTCAAGATGTATGATGTCCATTTTAAAACTATTGGGAAACCTTGTTATAAATTATTTGTTTGACATGGTAGAAACTTGCATCTTGTAATGAAAGAAATAATTATTCTTGTTGTATTACATGAAAGACATATGGTAGTAAAATTAAATTATAGTTTTTTTTTTTTGTATTGTTGAAAGAAAGGAAGAAAATTTGTAAGTTTTTAAATTAGGAAAAATAGGTTCTTTCAAAACGAAATAGATGGAATAAGAAAGTTATACAAAAAGAAATGATCATTTTTACCTTTACATGTAATGGATAGCCTAAATGGATTGATTATTCCTTTAAATTAAGTTAGAGCTAAATTAAAATTCTTTGTTATAAACTAGATCATAGGTGTATTTGATTACATAAAAGTATTATAAATTTATTATAAGTTTATATATAAATCAAAGATTAGATAATTTAATAATTGGTGGAAATAAAATTATTAATTAACATTTTTAATGCTATTATTAAATTATGAAAGAAATTTTAATTAAAAGATTAGGATTAGTTTATTATTAATAATATTAATATTATTACTTATTAATAATAGTAATAATATTAAGATATTAATGATAGTGATTATATTAATATATTTATACACAATATATATATACACATAAATAACCGTATTAAAAAAACTTAATAAAAAATGTCAAATGAATTGTTTTGTAGCATGACCCATTGGGGTTATTTTGTTTTTATTTATTGGAATGGGGAAGGGGCTACCCCACCCCACCTTATATATGGGATGGGTAGTGGGTTCATTTACCCTCCCCCAACTTAAATCAAACCCCATTTAACATTTCCCCAACCGTGTATTATTGATAAATCAATCGAGCACCCTTCGCATCTGGATTTCTTTTGGTAGCGCAGGTTTAAAGAAAACATGATTCATTTGTTTCCTCACAACACACACACACACACATATTATATATGTATATATGTTTTCTTTAATAATAAAATCCACACATATTTTAAAATATTTGTATATATGTTTTCTTATATACACGTATTTTTTTTTATATATAATACATATGCATAAGTATATATATATATAGAATAACGTACACACACACAATAATATATATATACATATATATATATATACATATATATACACACATTACATATTTATTTGTGTATAGACACCATTCCAACGATATTTGTTTAAAATGCGGCAAAATGCCCATATGCCCAATGGGGAAAATACAAAGAAAGAATAATGTAACAAATAATAAAATACATACAAACCCTAGAAGAGGGTGTAAATGGAACATTGAACAAAAAAAGTGGAAGAATGTTTATTCCTCCATTAGCTTGAGCCTCCTCTCATGGCTTCCACTTGCTTTCCCTCATTCAAATCTTTAAAAATAAATGAAACAATAAGTCAAATGAAATGAAAAAGAGCCTTTCATAATCATGTTTAGGGTTAGTTGGATCCCTAAATCCAAGGGATCCAAATGAATCCATCTAATGGATGAGATTCATCCCTACAAAAGTAGGTGAGAAGTGGGTGAGATTATTTTTAAATTAAAAAACATGGGTAGATTTTAATTGGAACCACTTAAATTCAAGGAGAGGAAGTCTAAACCTTATCTAAAATAATTAAATGTTAAAATGGTATTGAGAAATGTTATTAAATTAAATAAGAAGGAAACTAAGGGATTGTGGACCCCATATGGAAATCAATAATATTAATTAAGTGTAAATTTAAAACGATAAAATATTGACCGTGAATTAATCTAGTGTTACAAATGGGATTTACAAAAAAATATTATTCAAGTAATTTTTCTAATATAACCTTAATTGTCTTGGGTTTTGTGTGGGTAAAATTTTTGGTGTTACTGAGTATCAAAAGGAGTTACGATGAAAATCCCATTAAATACGCAAAATTAATTTTATGAGTTTAAGAGGTTTAGATCAGTTTGGGAAAGAAAACAATGTTTTTGTTTAGACTCAAAATAGGTTCACTTAATAAGAAAAAGAGAGTTTCCAAACAGAACTCATACTTCCACAAGATACCACCAACCAAGCAACAAGATGACAAGGGAAAATTTACTCCAAGGACACCACATTTCCCATCCATAAGACATCAAATACAAGAGGACAATCAACTAATTTACCCAAACATGGCCTCTATAGACAAGAGTTATAGCTTTAAAATAAAGTGGCATGACATAAACACAACTAAGATTAAAATATTAAGATCTAAAAAACCAAAATATCTAAGAGGAAGGTCCAAAAGACCCCAAGGAATCCATACGTATCTCAACATAACCTAATACTTAATAGATTATAAAGTGGTATACATAACAATTTAAAATATTAAGGCAAGGATATATCTATTTATGGGACATCGAGAGAAAAACAAGTACACTTAATTAAGCACATTGCCTAAATGGGCTTAAATCCAACCATATTTACCAAGATACATACAATCCAACTATCGATCCTTTCTAAAATGAAACAAGGAAACCATGTTAAAACTTAGCATGCCATCGGTGGAACATCACATCCAAACAAAACACTATCCACTAAAACCTACAATCATCCAAGAGTTAATCCGATCCTAACATAATCCATAATCCCATAACCAAAATACATCAACTCTAACAAGGAGCGAGCTCTTGGTCCAGTATAAGAGAATCACAACCACTTCTATCAAAACTTCCAACTAGATACACAACACATAGCACTCTTTCTCTCAGAAAGGTTGAGTAATGAAAGATTCACTCCAAGATCCTAGACAGAGATAAGGTTTCATCCTTTAAAACCAAAGGCATAACTTGAAGCACCTAAGAAGACAATCAAGGCACCTAGGGTGTACCTATATGATGAAAGATCACAATACAAATAGTGTAGAACCATCTCATCAATAGACAAGAAAGAATCGGTAATTTCTACATTCTTGACAACATTTAGCTAAGTAGCTAACAAGATAAATGAGCTCGAGTCACCAATCAAAAGTAAAATCTAAGAAATCTTGGAAATCAAAGAAAATGGCTAAGTAGCCGCATTGCGATCTCGCACCATTAAGATAATGTAACCAAAAGAGCCTCTAGAGATGCTTCTAATCGAATCATAAAATAAAATACTGATACATGATAAAATAACGTAAGTTTACGAATATAGAATACGAAAAATCCACATCACATTCACTTATTTGAGCCCTTCATGGGATGCTAAGTCCATCGATCTTAGATCTAAGAATGCATTTGCAAAACTAATCAAATACGACACCATGTGTCCCGATATCTACTCTCCCATATAGGGATTAATTCGATAAAGCTACACCAAAACCAACTTAGGAAGGGTTCTCTAAAAAACTAATCAAATTTTAATTGCCTCAACTGACCCCCGAACGTAACCACTAACACTAATCCACAAGAGTCACACCAAACAATTTAGCAATCCAAACAAGGAGGAATCTCTATGGGATCATCACATCAAACGACAAAAATCAAGACCTAGGACTCATCAAATAACATATTTGTAAGGAAACCAAGTTCTGATATAATAGAAGTTCACATCCGCCTAATATCAATTTAATTCATTTCTTGTTAACAAAAATGCCACTAGGACAACAATCAATAAATTTATTATTTTATTTTTCATAAGGTTCCATTTCTACTGGTTTCGGGTTCCCATGGTTGGATGGTCCAAGTGATTGAACCCATGACTCAATACCAAGTGTAAAAATAGCAAAATTTCTTTCAACCACTCCCGATAGAACTCAATAATTAATTTGGAAAATTATGGAATAATTTTTTTGAAAGGGTAAGACATTAGCCAAGATTTAATTAAATCCAGATTATTAAATTTTAAACAATTACATGGCATTGAAATAAAATAATGAACTACTAAACTTTGACCCATTTCGAGAATAATATTACGATTTATTTTCTCTTACTAAACACCAGAAATTTAAATATCCCTTACCTTGATTTTTATTTCTTATCCCTAAAGATCCCTTTAACCTCACTTATTTAAAGACCCATAATTAAATTCAAAATTAAATTAGGAAAGACCAAACATCACTATGGATTGAAACCATGCACATTAATATTTAGTTTATTTCTTAAAAGGGTCAAGGATTCACATCTTGGGCTAAACAAGGAGGATTAAAGTATTACCCATACTTTTAATTTAAATCATTCAAAATTCCATATTACTTAAGTGATGTAGGGTTCATCCTACACCATCGGTTATAATCTATCTTCTAGCCATTAGATCAAGGTAAGACTAATGAAACCCTAAAATCCTTAAGGGTTCTCTTATATTCATTTCTCTTGTTTGATTTGCGAGGTAAAAGAAGGAGAAGAAAAAGATGAAGCCATGGAGCCATGAGAGAGGTTGGAAGTTTTTATTTTTTTAACATTTTGTGCTTAACACAATGATTTACATTTATCTCTCCTTCAATTTTTTATATAATATTTTACTTGTAGGATAAATGTAAAAATGCCATATAAGCATTTGGTAATAATCAGAAACACACATTTATCTATATATAAATTATATATATATATATATATTATTATTGATTTTATATATGTGGCTCAAAGTAAAACTAAAGCTCAAAGTATTTTGAATATAAGTTGCCGCGGGTTGGAAAGTCTACAATGACGCAAGAAAGGTAAATGGTCATTTGCATTGATAAAGATATGGTTTTAAAAATTAGTGGGGGTTAAAATGTTGCGGGGGAGGCGGCGACTCCATCCCCACCCCATTTACTAAGTATGGGTTGGGGGTGGGGTCGGCAACCCTCCCCCCAACCTTCTTTCCTTTTAAATAATCTTCCCAAAAAATTTTGTGGCCCATTCCAACAACACAAAAATGTCATCCTATCTTTTAATACCTTTTGTTTTTAAAAATAAATAAATGAATGTGGCTCGCCACTTGGTCACTTTTCTTGTATATCACTCTTATATATTAACTAGCAATTGCAAATGAGTTGCAAGTTACGCCGGAGAGGGCTTGAATTTTATGTGTATAATATGGTTTGGATGTAAAATATATTCTATGATCTATGATAGATGTTTGAGTGAAGAACATAAGTTACATTTTGTTAAACAGTTCACATGTCTTTATGTAAGGTTCCACATTCTGCATACATGTCTATCAAAACATTTGCAACTATATCTAACAAAATTCCTCTATATTTTGGCACAGGTTGGGAGCACTTTGGCAAATTTAAACTAATTGGGTTGGAGCCTTATTTGTTGCATATGGTGAAACAAGGCAGGAGTATCTTTGGAAAATGTAAACGAGGAGTAGAATCGGATGAATCTTGACCAAAGTCTATGCTTTGGGAACATTTAAATGCCAAAATATGAACTTTTGTAAATAATCGCCAAGTGTTCAACCAAATGATACAACATGTTATCTTTTAAATGAATAACATAATTGTATCTTCTTAAGACATGGTCATCATTAAGAGACATTGTGATTGTTTCATCAAATAAAACAACTATATATTCACCCCGATCAACTCACCTATACCAACATACGTGTGGCGCATAACAAAATACGAGCTTTATAGCAATGTACGGACATCCATCAAGGCATAGTAGGCAATGTTTTTTTGTTGGAAGTTACTATATTGTCCTCTCCCCATCACACAAACTTAAAATAGCAAAATTACAACTCCAATAAACTAAACATTGTTATCCTCTCCGGCGTAAATTGCAACTCAAACTACCACATATCCTTAAAATCTGGTCTTTTTGGGACAAGGCTCTTCAAGACACACAATGCCTTCCCTTCCAAAGTTTCTCAAGTGGCTCGTAAAAACATAACTCATATTGTTATGCAAGACAGCGCTACGGGGTCATATGCCACATCCCTAAAAGCCGGCCCATTTAGATCTTATCGATAGAGAATTTCAAAAGGGTCTACAAAAATTGACCGCCACAGAGTTGGCGGTTGTGTCTTCGTAGTCAAGCTTGAGAATCAAATTTCTCTTGGTCCTTCAACTTCTTCATTCCATGAGATGACATATCTCTAGGGAATTTTATGTTTATGGGTATTTAAGAACCTACGCGTGTTGATACCCAAGATAGCGGAAGAGCATCTTTCTTAAAATGAGGCTTCCATCTTTGTGTTCTTATCCATTCATTCTACTCCCGTTGTACATATTCATCTTAAGAATCCTCGTAGGAGTGGTTTCATTTACATTTGCCAAAGCATACTCCTCGCCTTGTTTCACTATATAACAAACAGGCTCTAACCCAATTAGTTTAAATTTGCCAAAGTACTCCCAACTAATGTGCCAAAATATAGAGGAATTTTGTTAGATATAGTTCTGCAAATGTTTTGATAGACATCATGTATGTAGAATGTGGAACTTACATAAAGTGTAACTTTAGCAAAATGTAAATGTTATTCGCCAAACATCTATTATAGATCATAATCCAAACCATATTATACACATAAAATTCAAGCCCTCTCGGGAACACGTTCTAAAGTATCCGTCATTTGACATTGGTTTCCCGAACCTATTATCTCCATTAGGATCCTTGTCTGTGACCCTAGTCCATTCTTCCCCTCTTTCCAGTCAACCACGTACGCAGAAACTTTTTTGAACTCGCTCCACGCCTGGTATTTGTAGTGGTTAATCACCGCCTCACTCGGTTTGACGCCCACCGTTTTATAACCTGGCTTGAGCTCGAAGTGATGTACAACATTCATCAAAGACAGAGAGGATGCCTCCAGCAGCAGGATGGACTTGTGATGCCGCTCTTCTCTTTCTCTGCAAGTGTAACCCTGCGTCACCCCCGCCACCGGGTGCTCCTTGAGTTTTTCTGCATTTCATGGATACTTGCCCTACCCTGTTGGAGGAGGAGGTTTTATTTAAAAGCATGATTTTCAGGGCATTTGAGGAAGCCAATCTCTGCAAACGATTTACCCAATCGGAAAGCTGAGATTGGAGGTGTTGTATTGGGCGCACCTGAAAACCTCCTGAGCTGAGACCGTGATGGCGGTTTCGGCTTGTTACTAAAACATGTCAAAAGGGTTTGCGGCGCATTATATGTCTTGTGTTGATTCCTTTGGCGAACAAGATCACGTCCGTCTCACTAACCGCGCTCTCGAAACTATGTGATTCCACTTCATTTATAAATTGAAAACCCATCAAGAAGAATTTCCCAACTTTAAAAATATTCCACCACTTTTTATTTCCTCTTAAGTTAAAATTTTGCATTTTCTGCATCTCTGATCATTCATGAAATGACATCTATCCCTTGTTTTTTCATATCATTCTTGTTTGGATTTACAACCTCACATAATTTTCAAAGTAACTCAGTAATGTGATTTTATGAATATGCATCTTATGACTGACAAAGATCAAATCATCTTCCCTGGTTAGTTTTCAATGCTCGTGTTCTCTTTCTATAGTTCCAATGCATTCAAGACAATATGGATTTTTTCTCTGGGCGTCTAGACATCATTATCTGATTTTAGAACCTTCATTTGGTAAGGATGTTCTCAAAAGCGGTTGTTTTTTCGATTAGTTTTAAAGACTTGCTGCGTTCCAAAACTCAAAAATTGAAATAAATGGAAAGTCTGTAGTAATAATTGAAAAATGTGAAACAGAAATCTGAAATTGGTTTAATTTTATAACTGAAATCTCAAAGATCGAAGAATCTACAACATTTTCAAACCAAACTCAAGTATTTAAGAAAACACTGAAACAAAAAAATGCAAAAAAAGCAACACTTTCCTAAGAAGGCCTGGACTCCAACTCAGACCTAGAGGACTTCCAAGCACACTGTACTCGGCTAAAGTTTGGTTTGCACAGACTACTCCAAGGCTTAATACCCTTCTATAGCTTGTGTCTTTCGCAAATGGGATGGCAGATGTGTATAACTGTGATTCAAGTAGCAGTTCTACTTCTATGACCAGTGTCAATGCCACACCCAATTCTATGGTCTGTGCCAACACCAGAACCAATCTCTTGCTCGAGGAATATGCACCCGTACTTGAATCCTTCTCATTGGGGCCTTGTGTCTCCGTGTCCTCAGCCATGTGAGATCGATTGAAATGGCACCAATTTTCACAGTCACATGTATGCTAGGATTGCAGGCTTGAATAACACTCCTTGTTTGACAGGACATACATCACCAAAGTTAACCATTTTGATATGACTGATCCGGATGCCAAAATATATCTAACGGACAAAACTCCAAATCATCAACAACAGAAAATGTCGGTGGCGTCCTTTTTAATCAATAGAGTGATGAACTTTATCACACGATTCAGAGGTCCACAGGTAGTCTTAAAACTGCATCACACCTTGCCGCCTTTGAAGAACACACCTGTAAAGTTACAAAAATATCTAGGACTTACAAAAATATCTAAATTCCAACGGCAACGGTAAAGTTAAACCACCGAATTGACACTTCCCATATGCCTTCTTATAGTAAATGCCTCCGTGAATAAATATTATTATGTATAACTATACATATATTAACATACATAAAATACATTATTAATATATATTAGATATATATATAATAATATATATGATTATATTCAACATTTACAATAGTAACGTATATATTATTATTAAACATATATATATATATATATATATTGTATTTTATGTATATTAATATTATATTGGTATAAGTGGTAATTTTTTTTCTTTTCATTTAAAACAAAAATTGCAAATTAGTGCAAGAAAATAACATTGGAAATTTTAAGTTTATATGACTAAGAATTTAGCTTCACATGGGTATTATAGTTGGGTAAATTTTGTGCCTTGCCCACTTGAGAATAAATTATCTCATTCAAATTTATTTACATAACTAATATAAGGGTATAATTAGTTGTAATTAAATTCATCTACTTGGGACAAATTTTTATTGCAAACAAAGGAGACTAGGTTGTAAAACTCATTCTATCTATTTCTTCTTACATAACCATTTCAATATGAGAACATAAGGCACATTTAAATGAAATTTATCCATTTTCCATTAAAACAACTTGTCCATAATGCAAGAGGATCAACATTCACTTTCCACCTAATAACATTAATCTTTTAAAACAGATTTGCAATACACTTCTAAGAAAAATTTGGATTTGAGAGAACTTTATTTCCATTACAAAGTCATTACAAGATTTCCCATTTCATCTAAATTATGTAAGTCATAATAACTCATTTACAAGAACTAAACAATGAATAAGATTACATCCAATGTACTATTGGTACAATTTACAAGTTGAAGAGTCATAATAGTACAAGTTGCAACTTCACATGCCTTTCTCCAACAAGAGAACTTCTTCCATTGAGCTCCACCATCTTCATCAAATTCAAGCACACAAAAAAATGGGGGAGTAGGCAACACTCTCCACCCAACCAAATATTCCAATGAGGGAGAGAAGCCTTCTTCCTCATTGGCCCCGAGCCCCAACAAGGAAGCAATGAGGGGTATTAAACAACCATTGACAACTCTAAATGGCTTCCACATTCACATTCAATCAAGACATTCAACACAATAAACACATTACCAAAATCACAACAAAAACAAGGAAGTTTCCAAAAACAAAGGCTTCATACTAAAGCCAAGGAGGAGAAAGGAACATGGGGTTTCTTCTTATGCCTCCCAAGGGTTTGGGTGTCCACCGTAAATCCTTTAAGAATTAAATCACATACCCACAACACTCTTATGCCTCCCTCAAGAAAATACACAAATCTTATTCCTCCCTCAAGAAAATACACAAATCTTATTCCTCCCTCAAGAAAATACACAACTCTTATGCCTCCCTCAATGAAATAAACAAGATAAGCACAAATATTACTTATCAACAAGGTGGAACATCCCAACCCAACTCCCTCATAAAATACCCAATAACACTCTTATTCCTCCCTCTAAGAAAATCCCCATTTCCATTTTCTCCTACAACCTAAAAACCATTCTATTTCCCACAATCAAAAGCATGCAAAAATCATCCATGAACACATCAAAATAGCAAAGGAAATAAGGATGAAGGCCTACCTTGCCATTGTCGAGAGGATCAATCCACAAGCAAGCTCCAAGCCTTCCAAAATCCCAAACAAGCACAATCCACTCCAAGATCTAAACAACCATTCCAAAAGCAATCTTTTCCCCAAAATTGCAAGAATCCAAAAATGAACAAGTAACCCCAAACACATCCAAGAAATATGAATAACTGAAAAGGAGAGAAGGAAGACGTGATGTGGCTCCATGTAGGATGCCACATCCTTTCTCCTCCACTCCACCTCATAAGGTCAAACCCAATCTCCAAAGTACAATAAATTGGTGGTTGAGGGAATGAAAACCCTCTTACACACTCAAACTCAAACCCACACCCCTAAAGGACACAATTAAAGACTCTTGTAAGAAAAGTGCAATTAATTACTCTTTTCTCCATTAAAACACATAAAAAGGTTCTCCATTAAAACACACAAAAGGCCTAAAATAAGTCCCTCACATCATAGGAATAGTGAGTGGGTGACTTTAAGAGGTGTGGGACAAGCTTAACTTGTCCCGCAAGCCTCCAAAATTGGCTTGAAAGTCAAAATCTGAAATTTACATGTAATTTGAGTGCACAACACTAAAAAGTAATTAAATTCTTTCAAATCCAACACAAACCAAGAACTACCTACTCACATTAATTACCACCTCCCTTTGGTCACATCTCAAATTACACTAATTAATCAAGTTTAATCAACTTAAATTGAACATTTTAACTAACACTAATAAAGGTGACTCACAATACAAAAATAATTCAAATATTCACAAAATAAAATAAAATAAAAGGAAAACAACAAAATTAACCAAGGTCACTTTTGATGTCACCCGCCAATGGGGACCTCCCAAGAATCTAATAACAAAAAAAAAACAATTACATGAGTTTCCAAGGTTACATGTTGCCAATACCCCAAATTCTTTCATTGTTGGTCTCCTATCCCCTTTTTTTGTTGTGCTACAATTTCCTCCAAAATCAAAACAATACCTTTCTAGCCTTCGTGGCCACATTAATGACATCGAGATAATAAAACACATATATTTACATATCAATTCACATCATCAAATATCATAACTAAACCATCGCTAAAACCAAGTAATTCCCCAATTGTTCAAATTTCCAACATTTTGATTCTACTAATTCATCAATTTGTAATAAGATCACAAAACCAACTAAATCATCTAGCAACATCTATATATCAAGTCCAATGTGTTAGTATAGTAGTAGCATTAGATCATCAAATATTGATATGTCAATCCATGCATATAATCCATCATATAAATTACATCATGTCAAAATTCTACACATCCATTTTGCCTATAAAGTAAGCTAATCAAATCATATATAGTAATGCACATCAAAGTTCACACTACAACCATATAGTCAAAATAACAATCGAAACACAATATGAATAATGATGTCCTGCACATCTTATTAGTAAGCTAACTAGAATAAAAACACAAGGTTCAAGATGATTATAAATTCAAAATTGAAATCATAGTTAAATCAATGTTGAAGAGGAGTGAGCATTACAAATGTTGCAGTTTCAAATGCTCGGTAGACCTCTATGTAGAATGTGGAATGGTTTAAACCGTTGGCTTGTTTGTTGTTTACATAAGAAGAGATTGGGATTAGGAGGAGTTTCATTCCAAACATTTTCTAGTTATATTGACTTTTCTTATTCTTCTTCTCGAACATGTGCTACATGCATAATAAATTTGGCAATGATAACCTTGGGCACACTACCAATTCACTTCTCCTACTCTTTATCTCGTTAAATGGGTTAGTGGTTTTTTTGTTGAAGATGTTGGAAGTTTCTTTCTTCCTCCCCATTTATGTATTTATAATATTTCTCTTAGTTTTCAACATGGGTAGTAAGGACTGCAGGACATGTTTAAAATGGCATTGCTAAAATGGCTTTAGAGACCTCCTAATAATGCACTTTGGGCCGGGAAAATCCAAAGTTTCACTATCTTTGTTTTTTTCCCTCATGTCCGGCATTAGAATATTTGGATCGAGTATGTGAATCCTTCCAAAATAACGCCATATTCCTTTGAAAATAGTCCAAACAATTCACTCTTGCTATCATTATCTTAGTTGTTATCAAATGGGGAGCTTGGGAACAAAGAGTACAAATCAAAATAAAAGAATGGTAATCAAGTGTATGGTCATAGGTCATTGCTGAAATGCCTTTTGGAACCTTATGTAAATGGTGTGTTTAGTTCATTGTAATGACTCAAGGAAGGACACTTGCATGGGGGTAACAACTTTAAGGTTTTCATGAGTGGTCAATTAGAAGGGAAAGGATAGCTAAGACCCAACATCTACTTCTAGTCATGGTCTCCATTACCTTTATCTCTCATAGTTTTCATATAATTATGTTATTCATTTTCAATAAATTAAAAATAGAAAACTATTTGATACTCAACAATTGGACATTTTAACTAGACGACTAGTGAAACCAATAAAATAACACCTTATGCTTTTGTTACTGACTTACAATTTGACCAACAACCATGTTGCACACCACAACCGTATGCTTTGATAAACCCAAGATGTATAAATTTTGGTGCTCATGTCATTAGTATTGGCGAGAGCTAGATGAGTTAACTAAGACAACCATTTCCATCTACCTTGCAAAGTTTTATAAATGTAATTTCTAGAGACATGCAAAACGGGTGTGAGCCCCCTAAAAGTGATGCCAAACATCATATTTGTTCCTTGTTATGAGGAGAGTCACATCAAGCTTTAACTCGACCTCGTTTGACCATTTGCACTCTCTTCACCTCTCCTCTAGGACTCGTGCTACCCCATTTTGCGTTATTAGGAAGTTGTTAAAATTGAAAAGTTGGGTTTTGTATCGGCTCGCCATTTGGACCCTGAACAAAGAAATGTTTTCCTACCTTCACAAACCACTAGTATTTTTACTAGAAAATTTCTTGGAACCTTCAATTTGGGAAAATAACATTCTAGTTAGTTTTGGAAAAGGGGTTTCATAGGCCTCCGGTCGTTGTTTGACTAGGTCAAACTTGGCTTAATAGACTAGTGGCTCAGGAAAACCATTTGTCAATCGTACAACATTCTCTTTCTAAATTCCACACTGCAGATTCTAGGTATATAGGTAGACACGTAGGATTTCACCTTTCATGAATTTTCTTATCAAAAGACAATTTTTAAACACACTTTCTTAGCCTCCGAGCCAAAATTGGGTGTTTTTGCAATTAGCAGGAAAATGTAAAATAAAGTCGTAGGACCACTGGTCAAGTTAGCAAATCACCTTGGAAACTTATTGACTTACTTATAAATAACTTTTTGAAACTTTATCTTGTGGCTTGGCATGTGAAATTCAACTTTTGGGGAAATAATGTTTCTCTCTCTTCCATATCTTTTTCTCTCTCCTCCCTTAGTTAAGCAATGAAATGATGATTATATGCCCATAACCCTCTCTTGTTGCGTGTGTATTTTTATGATCATGTAAATGGAAAACCAATAACATTAATTATGTTAGATTTAGGTGGATGTCATGCCAATGATTTATCACTAATTTCATGCTCACATGGTTTTGCAAGATGCAAGTAAGATGACAAAACAACATGGTTGTGATTCATTGTATAATATTGTAATTTATGTATATTAATGGAATAAATTTTCTATGTATTACTACGTTACAATAAATAATTATTATTGAAATTTGGTAATATGAAAGAGATGTTAGTTTTAGGGGTGCTTTAGGAAATGTGCATTTAACTATATGTGTTATTTTGATTCAAATTGGCATATGGTAAAAAGGGGGTTGAATATATATGTTAATTTTAATTGGAGAGGATAGTCCAACATTTTACAAAGTTTTGAAATGTTTATTAGTGAAGTTTTGTAATAATTTAGATAATAGGGTTTAAGGGAAATGTTCATCTAAACATGAGTGTTATCTTGAGCCCCAAATTTTGTATTGTAAAAGTTGGATATATATGTAAATGAAATTGAATTTAATATCTTATAGTGCATTCTCATTGTGAAATCTATGATGAAATCTCCAAAGTGTTGTGTTATTTAACAAGAAAATATAGAAAATAGACCTAATTATAACAATCAACCTTAGTTTTAAATTTGTACATATTCACCCTTCTCGCATGTTCTTTCTTATCACAGAAGAAACAAAACCTTAGAAGGAACTTAAAAATTTACATTTGATAACACCTTCTAGCTTAAGTATCTAAGAGTTCAAGTTTGAATTGTTCGTTATAGCCTATATGCTTAGTGACATCGTCATGAACCTAACAATTAGGAACCACATGGTAAAAAATTTTCTTGGGTATGTGGTCCCCTCGTGGGATTGATAGTTGTGTGTGTGTAGTAAGGAGAATGTGATTACCTTTAGGTAGTACCCTATGGGTAACCAAACCCTAACATAATGTAAGATCCTCTTATTTAGGAACACATGTAAAATGAAGAGTGTAGGTGGCGAAGATCACTAGCTAACCTTAGAAGTCACCTATATGAGTTGGGATCATAAATGAACTCGATACCAAATTTCTATTATCATTTGGCTTCTATGGTGCAATAGTAAGAGTTATTTGTGAAACTTAACCACATTTTAATTTATGATTAGTTTGTGAAAATGTAACCATAATATGATGTGCTTGGATAAAGGTGAAATGGATATTGTTCTTATAACACATTTATATCATGTTGTGGTGAGAATGGAATCCACTTCATGTATAATTGTATATGAATCTTAACCTTTTAACATAAGATATAATCTCTCTTATTATCCCCTCATCCTATTTTGTAATGAATCTATGGTGTGAAATCATGTAATCATGTTCTTGACCAAACCCCTAGGGCTAGGACTAGTAGTCTCATGAGCATACCAATGTCCCTATGAATAAATGGGTTACACATTTTTTTAAAAAAGGTAATTAAATCAAATTGAATGAAACCATTTTAAGATGAATGAAATGATTTGAGTGGATCTGATGTTTTAGTTACTTACGCATGAGAATATTGAGTGTGAACCCCTTTAACCCCTCTCAAGCGAGAGTGTCATCTTGGCAAGAAGTATCGAATGTACCTAGAGTCACAAGATGATTTTTGGAGATAAGGGTGTTCAACCATCCTAGTTGTGACCTTAGTAAGGCGTGGAAAACTTATAATTGAATGTCTCCTCATAATACACATCTAATAATTATTTTTCCCAGGAATCCAAACTTAGATGAGTGAGAAATCATACTTCTTGGATCTTGATGACTAAACAATTAAGTGAAGTAGTTAGAATATATGGTTAGATATTATAACCTAAAACCAAGTGGAGTAACCTTAATAATCAAATGTTATTGTGAAAAGAACATGACCCTAAAATCCTTAAACAAAATAAATGAGCTTCACATCCTTTGGATTTACACTTGTTTCCATTGTGTAATGGAGGTATGATATAGGATCAAGACGCATGCCCTTAGATGTGAATCCTAGGGGTAAGACCTAATAGCCTTGTGTGTAAATAAATAACCTATTATCGAATGAATGAATTAAACAAGTAATTGAAATAATTTAGATGATCCTTATTTAATGAGACACACCATAAGTCAAATGTTAAACTGTATAAAGGATATCTAGCAAAGAAAAGAAAAGAAAAGAAATGTATGATTCACATATTATGAGTCTTATAGAACATAAGTTAATGAATGAAACATGATTGTAATAAATTTGTATACCTAAAACCAACATGCCATGGGTAATACCCTAACTACAAGTTCATACCGTAGTTGAATCGTTATGTTTTTCCTTGTTTTATGGGAATAAAAGTGGCCTTGATGTGCTTCACGTGTTTTTATGTTATTTGTATGGGTTAATGTTTGTGAAAACATATCATGTGTTATGTGTTGTCCTAGGTGATATCCTATAGTGTCATGTGTACTGCAATGTAAGTCAAAAAAATTCTTCTGTATTTCGGTGTTGTATTTGTGTGTGTATAAATGTGGGATTTACATTTCCGTGAGAAAATGCAATGCAATGCAATGTTTCCATGTGGCTATCTGGAACTTTAGATTCTTTAAAAGGGCGGTAGGGCGGATATTCCCATACATATTTGTAAAAACACTTGAATTTATTCAATTTGCAAGGTTCTCCTTTATGGTCGCATCTTCTTGGAGAGTGCCGAGGGCCAAGTGATTAGTGGCATGCAGGTCCTTCTCTCAACTACTACATCCACCTCCCTTACAAATGAGGTATTGGTGATAAACTAAGGCGGGTTCCTAGATTTACGCAAGTAGAGATAAATCCACGTGACAAGTCCCGAGAAAACTCATAGATTAATGTCATTAATACCAAAAACATTTCGAGAGTTGAAAATTCCATTTAATAAGGACAATGATACCGAATGGGTTAGATCATATCAATTCACAAATATACACATGCCATTTTATAGCACATAATGTAAGAAATTAAATCATATATGTTATTCACAATATATTCAACTCATTACATTATTACTCCTGAATAACCCAAGTTTTTTAATTCTTGACCAATAAAACAAAATGATTCCATTTGATGTTAAACCATAAGAGTCACACAAATTTAATTTAATGTTCATTAAACAAGTCAGGAATTCAATCAATAAATTATGTAAATTTACTTGGTGTTAGATTATATAAATGCATAAGTTCTATTTGATATTCAAAAAGTATGTTAGTCCAACAAATCATAGGAGTCAATATACACAAGTTCATTATTTTCAGCTAGTTAAATCAATGAATAAAGACATGTTCATTAGAAAAGCATACAATATTGAATAACTTGTAATGAGGATAAGATCAACCCCATATAGGAAGGCTCTTTGTATTGTGCATAATCATACTAAGTTCAACATTTTCCGTGCAATTATATAGGGAAACAAAAAAACTTATTTAGTAAATCAAGTGCCATGTCAATTGATTTCAAATTGATATTGAGAGGTTAAGGCCTAGACTCAAAAAAAATCTATTATCAAAACTCTTGAGTTCAAATCAGAAATGAAATGTGGTCTACATATATATTTTATCTAAGCTTGAGTGAGTGGCCAAGAATAAACATTTATAGAGATGTACCTAACATTGAGTTAATCAGTGTCTGTTTGGTATTGAATCTAATCCTATGATGTTATAGGTGTGATTTAGTCTACGGTGAACAACTCAATATAATTCCTTCAATCTCTTTTGATGTAATGCAAAATGCAGGGACAACTGCATTGATTGCCTTTTCTTTTGGTAAGAAAGATAGTAGAAAGTTAAAGAAGGTGATTGCATTGTCTGCCTTAGTTTTTAAAAGAAATGAAAAAACACACATGAATTTTGTTTGAGGGAGGGAAAATATAATGCATCTAGATATGATAGGGAAACCGAGCATTTGAAACTTGTATATGTGCCAAAGTTCATCATGGAAACACATTAGAGCATGGTGCATCTACAAAATTGGTCACTATGTACCTAAATAAATTTTACGAATTTTTATCATCTAAGAACCCTTTAAATACATTTTCCTATATTTTTGCTTTCTATATTATTATTTCCTATAATTCAAATGTTTATGATTTTTACTTTTGACATTATGTATTTTGAAGGATGTTAAACATCATCATCATCATCATCATTTGGAATTTATTTTTTCTTCATTTCATATTGCACACCTCCAGAGAGGAAAGCATACACGGTGGATAAAATAGAAAATAGGTAATGAACATAGATGATAACAACATCAATTAAGTGTGATAGCTTCCATAGAAAAAACAAGATATTTTTTTCAGATACAAAATTCATCTACATCATGTATCTTGAATTTACCAAAGCAATTAATACCCAAGGCTTCTACCTATGGTTAGATTATATTACTCATAAAATATCCCAGGTCAATGTGATGAAGAAATTAGTTGCTCTGAAATCCATTTTTCAACTATCTTCTCAAAATGAATAGCTTGATCGCTTGAAACCTGATGGCAAACACTGGTTTGGTTTGGAGTATTCATGCGGCGTGGACTACATTTTTGTGGTAAAGCATCTTATGAATGATATGGTTGGAGGAAGAGCTAAAAATGTTACTCTTTGTAGGGAATGTACTATGGTATCCTAAATATGTAATGAAACCCAAGAAGAGTAAGAAAAATTTTTCAAGTGTGTTTTTTTAAATGAGAATTATACGATGGTAAATGAAGTTCATGAGAAGGTGTACAACATGGAAGAATCGTGGTCAGAACCTCCACTGTAGACTATATTTGCATCTTTCTTCTTCAGGTTTTGGTCATCATTTTTGAGTCTCTATGTTATGATCTTGTTACAGACTGTGGTTTTGGACTTGAAAAATATCAATTGAACTAAAATATATCCATTTGGGATGAACTGTTATTACAAATATTTTCTATTTTCCTCTAAACCTTCATTTTCAGTCAATAAAAATATTGATAAGGCCCCTCCAAATTAGTCTTAGAATCTCATGCAAAATTTTATCAAAATCATTGTATTTGTACTCTATAAACATCTCGTATTAAATTTCATAGACCTTTAATTTCTCTGCATTGAAATAGTTAGTTTGCATTTCATAGACCTTTAATTTCTCTGCGTTGAAATAATTAGTTTGCAAATTCACATTTGTCTGTAGGACCCATTTTAAACAACTTATAGTAGAAGCCCTTGTAAACAAGTTGAAATACAATACAACCACCATCGTGATTTACCAACATATCTTTATACCAAAATGTGTTCCTTGAAAATATGTTCTAAATGAGTCTCTTAAACTTAACATTCTATTCAAACACATTCAATTAAAGATTATAAACAAGTTATGGAATTCCATAATGACATACAATGAGTTGATAATGCAAGAATGTTAACCTGATTCATATTATTCTAGGAGAGTAATAGAACCATTTTTTAAATAGTATTAATATGTAAAATTTGCTTATATCAATTTATATTTTGTTAGAGTAAATTTTCCTTAAACTATTATATGGATTGACACGTAGATGCACTTGAAGCTAAAGATCTCTTGTAGTGTTAAGTGTTTGGTGTTTTCATACAAGGCATCTTAGGTGGTTATATTGAGTGGTCATGTGCACTATCTATAGACAACTTCCACAGGCTCCTTGTTGCTACAAAATTGATGATGAGGTTTTGTTAATGCTGATAAGAAGAAAATTAGTAATAAGTATTCAAGGTTGTGTGCACACCTTGCAAGGGAATCCACATGCACATTTTATCAAATAAACATAGAGATTTTATAGTTTCATAAGAATATAAACACCGTTGAGATGAAAATATGACAGTAATATGAAGATCTGGAAAAGCATTATGTGATATCACACATGAAAGAAAGTGATTTCTTGTGCATAAATCTAGGGGTTATGTATGTAGTTGTTTGAAGTCTTTTAAACATGCACCAAGTGATCTAATATTGCACTAATTGTTGCGTCATTGAAAAAATACCTTGTATCTATTACGAAAGATATTTTAAACTTAAGAAAGTATCACAAGCATAATAAACCTTGTTATAAATGTCCCAAATTGAAAGAAATCTAAAAAAATTTAATCTACTATAATGGTAATTTGGGTTAATGCAAATTATTTGTCAAAACAAACACTTTGAAATGAATTTAAATAAATTTCATATTTTCTAAAATTACCAAATGTGTAATGGTATAAATTTAGTACATTGAGGTTCTTCATTAAAACAAAATTTTCCAAGTTTATTTGGCTCCATTGCCTAGTGTTCTATTATTTCTTTTTCGTGGCTATTTCGTTGGTTGTAGTTAAATTTAATGACTAAAAATATGGTCCAAATCATGTATCTCTTGGACCTAACCTCATGATGTCCCTAGCTCATGTGTATATGTTTTTGGGGAGTAATATTCATTGTTGAAGTTAACAATAATTTGTTTACCATGTAGTGATGATTAAGATCATCCCTATGAATCAGTTGTTGTTATTTTCAAATATGGAAGTACTCCGAAGTCATTCTCATTTCATGCATATTAAACACAACTATTCAGATGTCTCAATTCAAGTTCTACTTTCTTCTAAAGAATGTCAACGAAAGACGGGAGAGAAAAATTCGACCAGTGTTGCATGTCAATATTATATCGGGTGCAATGCTTATAACATCACTGTCGTCTGACATTCTAAGCTTAGCTAGAGGTGGACTGATAAGTGAATGTTCCACATTTATTCATGTGGGTTATTAAAGAACTCTTGATTTCTTGACACTGAATCCACATGTCAGACATGATATTTTCAATGGAAAATACTAAGAAGGATGTGTATGAAAGAGACGTTTTGAGTGTGGGAGTTAAAACGAAGGTATCCAAATTAAAATCAGAGAAATCTATTTTTGTTTGAGGTAAGGTGAAACAACTAAGTGTGTCATAGAACTACACAATTCCAATACTACTAGCTTGTTGATCCCTCTGATTAGCCATACTTATCCGATGGGTCCTAGTTGGGGTTTGTAAAAGAAATAGAATTCAATCTTGTATATTTCTACAATGATTCCTCTGAGAAGATGATATTGAGTTGACTTCAGGAAGTGTAGAAATCTGCAGTCTTATACAATGAACAACATAAAAGAAATAAACAAAACAATTAAATAACTTGCATAAATAGAAGAATATTCAAACCAGCACTGTTGTGCGTAATCTCCATTAATTAACTCATACTCAGAGCTTCGGCTCAAATTACAATGAAGTATGTGCGTGCAACACTTCTCTAATTCTACCTGTGCAGATTTCACACTTCTATGTGTGCATACTAAACAATTACAATTGTTATTTAAATAGAATAAATCACCCACTAATAGCTCTTAAACTGAGCATTCTAAATTTAAACTCATACTTTAAAATAACGCATGTTGTGCATGAATTAAAGCATATTTATTTGAATTAAATCTAATCCTAAAAATAGGATAAAGTTGAGTTAACTAAAGCAAACTAAAACAAAACTAAATCTAAACTTAGCTTTCCTAAAATCTACGGTTGGAATTAACATGAAGCACATGCATATTTCCAACACTCCCCCTTAATTTCAAACTATATCTTTCACTCTTCTGGAGTTGTGTTTTATTTTCATATCTTCCATGTGTAGGATCACAAACTCCCAAACAATCTCTCAAATACTCAAAAACTCCCTTTGCCAAAGCCTTTGTAAAAATGTCTACAAACTGATCTTCGGATCTGCAAAATTCAAGAAAAATTTCTTTGTTGTTTACCAGCTCCCTAATGAAATGAAATCTCATATCAATATGCTTGCTCCTCTTATGAAAAACATGATTTTTAGACAATGCTATGGCTGAGTTGTTGTCACAAAAAAATCTATGTAGCTTCATCTTTTTTCTGTTGTAAATCTATCAACACTCTTCTCATTCAAAAAGCTTGACATGTTGCTCCTATTGCTGCTCCATACTCTGCTTCTGCTGAAGATAACATGATAATGGGCTGCTTCTTTAATGCCCATGAAACCACTCCTATTCCAAAGTGAAAATTATAGCCGAATGTTCTTTTCCGATCATCTATACTTCCAACAATGTCACTATCTATATAACTAATGAGTTTAAAATCATCTAAACTTGAATAAAGAATTTCATGATTCCTTGTTCCACGTACATACCTCAAAATTATTTTTCCATCTTCCCAATGTGAATCTTTTGGAGATTCCATGAACCTTGATATGAGGCTCACACCATACATAATGTCAGGCCTTGTGTCCATCAAATACATAAGACTTCCAACTAACTTTTTAAACAATGTTGGATCCACAAATGATCCTTCATCCTCTTTTCTCAACTTCAAACCTACTACAACTGGTGTTGGCATTGGCTTACAATTCAACATGTTAAACCTTTTCAAAACATCATTTGCATACTTTTCTTGTGAGATAAAAACTTCACCTTCTAATTATTTAACTTCAATGCCCAAAAATTAATGCATAAGACCAAGATTTGTCATCTCAAACTCCTTCTTCATGGCTGATTTGAATGACTCTGTAGATATATTTCTAGTCATGATCAAATCATTTAAGTATAAACAAACAATTAGAATCTTACCTTGCTCATTTATCTTGGTGTATAAGGTAGGTTCACTGCTCTCTACCGAAACCATTTTCAATCAAATAAGAATCTATTATGTTGTACCAAGCTCTAGGTTCTTGCTTGATACCATAGAGCACTTTCTTCAACCTTTATACTTTTCCTTCATGACCTTCATCTCATAACCTTCTCGGCCGATTCACATAAAATTCCTCTTCAAGGAATCCATTCAAAAATGCTAATTTAACATCCATCCGATAAATGGGCCATTTTTTTAGCTGCAATTGCTAAAACCATTCTTATCGTATGTAAACATGCTACTGGTGCAAATGTTTTGTTGTAGTCAACTCCATATTGTTGTGTAAAACCTCTTGCTACCAACCTTGCTTTGTCTTTTTGTACTTTTCCATCAGCATTGTATTTGGTCTTGTAGACCCACTTGACTCCTATCACATCCTTTCCATTTGGAAGATCCATCATCTCTCATGTCCGATTCTTTTCTATAAGCGTTGATATCATCATCCATGGATTTTTCCCAAACTTCATCCTTTATAGCCTCTTCAAAATAAATTAGATCTATAGCAACTAAGAAAATAATGCAAAAATGAAAATGAATTAGTTGTATCAACATTATAAATCTTATTTAGACTTCGTGTTTTCCACCGTGAAGGACTATTTGATGCAAGACTACTTTGTGGTGATGGAGTACCTTTTGTGTTCTTTGTGGTGTCTCTTGCATGGTTGAAGATGGCTGAAATCTTGGTGACCTCCAAATCAGATGGAGGTGTAGCATGTGCTACTACTTGTGGTGCATGTCCAAGATTTTTAGATACAGTACCTTTCTGCTCTAAAGTTTCATCTACCATATCATCATGCGAAATAGTTGTTGCTATACTCACTATTATCTCTACACTTCCATCCCATACTTCATTCTCAATAAATTGTACATCCCTGCTGATCACAACCTTTCCAATGACTGGATTGTATAACTTATAGGCTTTTGCATTCTCTGAATACCCAAAAAAATACACTTTTCTCCTTTGTTGTCTAACTTCTTCCTTAGCTTATCAAGTACATGTGCATATGCTACATAACCAAAAACTCTAAAATGTGAAACACTATGTTTCTTGTTTTTCATACTTGTTGAGGAACCATGTTCCTAACAAGTTTTTTAGACACCAATTTAAAATATAAATAGAAGTTGCCACTACTTCTACCCTAATACTCATTTATAAGGTGCTTTGCCTTTAACATGCTTCTTACCATCTCCATCATGGTTCTATTTCTTCTCTCTAGCACACCATTCTATTGTGGTGTATACTTGATAGTAAATTACTTGTGTATACTATGATATCTACAAAAATTCATAAACTCATTAGAAACATACTCACCTCCTCTCGTCAGTTAAAGAACTTTGATGTAGTATCCACTTTGCTTCTCCACTAATGCCTTGAACTGCTATGAAATGTATCAAAGGCATCTGATTTATTTCTTAGAAAATAAACCCATGTATTCCTTTTGTAATCATCAATGAATGTCATAAAATAAGTACAACCTCTAATAGAAGTTATCTACATAGGTCCACATAAATATGAGTGTACAATCTCAAGTGGTGCATTTTCTCTTGTTGTTTTGCCAACTGGGAATGAATCTTTGTGTTGCTTCCCAAAATACAACCTTCACATACCCTTTCCGGTTTTTGAATCAATGGAAAACCTTTAACCATATTCTTTCTATGAAGTAAATTCAAACCTCTAAAATTCAAATGTCCATACCTTAGATGCCAAAGCCATGATTCATCCTTCATGACTAAATGAAAAGCTAATTGTGTTCCTTCAGAAAGAACACAATTGTATTTGCATAGGAACCAACGTAAGACTCGATTGCCGCAAAGGCATTGATTTGCATTAACACAAGACTGCTATTACACCAAGAAGACTCAAACTTAATTTTCATTAATGCAAGACTCTATTACACCATGATTGGTTACGGGACTCAAACAAATCTGACCTTAAGCCTTTTGCAAGACTATTTTACCTTAGCGTAGGACTGATCTGCTTGAGCATAATAAGACTTTGTAGAAGGCTAATTTGACTTAGCACATGACTTGGATGCGAAAAATGGCTACTGATTTTACTATAAATAGATCTGAATTTTTCTTTTTCCAGGTTTTAATATAAAATGGAACATCCTATTGCTGCTCATCTCCACTTTTGCAATTAACTGAGTGTTAGGATATTTTTCCACAATCATGCACTCATTATGCTCCATATAAATTTTGTATCATTTTTTGATACCACGGTTGTCGATACTCATAAGGTTATGTTTCAAACCAAATGTAACATAGTAAACATCTTGCATACTTGTTTACTCCCCTATCTTGTTATAATACTAAACATGTCTTTTCCTTTCACGAGACACAATATTGTTATTTCCAAGAGTTACAACACTCTTAACTGAATCATCCAGACTAGAAAACAAATGTAGATTACAACTCATGTGATTCTTTGATAAATTCAACTTTGAATCGAAATACCATACATCACATGGAATATCTTTTGAAAAATTACATTCAATAGGGGATAAAGAAGGTATTGCTTGCAGCAAAGGAAAAGACTCCTTGTGCATGGAATAAACATAGGTTTAGAAATAGAACTTCCAACCTTTTTGATTTGGAAAAGACTACAAAAGAAGATCATTCGAGGTGCTCGAAAGGCTTGTATGAAAACCCTCGAATAAGATTTTTAATGAAAAAAGTTGTTTAATATGAAGATGTCTCGAGATCAGTTCAAGAGTTGAGATCATTTAAAATGATTTCAATACTGGTTTGGAATATCTACGTGCTCTCTTGATCATATTGATTTTTCTTGCAATCATAAGCATAGTTCCCATAATTATTGTAATAATGACACAACGGACATGATACTTATCTTGTCTCTGACCATTACTTTGTTCTTGATTTTTTCCTCTTCCACTTGAGTTTTATGAACCGTTGTCACATCCTCTAGATGGACTTATTCCTCTACCTCTTGGGCTGAAACTACCTCTTCTTTTACGATGACTACCTATTGTTTCGTTGGTGAGAAAATATGTTGGGTGGAAAAACTTGTGGATTTCTTGCCAATGCTTTGGGAATCTAAGTCACTCTACTTAACTCTAAGTTATTATGTTACTTTTATTTATGCGCATTGTCATATATGCATGCATGAGAAAATGTGGATTTCTCAGTGGTGGCCTTTTGACGGGGGATCCAAGCAAAAGGGCACTCCACCGACCTGCTGAACAAAGCTAGCAATCTCTTGCTAGGGAAGAATTTTCCGAAAGTGGGAAAGGGAGTGAAAATTGAGGTAGGAGAACTAATGTTGCGGGTGATGAATTACTACTCTTTGCTTTTTGAAAATCATATTCCTGCACACATACACTAGTTAGAAACTTCATCACATGCATTAAATTAAGAGGAAACAACCCTGCAAATGGCAACAAGACCAAATAGAATTTGATGAACACAAAGTATCATGAAATCCCTTAGTCAAAGAAATCTAGAAACTCCTTCTTGTATTGATTCTTAAACAAAATTTGTAAAAGAGCATGCATAGTGTAAGAATGGAATAAATTTGAGAGTGGAGGAAAGTAGAAGAAAAATGGCTATCTCCTTTTCTTTCTCTAGGTATAATGCACTCTTGAGTTTACAAGATCAATTTCCAACCCTTTGAAATGGGAATGGTGTTACAATTTA
Organism: Taxus wallichiana var. yunnanensis; assembly: GCA_018340775.1. Taxonomy (NCBI): domain Eukaryota; kingdom Viridiplantae; phylum Streptophyta; class Pinopsida; order Cupressales; family Taxaceae; genus Taxus; species Taxus wallichiana. The sequence goes on from CM031234.1 coordinate 1,037,976,883, forward strand.
TAGAATGAGAGGTGACTTATCATCTTCCTCATGACCCTCCATATGCCTTATTTCTAACTTTAGACTATTCATATTCCTATCAAATATTTAAGTCCCTTTTATAAAATCAAGGTGACTTAATTTACATTATGTTTCTAAAGTCACTTTTAGGTGACTTAAAGGCATATCAAAAAGTGCAAACCCTAATGAATAATATAAAATTTTAAGAGAGAGAAATTTGGGGAGAGGGAAGAGCAAGAAGAGGAGAAGATGTTTCCCCTGATGAAGTCTGATGATCCTCGTTGATTGAAATCTCTGATGCGATGAAACTCTAAATCTTCAAACTCATGGAAAACTCCTTCAAATGGGCTCACAAATGCTTTGGAATGAGTGTTTAAAAACACTATTGAATGGTGCTGCCGATGACTGACTTCTACCCCGCACAAGATACTCTTGCAACTTGAGCCATGGAGTGAGTGTCGGGAGACACTTATTGAATTCTCTGAGGTGAATCTCACATTCCCATGAGAAATTCCTATGATGATCTTGCATGATGATGTTGACCTAAATGATCATTCCTTAATGTCCCATTGTGCCAAACTTGCCCTTTCAGAACAACCTGCTATTTTTAGTAAGTGTGGATTGATGAGTCGAGATGAACTATTTAATGACTTTCTATTTTTGAGAGGTGTCCATGGGACCACTTACTATTTTTAGTAAGTTTCAAATGTGTCCATCTCCGGTGAATTCTCGAAAGTGTGAAAGGGAGTGTGTAGTGCACCTCACAATGTCTTTTCCTCATTCGCAAATTCTTTTGATCGATGACTTTTCTAAATAGCGGTTCTATGTAGTAGACTGCTATTTTTAGAAAGTTGGCTTTTGGAAGTCGAGATTGATGTGGAATGAAGTTTTTTGATATGGGTTTTTTTTTAGACCAATATCATCCCTTTGAGATTTTTACAGGCCCACCCGCTTAATAGTCCTAGGAGATTTTAAAGTTTTAATTTTCAAACTCTATGGCGATGCTTAAATCTTCAAACTCACACGATAACCATTAATGAACCTCAAAATTACAGGTCTATTTTTCCTCCATTTACGATGAAATAAATTTCATTGCAATATGTTTTTCACTTAATGTCCGGTGCTTCACGCGAGATTCTACTTCGCTTTCACCCAACCACTTACTTTGATGGGAAATTGGATTTTTTCTTCGTTGAGCCAAAAGTGGGATTTCTTCGATGTGGATGCTCATTCGTTGAATCCAAATTCTTTGTTGCACAAGAGGAGAGTTTGAAGGTGTCTTATTGATGGCCTTGGGAAGAGGAATGAACAGAAAAATATAATTTTTGTTTCACGCATCCGTTTGGGATATTTCTTCAACTTCTTATTTCATGGCCATGGAGTTTTCTTTGTTTTCTCCATCTTCTTTTTCTTCAACTTCTAGTGCTTCTCCTTCTTTGTTTGCTCCAATTTTCCTTCTAGGACTTGTGTGCTTTCATGGAGTGAAGGGAATTACCTCTATGGTAGTTTGGTTTGAAGGTTCAACAATGGAGGAATGATGGTGAGGAGTTACAAAGGAGGAGATGGAGATGTCTGTGCACAAGGATGTTAGAAGAAGCAAGAAGCAACTAACAGTTAGAAAAAATTTCAAATTTTTGAGTTGGAGTTGGACACAATTTTTTGTCCCTGATGTCCCTAACCTCAGGGATGTGAGGAAATCAATTTCCACAATGAGCAATACGGTGACATGTGGTGGCGATCCAACGTTTGAGTGCTCCAAAATCAGCTTTAAAGTACCAAAGGGATGGAAACTGGTCATATGGGTGACCAAAACACTCTCCTAGAGGGTTGGGTGCATTTTTCATGTTTTTGTCTCTCACCTCAGGGACATGAGGGACATCAGTTTCCATGGTGGTCCTCGAGCTGACACGTGGCATTTGATCGAAACAGGGAATGGATGCTCCAAAAATGCACATGGGGGCTTAAATTTGGTCACGTGGATGACCAAAAGAATCCCCATAAGGGTTGGGTGCATTTTTGCATGCTTGATGTCCTTGACCTTAGGGAAATTAGTTTCCATGGTGGTCCTGGGGCTGACACGTGGTGCTTGATCCGACAACAGGGAATGGATGCTCCAAAAATGCACCCAGGGGCTGAACTGTCAAGTCTGGAGGTCACATGAGGGTCCAAGAGGTCACATGGGGACTAGGAACATTTTTTAATGGTTTTTGTACTTGACCTTAGGGACTTCGTGGACATGAAATCCCGCCAGGCTCTTGGTGTTGATACGTGTCCTCTCGAAAAATGACTAAGTCCTGAATTGCATTTGAGAGGGTAACTTGGAACAATGATAACTTGAGCTCCTGGTGGAATTTATTTGTTAAATTTTATATGATCCTAACTAGAAATGTAATTTTGAATCCAATGGTGGAGTTCTCATGTCTTTATTTATCCATCTAGTCCCTGAAAATTGGATTTTATATTTGAGACTCCACTTGTACCTGATAAAAACTAATGCTCTAAAATCCTATGTGCCAAGGTGTTGTGAAAAATATGATTTCACCATCATGTAGGTCTTGGAATCCTATTTTTGATTTTTTTTTTTTACTTCTAACTCCATTTGGAGCTCCTAGAATCTTCTTCTAAAGCCCAATAGTTGTTTTAGGCTTGTGAACTGCCTAGGCTTGTGAACCCTATTTTTACTCAAACTGCTCCAAGTATTTAAAAACTTATCCAAACCTTCCAAAATCATTTCCATGATGTTCTAAGGTCTTCAATTCACCTCCATGTTGAATTTTTCCCTTCCGTTTTGCTCAATGGGGGTTGATCTAGTCTTGGGAAGGCGGTGATAGCCCTTTCCACAACCACATGTAGCTTGCAAAATGAACTCCTAAAATCACTTAAGGCAAAAGAATGAAATTCCCTAAATCATCTAGGGGAAAATTTTTACATTAAATAGGGGGTTACCAAACTGACGTATTTGACCCGGGGTATCTTGAAATGATAGGACTTGAAAAATTTGACACTGGGGTATAGTTGTCGTGCTCGAAAATTGTTAATTTCCTATTGCATATTTGCATGACAACATGTTTGAGATGTAAAATCTTAATCTACACTTGCATGTGATCTATTCATCCTCTATTCATGATTTATTAGTGATGCATGCAACTCATCAATAGAAAATTGACTCAAATCCTTAGTTTCTTCAATTGCAACAACTAAAGGATCAAATTTCATAGGCAAACTTCTAAGCAATTTTTCAATAATCCTTCTATCTTCAAGAGTCTCACCATGGAATTTGATTTGATTGACTAATCCCACTACATAAGTAAAAAACTATTCTATGGAATCCGAATTTTCATTGCTAAATTCTCAAAATCTCTACGAAGTAACTATAGTTTGGCAATTTTTACTTTCTCCTTACCTTGATATGTAACTTGTAATGTATCTCATGTGGTCTTTTCTTGAATGGATGTTACCACTCTTGGAATAATGCTTTCATGCATTTCTTGATGAATATATAAAATAGCTTTGTCATCCTTCTTTCGTAACTCATTCAAAGTATCTTTCTCTACCTGAGAAAGTGCAGTATACGTTGTTGCATATGTGGGCTCTTTGTACCCACCCTCAATTATCTCCCACACATCTTGAGATCCGAATAGCACCTTCATGGTCAATTATCGGTATTCATAATTATTTCCATTAAATTGTGGTGTCTACATACTGGATGTAGAAGCCATTACTTGCTACCAATTTAATAAGTTGTTGGAATAACCTTCTCTGATACCAATTTGTAGAAAATCTGCAGTCTTATACAACAAACAACATAAAATAAATAAACAGAACAATTAAATAACTTACATAAAAAGAATATTCAAACCAACACTGTTGTGCATAATCTCCATTAATTAACTCATACTCAGAGCTTCGACTCAAATTACAATGAATTTGTGCGTGCAACACTTCTCTAATTCTTCCTATGTAGATTTCACACTTTTGTGTGTGCATACTAAATAATTACAATTATTGTTATTTAAATAGAATAAATCACCCACTAACAACTCTTCAACTGAGCATTCTAAATTTAAACTCATGCTTTAAAACAATTGCATGTTGTGCATGAATTAAAGTAGATTTATTTGAATTAAATATAATCCTAAAAATAGGATAAAGTTAAGTTAACTAAAGCAAACTAAAACAAAACTAAAGTTAAACTTAGCTTTCCTAAAAAGCTACAATTGGAATTAACATGCAACACATGCATATTTCCAACAGAAGTTAGCGCAGTAGTGTTTGACATACGCCATTATAGTGCCTTCTTGTAAATGGCACCACTGATGGTTTTCTGCAAATTAATGACATGTCCTTGTCTCTTTGGAAAATTCTCTTCTATGTATAGCCAAGAGGCTACTCTACAAGGATGAAAAATACTTGTTTTAACAAATTCTTTGCACTTATTTTCCTGTCACTAAGTGTAATACTTCACCAAATCCTATCTGCAAAATTAAACAATATCATTGTGGCCTAGGGATGATAAGCATATTAAGCTCAAGATTACTGTTATTCTCTAACAATTGAATTTAAAACAGTGTTGAAATGGTAGCGGTGCGGGAGAGGGTTGTGCTAACTTGTTCAAGCAACACACTTGGTAGTGGAGTAGTCCAGTGGCATAGATTTTATTTGTACATTGAGTTACCTTTATTGTTGCAAACCGTAGTACTTCTCTTATCAATTGATGTTAAGGTTTCCAATTTAATATACATGTCTTTCTAAGTTGTTTAGTTTTGTAAACTTCCTTTTATAACGTCTGATGTTGTGGTGCGTATGTAACATAAATGAGTTTGCATCATGTAAATTTGTAATAACGGTGTGAGGTTGAGGTCAAGTTTTGTAATTTGGAGATTCTGTAGCGAGTCTATTTGATTACAAATCTATTACAATTCTTTAGTTGTCAATATGTTATTTGTAATTTGGGCTATATGTTAGCAAAGTTTCCTACTTTCTAAGTTCCAATAGAGAGTTTGGGCTATCGGAGGTCCGATGATGATATTTACATTTAGAATTTTAGAGAAGTGAATTTTGAAATGAGGTACACTTTGTTGTGTAATGGTTAAAGCATGATCAAGAATAGGAAATGTAAAACTTTATTTTACTCTTTCTATTCATAAAAACTTGGAAAACAATCGCATCTTTATCGCTCAATGTGAGCAAATTGGGTGTTAATACACATATGAATGCATTATAATGTTAATAAATGTGAGGGTACATTATTTTTAAAGCATCTTCTTCTTTTGATCCCTTTTTCATTCTTGATATAATTATTTTAGCATTTATATTCATTTTAATTGTTAGTAGTGTGTAGTAGATAAGAGCCTTAAAAGGATGAGACACATTTTCATAAGGACCAAACACAATAGCCACATTTTCATTTTCATAAGGACCAAATAAATAAGGTAGTGAACATACAACAATAATTACCTAAACTATCCTTCTAGTTGTAGTTAGGCTTGTCCTTCCGGAACAAATTGGACAACATCAATATTTTCTATTTTTAATTTTCTAATTTTATAGGGTGCATTATTACACCGAAAAAGTGTTTCTACAATGGGAAAGAATGTTGGGGCTCTAACACAAAGATATCAATGCCTAGTATTTATTGGTTGACGATGTATGGACAAGTTCGAGGATTGGATATGAGATGTCTTGTATTTTATGTTGCACAATCAAAAAATTCACAATACATGCACCACTCGTGGCACAACGTTCAACATGAAAAGAAATTACCAACGGCCATCTTTGGTCAGCGGTAGATTTTTCGTGAGGTAGTATTTCATTTTGGTTGACATGCTCCCCATTCCTCTAAGACATGTTTCTTGAGGTTTGAAAAACTATAGAGATTGTTGATGTGACACCACAGGGTTAGTTTGAGAGGACTAACGGTGTACGGAGCCTAAAATTTTAATGTGAGGAATGAAAGGGCATGAATCACGAGTTAGGAGTGGTGGAGAAATGATAGAACAAATAAAGTAGGGGACAAAATGGTGTGACCACTCATAGTAGTGGGGTGGGTAGTAAACGGGGTGGCGGGAGGAGAGGTGACATGTGCTACACAACTATTGAGTGAGGAGGCATGCTTGGTAAGGCATTCTAATCTCATTGTGAAATTTCCTTATGTAAAATGGTATCATGTTTCAAGATCTAACAATTTGGGTGGATCGGGAAATGGACAAGAAATGAGTAGTGTTTTTTTTTAACTACTATTATCGGTTCCCAGGAGAGGAAATGACAAAATGCTTAATCTCTATCTTTCCTTATTTCCCTCTACACATTCATTCCCTACTTCATTTCATTTCATATATCTTTGATGACCTTTTCCCTCAAATGTAAATGCTTTTAAGTATTGTTATTATTTTTCCCTTTTGGTTCGACTTCCATGGAGAAAGGATTAAAGCCTGATTTTAAGAACGTATATCGAGATGAAATAATTTATGGGGTGGAAAGATATAGCAAGACCAAGATAAAAATTTATAGGGTTGTCTCATTACTCTTGTCAAATGTCCATTCCTACTCGATACCCGATATTCATGTAAATGATTTATTATTTGTTCTGTCACCTCCTTAAATTATCTAGTATAGAAGCACTTGATGTAACACCCATAATAATCACACAAAAATACAACGAAAAATACCGGGATAATTTATTTATTTATTTTGACTTACATTGCTCACTACTACACAACACCACAAGGGCCCCAACTAGAGAAATCCAATTACGCATTAGACACTTACATAAGTCATCGACTCACATAGACACATGACACACCATATACATGTCAATGCCATACTTTCCCCACTGAATGAATGCTAGTAATGACCAACCACGATAAAGGGACTTGAGGATTGGAAAACCCACAACACATCATTACCATGATTACATCTTAGCTACGATAAACATTCCAAGAAAATTACTGTGCAAGGATAATTCTATTTCTTTTTTTTCCACCTATAGATTTTAAAATTCATTTCACATTCAACTTACAGGTTGTCCATTTAAGTTGGTTTTTTATCCCTTATAACAATCTCTTTAACTTACATAATTAGTTGTCATATTTCAAATTTTATACAAAGTTCATAATTCTCTCATTCTTAGTTTAAGCTTATGCTTCTCAAATGTTTATACGAAGTTTAAATTTTACCCTTACTACAAGTTAATCGACATGATGTCAAGACAAAAATCTTAGGATTTGAGGTAGATTTAGATTCAACAATCCTTTTCCTAAAAAAAAATTCAATCACGGTATCCTTATTTCTCATCGTAGTTAAGATAGTTCAAATACTTGTTGAATCCATTCAACATTTCGACATCAAGAAATTTTATTTAGATATATATATATATATATATATATATATATATATATATATATATATCTTTTGTTTTCTCGAAATTAGTTCACACCAAGGCAATTCATATTCTTTTAACATAAGAAAATGTCTAATTGAGTTATAATGATTCTAAGAGTGACATTATTCCTAACCTTAAATCTCGTTTTACTCTTATATGCTTTACTATAACATTGCACTATAGTCTCATTATTGGCATCACTTTATAATAAAACAAATACAAAAGTACTTGTCTAATATCTTAAAGAAGTACATGATTGGAAGCATTAGAACCATACACGAACCACAAGTGATTTGTTTTCAAAGTGAGATCCCATGTTTCCACATTTCATGATTCCACATGAGAAATTTCTTTTATTCTTAATGTCATAAGTGACATAACAAGGAATTACATGACCAAGTTTTTAGTTTCTTGTTTCTCTTAAGTCAACATCTTTCAAATCAATTTTGTTTGCAAAGAGTTACAATTTTCTACCCACCAGTTAACCTCCAAAACAACTATGGTTTAGTTTAATTTTGATTTACACTCAGGGATCTACGCCCTATAATAGATCAAATTAAGGTGTAAAAACATATTTACCCTATAAAGCCTCTGCAAAGGACCCATGTGTTATACTTTCACTAGCCAAGATAACACATTTAGCTGAGAGGATCTAAAGAGGTCATTAACAAGAGTTTAAGTAATAGTACAACTATTTCACTAGCTCCATTGTGTCATTTGGATCCCATAATAAATTCATTCGATGAAGAAATTTAATTCTAAATCTAACTTTGGAAGATAAGGTAGTCCACTAGGATACTAAGGAAGTGTTAGTTCTACTTACTCCAGATAAAGTTTGACCATGTTGTTCCTAACCATCGGGTTTACGATGATGTCACTAAACATACAGGCTATGATAACAACTCAAAAATTTGGGCTCTTATTTACTTAAACTAGAAGGTGTCATAGAGTGCCAAGTTTTAGTTCATTATACGGTTTCAATTTCTTTTGAGCTAAGAAAGATCATGCGAGAAGTTTAGATATGCACTAGTTTTAAACTAAGGTTGTCTGTTGTGATTAAATTTTTTTATTACATTTTCAAGGTAAAGAATACAACACACCAATTATTTATTACACACTAGAAATGCACTACAAGATATTAAATTAAAATTCATTTAACACACACACACACACACACACACTTTTACACACACATCAAACCTTTTACCATACGTACATCTCAAAAAAAGCACATTTCCCAAGGTATCCCTAACACTAACATCTCATACATATCACCAAATTTCAAATATAAACCTTTCTGTAACATGGAAATACATTATGCATATATACATTCTACAATGACCTATATAAATTTTGATAATAAACAATGAATTACACCACACCCTTTCACCATCTTTCTTGCATCCTGCAAAACCAAGTGAGCATGAAATCAGTGATAAATCACTGGCATGGCATCCACCTAGATCTAACATAATTAACGTTTTCAGTTTTCCATTTACATAATATTAATAATTTGCATTAAAAAGGGGGGGTTAGAGACACATATTTATTTCATTTCATTTCACCTTATTTCATAACCAATGAGAGAGAAAGAGATAGGGAAGAGAGAGAAACACTATTTTGCCAAAAGTTCAATTTCACACAATAAGTCACATGATAGATTTTCAAATAGTTATTTACAAGTGTCAACAAGTTTCCACGATGGTTTGGTTACCCATTGGAGGTCCTACAACTTTCTTTTTACGTTTTCTGTTAGTTGTAAAAACATTCAATTAAGGCTTGGAGGCTAAGAAACCACTTTCAAATGTTTTCATCCAATGAGCAAACACACCATGGGTAAATTTATACGTATCCTCCTATACACCAAGAATTCATAGGAACTAACGAAATTCGAAGCGCGAATGGTTTATGATTGGCGGCCAGTTTTCTCGAGTCTATCGGTCATAACTAGCCTAGTTACAAATGATCAAAAGTTAGCTCGAGGGCTCAGAAAACCACGTCCAAAGCTAACATTCAATGGATGAATGTGCAACAATAAATTTCCTACAAGTCCCCCTATATATGGAGAATTCAACAGAGTCAACAAGATTAGGAACTAGTAAACAAGTTGCAAATGGCGATGAGTTTTTTGGAGCCATCGGTCATAGTTGAGCCAGTTTGACCTAGTCAAACAACAACTCGAGGCCTACAAAATTCCCTTTCCAAACTATCTAGAATATTTTTTTCCCAAACTAGAGGTTACAAGAAATTTTCTATTAAATATACTAGATGTTTGCGAAGGCGGAAATAAATTTCGTTGCTCGGGTTCAAAGTCGAATTAAAAAATGAAAGCCAACTTTTCAATTTTGGCAACTTCCTAAAAGTGTAAAAATAGAGCACCAGGGATCTTAGAGGAGCTGTAAAGAGTTCAAACGAGGTCAAGCTATTATTTGACATGACTCTCTACATAACAAAGAACACATACAACACTTGACATATCCTTTACGGGGCTCAGAGTGTTGTTTTGCAAGTCTCTCAAAATTGCATTTTCTAACTTTGCAAGGTAGACGAGAAAGGGTTGTTTTAGTTGGCAAATCTTCTAGTTCTCACCAATACCGATGGAAAAAACACCTAAGTTTGAAACCCAGGGTCTAGTAGTGTAGAAGGTTGTGGTTGCAGCCATAGATGACGATCAAACTACAAGTTGGTAAAGTAAAACATAAGGAGTTTTGTTGTTTTGCGCTAATAGTTTGGTTGCGAAGTTTTCCAAATTATGTCTGAAGGAGGGGTTTAATTTTATGCTCAACTACCAAGAGTTATTTGGGTTACCTAAGTGCCATATTTCATTTTATTATTTTTACAAAACAAGTTTATATAAAAATAATCGAATGGGAGATATTCCAAAGTTTTAGATTTATTTCGTTGCAAATGAAAACTAAAGAACAAGAATTATGAAGGATATGGAGAGATGAACCATGTCTGGAGAAATAAAGTTGGTCAAAAATTGAGGGACTCTGTTCTGTGTCATAGCTAGGCATTTCTTCAAATGGTTGCACGCATTCGGAAAGCTTATCCATCTTCATTCATAGTTGTTCCACATACCTGGTGGACAATACCCCTTCCTTGTAGGCCGATGCTCTAGATTATTCTATTTTGCTACTCCATACACCCTTCCAGGAAATGGTGAGTCAGTGTAGAACATCAACCCTCACACCCGAGCTATGCAAGAGTAATTACAGATCTAGCTCCTTGAAAAAATATCGAGATGGGTCCTTAAAAATGAGCCAAGCTACAAGGTTGAAAGTGAGTTGGCTGAGTAAATGCATGAAGATCTCGAGATCACATTGAGTTCATCCGAGTTGTATAGCATGTAGAGATGGGTTCTCCCAAGGGTAAAACTAAGCTCGTTAAATATATGATAAAGTTTAAATGAGCCCTCCACAAACCCTAGCTTGGAGGACATATATAACAAAAAGCTCGATCTGTGATGAAATGCCAAGATCAAATACAAAGATGAAGCCAAGCCCGAGCTAGCAATATCAAACAATGTGAACTCCCCAAACTCAAACCCTAGTGCAAATACAAGTGAGCTTACAACCAAATCATGGAAAGTTGCAGAGATCTCATGCTAAGTTGCAATGAAATAATGTAACCACCATGCGATTCAATGCATAGATTTAATACATCGAGCTTGATTAAGATCCACCATGCCAATTTTGGAAACCTTTAAAGCCGAGTGAAAATCAGAGCAAGGTGCGTGCCATCAAAATAAATCCCGAGTTAAGGCACAACATCGAGCCACCAAATTTATAAAATTATAATAGCAAGACACCTAGAAAAGGGGTCGAGCATTCCCTAATGATTGCAGAGTAAGAAAGGTAACTCAAACACACATGAATCCAAAACGTCAAATATGGGAGATGGGTAATGCACAACTTGCCAAAACATAGAACTCAAAGCGAGATAAAAATGAAGCTCAAATAAATAACCACAAATCATAGTGGTCATGGCCAAGTTATAGAGTTAACATTGAGCCATAAACCCCATCTCGATCTCGCAGAGTGACAAAATGTCAAAGAAGATCCCAATATCACGACACGGAAAGCTCCAAGACAGAGAGACATCTAATGCGGAGAAATACAACAAAGAAACTTGGATCTTTTAATAGTAGGGGACATGGCTCAAGAATAGAATAATATGAAGATCTATACCTTGAAAAAATGGTGACCCACGGAACTCCAAGAAGCTCAAACTAGAGCTTGTGTTTTTGGAAATACAAATCCATCATAAAAAAAAAAAGCATATTAACCACTTTGCAAAACTTGAAAATGGAGGCCAAGGGTGAGTAAAATAAAATTCATAAAATGTCCCACTTTTTGGTATGGTTTGTACCTTAGTAAACATGAATTTTCAGTTTAATTGATTTTCTAAAGTTAATAGCCACAAAACCGTACACATTCATGAAATTCTACGAACTAACGAAATGTTGTGTTTAGAGTGTAGAATACATGTATATTTTTAAAAATATTTGGCAAAAAATCTAGTATTTTTCTTAATTTTATTCATATGTTGTTTCTTATGTTATTAAAGAGGAATGACTGTCCCTCGGTGGTTTTTTAAAATGAAAACTTATCTTTTCACTATGAAATTTTAGATATATGTTCAAGATTATAATTTTGACGTGCTGTCAAAATTTCATATTTTTTTGACTTATATTTTTTTAATTAATTATTTAGTAACTATATTTTAAAATAAATGGCGTCCATATTTCAATGCCAATAACTTTTAATATTTATATCAAATTAATTTTTTTTTTTCACAGGCAAGAAGAAGAATTCAACAAATACTAAGTATATTTTTTTCAATTTTTTTGATATATTGTACTATTTTTCAAATTTGGTTGATTGTGTACTATTGATTGCCCTAAAATACCGTATGTTAGTAAGAATTAAAAAATAAATAGCAAAACAGATTTTTAAAAAATGAAAATTGCATTTTTAGAAAGCCAATAAAAATATGAATTTTGTGTCAAAATTTTGTAAGTTAACTATTTCGTTTACCCTGATTACGTGGCATCCGAGTGGCAGATTTTGGCTCACAATTGTCCCCCAAAAAGATTTGGGGCCAAAATGTGCCATTTGGGCACCACGTCACTGCCACTCAGCAGGGTTCGCGCGAACCACATTCGCGCGAATGCTTGGTTCGCGCGAACCCTATTTCACGCGAACCCCCTCTGCGCCACCAAAGCGCCGCCAAAACGTCTCCTCCTAGCTTTAATGATTCGCAATTGCGTCTCCCCTTCTAAATTTAATATTTTACAAGTTACTTACTTAATATTGTTCGCTTTTTATGTTTTAAATTTAATTTTTTACATATTTTTTTGTTTTAAAGTAAGTGTGTTTTTTTAAAATTGTTTTTAACCAAAAATATGTAATATTAAATTAGAAAAGTTGTTTTACATATTAAATATAAATTCTATTAAATTTAGAAAAGTTGTTTTAAAGTTATAGAAAACTAAAATTAAAAATAACATAATTTCTACTGAGATTTGTATATAAATAGAGTTGCATGCATGCATGCACATATAGTTTTGTATCAAGTTTACTCTTACACATTCAGATTTGTATCAAGTGTGCAGGTGAAATTTTTTGAAGTGGATGAATCATGGGAAATGCAAAGAATGAGAAACGAAAATATACCGAGGAAGAGAATGCAGAGAAGAATGCTAGAAGATCTGTTCGTAGGAGGGCACAAAGAGAGAGAGAGAAGACACAACAAGTGAAAGACAACGCTGCAAAAATTGGTACATATGTATAGAAACCCTTGATAGATCCTAATATTTTTTTAGTTCTAAGGTTTAAATATGATAATTTATGTTTTTTAGATTGCGTAAAGGCAAGGGTTTTGATAGGATCCCATGTGTATGTTTATGGACACAGAGATCATGATGCGCAACATTATGCTGAAGTGATATCAAAAGTTATGGAATTACTTCCCAAAAAAAATGTGAAACACTTGGTGAAGATGGATTTACAAAAATTAAAAGAATTTTCCCAACAAGAACCACTATCACGAAAGAAAACAACAAAAAGTGTAGAGATAATATATGGTGAATTTGTTAATTTGACTACAGTTGCTAGAGCACATTTGTTGGTTACATTCTTGAATCATGTTGATATGAAGGAAACATTAGAATTGTTGGGTGTTGATTTTGGACGAGAAAAATTCAAAACGTGTAGAAGAAGAATTTGTTGGGAATGTTTTTAAAGGAATAAGTTCTTTGGGTACAAAAACTAGGTCTGTTGATAAGAGTATTTCTCGTAGAGCAATATTAACTTCAGTTGTAAGTGAAGATACAACAAAGAATCGTCATGTTACCGCATTTGCCAAGGCATTGGGTTTATCTAGAAAGACGGTTAGCAGGTATGCAAAGAGGAGGAAGACATTGGATGACTCTACTATGGAAGGAAATTGGGCACTAATGTGTAGAAATCCACGTTCTGATAAAATAGAGGATAATATTGTGAAGATAGTTTCTGATTTTTGGACTGAAAGGACTCGTCCTTCTCCGAATGTGAGGGATGTTTTAAAACATAGGGTAACTCATAATAACTATGACGAACATATAAAACATTGGCTTGAAATAACTCAACATGAGATGTACATAAAGTTTACAGAAGAAAATCCAGATGTTAAGATTGGACAATGAATGTTTGAAAATTTGAAGCCTTGGTATGTGCGAGCTGATAAAGTCCTTGACACATGTTGTTGTCATTATCACGTTGAGTTTGATTATCACTATCAGGTACATAAAAATTTATAGATTCAATGTATATATATTTTGAGGCGTGCTTTCATTTATATCTATATATTTAAAATTTGTTTAAATATCGTTTTTTGAGACATGTGATTTAAAATTAATGTATTTCAAAATCTATGTTTTTTCAGGTGTATAGAAAGTTACGAGAAGAAATTGCCCCACCTACACGTGTCAGTGAATTCATAACTTCAATTATTTGCAACGTATCTGATGATCATGTTGATGATCGTATGACTTGCATCAAAGGTGTCTGTGACAAGTGTGGGGACTTGAAATTATTGCCAAAAACAAATGAAGATTTGGACACAATTAACCTGGTTGCTTGCAAGAGGTGATATATATAAATTTATGTTTTTAAATTTGGATGTTAGATTTTATTTTGATTTTTATTTTACTGCAAATGAATACATGACAATTTGTCCATGTTATGAATTGATTTTGTAGGTTCAAATACATAAAATATTCAACAAGGCTTGGAAAAGATGCAACCAGGTTGGATTTGGTAGAAGAGGAAATCCCCATTGCTACATTCATGCAAAGTTTCCGAAGTTTAATTAGTCCGTACATCAAACATTCTCACTATTCAAAGTGGCAGGCTACACAATTCAAGACTAATAGGGACACATTCCCTATTGGTTCCATATTGTCCGTGGTTGATTTTGCTGAGAATTACTCATTTTCTCATCAAAAAGAAATTCAAACACAATATTATCATATTGACCAGGTTATTATCATGGTTCAAGTATTTTATAGGCATGCACAATTGGATTTGGATGGGGTTGAAAGTACATATGTGAAGCGAATGATCAAGAAGGAGTATCACTTCTATATAAGTGATGACAAAGAACATGACACCCACTTTGTGCAACATTGTTTTGGTTTGTTCTTTCATATCTTCATCGTGAGGAATACGGATAGATCACCATTTTGTTTGGTCGGATGGTTTGCGCATCACAATTCAAATCCTCTCGCCCTTTCTTTGCACTCGATCGTTATCATCGTCATCACAAAATTCCTCATTTATGGAGTTTTTTTTTTTGAGTGGTCATGGGAAGGGAGAACACGATGGTGCGGTGCATGCATCAAACGTGCTCTAAAGAAACAAAGCTTTGATTATGAGGAGATCGATTGATTGATGCCCACACGGTTGTTGAATGGTGTAAGAAACATTTTGCGGTTCGGGTTTCACCTCACGGGCTTGACCTCACGAGGCTTCACCTCACATGTTTCAACCCCGCACAGAGTATTTTGGGAGATAACAGGTACATGCACATTTAAAACATAGATATGTAAATCTTTATGTGATTTATTAAGTGAACTACAAGTTACTAACTTTAAATTTTTTATTCTGATTTTTATTGTTTGTTTTAAACTTTATTGATCTTTTGAGCATGATTAAATGAAGGTATTGATCGGAGGACAAAGTATGGATGTGAAAGGATTCCCAATTCTAGGTCTTTGCACTCTCTGATGACTATGGATAGTAATAACTGGACAATCTGTACAAGAGATTATTCTTGTTTTTGTTATGAATGCATGAACAAATCATATTCAGAGTGCAATAGTCAAAAACATGGGTATGTAGGTGAGTGGAAGCAAGTTCCTTTAGTTGTGGATGACACATATGGATCAGATCATGATGATAGTTTTGAAGATGTGCCATTAATTTCAATTGGTTATGACCACATATACGGGTTTGGTTAAACAAGGTATGTTTTATTTGAAAGGATCAAGTATAATTTGATAATTAAATATATATGTATATATAATTTATACTATACATCCGATCATTGAATGTTTCTTTGCATTTTGTTGTAGGAGATGTATTTGCAGTCATTGCTGAAGAAGACAATATTGAGAAAGTGGAGTACTACTTGTTGCGTTGCATAGAAGAGAGAACAAAGCTAACATGTGAAATAACAAGTGAAGTGACAACATTTTTATCTTGGCTCGGTTGTAGTGCAGGGAACATACTTACAACAAGTGAAATCCCTCCAAAGTGGGATTGACTTTGTTGATTACAAACCAGACAAAAGGTGTATCATTACACCCATCACATAATTACTCTACGGGGTTACAATTGCAGCGGTGAAGACTACAAATAGTAAACGCAAAAAATGGAGACTAGATGTAGAAGACCATGAAAAACTTTTACAAGTCATTGAACAACGAGCAGAGCCACTTGGTATTATATAGAAGGACATGGAATAAATTACTAAACCTTGTTGGTAATAAACTATTAAGCTAGATAGCATTGTATTTTCTACTTGAAGGGACTATGGAGACCACTATACAATAAAGTTGTTTAATACTTGTGATTCTTACTTGTTGTGAGATGGTTTATGGTTTACAAGTATTGTGATATGGTTGTTACATGGAAGTATGTATGGTATAAACATGATTTATTGACTCATGATAGGCTGATTATGGATCAATTGCAACATTACATTTTTCTCTCTGTCAACTAGAAATTCATGTTTTCCATAAATTTATGCGTTCAAACCTTGTCTTGTAAATGATGCTATTAAGTCTATCATTGACACTTTTTACCACAATTTGTTCTACCTGCCTGCTTTGTTCTACCTTCACTCTTAAGTTCTTAAAACCTCCTTTGGCCTTTCCATGACCTTTAATGTTTGTCAACCAATACACTACTCCTACACAAGTTTCTCTTTACAAATTTTTCCTTCAAGATCAAATACTAATCACTTTACCTCACAAACTGGTAAGAAACAGGATTTATGACCGAGTTTTTAGCATTATTATCCTCAAAGCTTGGTATTTCCTCTTAAAACTTTATTAGCATCCTATTTGACCTTCTATCCATTTGTTCACCAAATTTCATCTAGTTTCATAGGTTAACTTTTGAGATATACCCTTTCCTTGTCATCAAACCCTCAAAACCGGATTATTGTAATTTTGCCATGACTGTTAACTAGGACTGCAAAATGGTTACCCTTCAACACTTCCATAGAACTTATTTATCATTTAGGGACTTAGTCTTACCTTATTCCACCCTTATGTACTAATTTTACATGAGTTTATCACTTCTTATTATGCCAACTACTAAACTAACCCCAAAACTGGGTGTATAAGACAGTTTATCTGAGTTTCTTGTTTTTATTCCCCCAAACCTCATTTATTTGGCTTAAAACATAAGAAACACCTTCAACAAACTCCAATCTCACTATCCCCAAAGTTTTAGAATTTTCCCACCGTGAAATATGGAGTTATGTCTTTTTTTTCTTGTTCCAAACCCTAGTCAGGGTACACAGACCCGAGAGTACTCTGCTTAGATTATCTTTTGTTTTCTTGTCTAGGAACTCTTTTCAGAGACTTGAATATCTTCTACAAGGTCCTACCCATATCTTCTACGGTCCTCCAAAGATATTACTCCCCAATCATCACCAAAACTCACCAAAATACAAGTTACAGGTCTGCATTGAACTGTATATGTGCAATTCTCTGTATTAGACCATTAGGATTACCATCCTCCTGCACCATAGATTCCTCTGTAGGCTTCTTAATTCAACATTTATACATGCTTGTATATCATCAACATGCATTCAAACTTAACGACTCATTTAAATAATCAGTGATACAAGAAACATCACTCTAGCTCTTACCTGCCACATTCAACTGCTCTGAGTTTGCAATTATTATAAAGCTTGGATAACATTCATCCTCATTGAAAATGCCTTGTCAAATCATACCTAACCTGCAACAGTCATGATCCTTCTGAATAACATCCTAAAATGCAGGTCAATTTAGTTGCTTTATGACATGATTTATTTTTGTCATTTCCATCATTTGAGAGTTCTCCAAATTATTATAGCCCTCTATTTTTTTCTTTCCATAAACTTTTTGCCCCCTGTTCTTTGGCGAGCACAAGTATGGACACATTTAGCCTCAATCATACCTTGTTTCCTTCAAAGCGAGGCTACAAGCATTTACAGTATTTGCAAACCGTCTAATAAATAGGAAAGTCTGCAGAGAAGTATATCTTGAAAATAAGAGTCCGAATGAAAGGCGTGGAGACAACTTGGAAGTAGCATGGAAGTTAACTACACTGCTCATGAAAGTACCAATCTTATTTAGACATCACAGCTGTATTGAAATTATATACATAAGACTCAGTTTACTATGTCACATCTGGATAGGCCTAGTACAATTTTGACGAGTTTTTAGACTGGGATTAATAGATATTTCAGACATATGAAAGCACTTCCAAATTTTTTTTTGGTGAATTAATTGAGGTTTTGGATATTTTTCTATTATTGCATATAGGTACAATCTGCTAGGTTGCTCCAGACACATGTAATAGGTTATAAATAGTCTTAGCATCTTTCATCAAATTATTTTCTGTAGGATAGCTTGTGTGGGGAAGAGACATTCTCCTCATGTTCATGTTGTCAACCATAATCCTTCACAACGATGAAAGGATTTAAGGATGTATCTCTATGTAGAATTGGTATAAGTTAAATGCATTCACTTGTGATGATTTGGAAATAGAACATATCTTTGAGATGATCAGGCCATGAAATGGATATTGCTGTGAGGCACCCTGCCAATGCCTGCAGTATTCTCCGGCCCAAGCTTTGTTCATTGAACTCTTATCAGATATCTAACTTAGTTATGACTATTACATCTGAACAACTTGCTAGGGTTAATTGCAATTTCACGTAAGTCCTCATAATCCAACTTGCTGACAAGGACCTTTACGTAGACTATCTTATTGCTTGAATTTGGTATTCAAAATATAGTAGGGCTTTATCCTGAGAACTCCTGCAGTGTGAGAATTAATGCCGGGCAACTTATATCTCCTACCACGTCTGCTTAATCTCTTTTCTAGCAAATTTGGGTCAAAATTAGTCAAGTACCACGTTAAAGCTTTTATGTATTTGAGTGCTGTGAGTTATGTGATTGTGTAAAATCTCTTTACCAGAGTCATTTTCATTTGGTGTTATCTGCAGCTTGAATATTTAGAGGAGAGGCGTCTGAAGGACCTGGTTAAAAAGCATTCAGAGTTCATCAGCTACCCCATATCACTCTGGGTTGAGAAAACCACAGAGAAAGAAGTCTCTGATGACGAAGAGGAGGAAGAGAAAAAAGAACAGGAGGGCGAGGTTGAAGAAGTAGAAGAAGATAAGGATGAGAAAAAGAAGAAGAAGAAGGTGAAGGAAGTCTCCCACGAGTGGTCTCTGGTTAACAAGCAGAAACCCATCTGGATGCGGAAGCCCGAGGACATCACAAAGGATGAATATTCAGCATTTTACAAGTCCCTCACAAATGACTAATTGGCTGTAAATTTTTAGTCTTAGCATTCAAGGCTTACTCTTTGTGCCCAAGAGGGCACCCTTCGACCTCTTTGATACAAGGAAAAAGCTCAACAACATTAAGCTGTATGTGAGAAGGGTATTTATCATGGACAACTGTGAAGAGCTTATTCCAGAGTATCTGAGTTTTGTGAAGGGTGTTGTAGATTCAGAGGATCTGCCTCTGAATATATCTAGGGAAACATTGCAGCAGAACAAGATTTTGAAGGTTATAAGGAAGAACTTGGTTAAGAAATGCATGGAACTGTTTACTGAAATAGCAGAGAATAAAGAGGATTATAACAAGTTTTATGAGTCCTTCGCCAAGAACATTAAGCTGGGTGTGCATGAAGACAGTCAGAACCGTGCCAAATTGGCAGATTTGCTGAGATATCACTCCACTAAAAGTGGTGATGAAATGACCAGCCTTAAAGATTATGTCACCCGCATGAAGGAGGGGCAGAAGGATATATATTATATTACTGGGGAGAGCAAAAAAGCTGTGGAGAACTCACCATTTTTAGAAAGACTGAAGAAGAAGGGATATGAAGTTCTTTACATGGTGGATGCCATCGATGAATATGCTATCGGGCAATTGAAGGAATATGATGGGAAAAAGCTGGTTAGTGCCACTAAAGAGGGTTTGAAGTTGGAGGAGACAGAGGATGAAAAGAAAAAGAGGGAGGAATTAATTGCTAAATTCAGTAAGTCCTGCATAATCTTCTGAAAGAGATATTGGGTGACCGGGTGGAGAAGGTTGTGGTATCTGACAGGGTGGTGGACTCGCCTTGTTGCTTGGTTACTGGTGAATATGGGTGGACTGCCAACATGGAGCGTATCATGAAGAACAAGCAACGAGGGACAATTAATGGCTGGTTACATCTCCTCACAAGAAGACCATGGAGATCTCTTTTCTAATGCATCATGGAAGAGCTCTCTCGATTTTGATAAAGAACATATCTGTGAAGGACTTGGTTATGTTATTGAAGGCACCCTGCCTTGTTGACCTGCAGTTTTTAGATGACCCCAACATGTTCGAAACTTCATCAGATGCTCAAGCTTAGTTAGAATTTGATGTGGAAGGGCTTGCTAGAGATGAGCAATAATGCCCCACTAATAATGATGTAAAGGCTCCAAGATGGAGGAAGTCGACTAATTTTGTTTTGTTGACATTCACTTTCAGTCATTACTAGAAAAGAAAACTGGAATACACACTGTACAAATGGGTTGTGTGTTTGGGTATTTATCATGCAAAGACGGTTACAAAATTAGTTAGCGGTTACAACCGCATAACCATACAAAACAATTATAAAAGGGGAAGTCTTATTCATTTATTCCTACAGTTTCTTATGTTCCTTTCCTGCATGCATCATCTTGGTCTGACATTAAATATTCCTCTGATCTGTATTTTTACAGTCTATCCTCTTTTTTTTTATGTGTAGTTTGCACTAACACAAAAACAGTTTATTTCTTGCCTGGTTTTGCATTGAAGATTGTACATCCTGCAAATTTGTGTTTCAAGTTGCCAGAGAATGTGAGCCTAGAGGAAGGTGCAATGTGTGAGCCACTGAGTGTTGGAGTTCATGGTTGTCGCCGTGCTTCTGTAGGTGCCGAAACAAACATCTTGATTGTGGGAGCAGGCCCTATTGGCCTTGTAACAATGTTGTCTGCACGTGCGTTTGGAGCACCACGCATAATTATTGCTGATGTAGACAAACAACGCTTATCTATGGCCAAAAAACTGGGGCGGATGATACTGTTCTTGTCTCCACAAAAGCTGAGGTGCAAGGTCTTTTGGATTCTTTCTAGTACTCATGCTCGGTAGCTGCCTGAATGGTAAGTTGATCCTATTACTAACTGGTGGGTTGTTTTATAGGATATTGAAGAAGAAGTGACTCGCATACAAAATTCCATGGGGGGAAAAATAAATGTAACATTTGATTGTGCTGGTTTTGAAAAAACCATGTCTACAGCTCTAAAGGCTACTTGTCCAGGTGGTAAGGTATGCCTTATAGGAATGGGCCATAATGAAATGACTGTACCTCTCACTCCAGCTGCTGCAAGGTACTTATCTTTCTAGACCTTACATTGCAGGTGCTTTCTTGATTGTTTCATTTACAATCAATAACATTTTTTTCTGTTAGTTATGGTACTCTCCAAGGCTATATGTTAAGGCAATTTTTTGTGTTATGCTTATTTTGATGCAGGGAAGTAGATGTTGTTGGTGTCTTCCGCTACAAAAACACATGGCCTCTCTGCCTTGAATTCTTGAGGACAGGAAAGGTTGATGTGAAACCTCTGATCACCCATCGGTTTGGATTTTCGCAGAAGGAAGTGGAAGAAGCTTTTGAGACTAGTGCTGGTGGGGGGAATGCAGTTAAAGTCATGTTTAATCTTTGAGAAAAAAATGTCACAGAGAGTCTGGATACAACTGCCGATGTAGTGTATAGTTCTGTTTCAATAAACTTATATGGGACTCTGTGTGGTTTGCACAGTGCCGAGTTACGAGTTCAATTAAAGTTGAAGTATTTTCCGTTTGTTTATAGACTCAGATATTTCTTCCATTGAGGACGATTTATATGACAAATTACCATCATTACCAAATCTAGCAGTTTCTGGGGACACTTATATAATCATGTTGTCTCCTATGGCTTCTGTTTATCAACTGCAGCTTAATGATGCCTATTTATCAGTTAGAACTCAGTGATGAAGTCTATATGTTTCTCTAATCGACATAGCAAGTTTATATCATAATATATGATATGGGTTTTGTTTAGCAATTTAGCTTTATTAGCTAAGACTGGATGGCATGCAATATTTATATGGGTTTTGTTTAGCAATTTAGCTGTATTAGATCTATCTCTTGTTCTTGTGTTAAGTCTTTTTGGCTGTACATTCAAAAAATTTGAATGATTCCTGGAGTGCAACCGTCCTTGACGGGATTTACACTTAAAAACTATTCGAAGGTGATTTTCCTTGGAGTTAAGGCATGGTAAATGATGATTGAAGACTTTTAGCAGATCTTTAGACTAAGATGGTCTCTTAGCTCTAATGAAGTGTTGTAGAAAAAATAACCCGTTTCATATTCTCTTTATAGAAAGTTTGGTCATCGCAGGCTCTTTTTAACTCTGGTATTAGTAATCTATGGGATCTTCTCAACCAAAGTGCCTACGTAATTCTTGGGCTCTACCAAAATGAGACGTCTATAACAGAGTAATTATTTAGAAATAAATTAAAATAATAATTAATTGAATAGAGTTTAAAAAATGAGACAAAATTGTGAGATAATTTTCAACATCAAAATTTGCAAGAGAATTTCGAGAGTGAAAAGCCTTGTTTACTTGTAGGCATTGATTTGGTGTGCATTTAGATTCAAAATAAAGTAATGAGTTTTGTTTGGTCTTCTGGTTTAAGACTGTATGAACTTGTACATCTGATTAGTATATAGGTAGTGTGCATCTGGGAAGTTGGGAGAAGGCCTAAGCGCCATGTGATTCCTCATGGAAACGTGTCCAAAACAAATGGTTTCTCCGAGTACGTTTGGAGTATGTGGCAGGGGTAAGTGCGTTGTTAGATAAGTTTGCGAAATGCGTTTAAAAATAATTTATCTATTGGCTGTGTGGACGACAATATTTCTGGGTATGCACAGAATGGTTTTGTTTAAAAGGCCTTGGAAACTTTCACACAAACTCTTTTGGTTGGAGCAAAGCTAATCCCAAGCATTTGCTAGCATGCCTTGTCTGCGCCAAATCTGAGTGCAGTGTGGCGGTCAATACATATTCAGAGGTTCTTAACAACTCCAACAGGTGGCTACGGGCATTATTAACAATCCAAATGCAATTTACAACTCCCCATTTTGGTGGCAGAGGAACACTCTTCTCCTCCTAGCCATGTCTTATGCAAAGATGATAAATTCCAGAGTGGTATGTACTATGTTCCGCTTCTTTAAGAAACAAAATGACCCCCACAAAAGTATATCTGATAGGAATAAAAGTAAATACTGAGCGGTTAAATGACCAAGAGATGATTCATAAGAACCCTAACAACTTAGATGCAGAAGACTAAACAAAGTATTTCAAGCATTAGACCTCTAGACATGACAGCAACTCACAACAGTGCCCTTCAGAACTATGGTTGTGTTTCCAGGGGAATTTGGAAATAACTGTAACAAAAAGTTTTTACATAAATAGTATGGAATAACTTTCTGTGAATCGGAAATTAAAACATTAGGTATTAATTTTGTCCTTGAGTCCAAATTACCATCACCAGCACATAAACATGAATTATCAAGAGAAAGAGTCTCTAATACATATAAATTGATCGAAATTATAACAGTCTTTCCATAAAATTAAGAAGCAGACAACAAATCTTAACATAATTTTTTGGTTTCTCTAGAGAGCACATAAGAGTATTCGTTGTTTCTTTTATCTGGATCTCACTATGTTGCCATTTTTCAGCAACACTTACAGGTATTTCCAATCAATTTACATAGAGTGATTGCAAGACAATATCGCCCTAAGATCCAAGTTACTTTCACTCGCACATAAACATGAATTCTCTTAAATAATGTTATTGGGCAAACACGTGGAGCCACATTGCCATGCCTATTCTTCAGTATGGAGTATTTTTTATGAGATTTTTCACTGACAATGTGTTGTTTCTTTCTGTGCCAAGGCATGCATTTGTCACTTTATGCGGGGAATTGGTGAGATTCATAAAGAGCATATGTTTTGTATGCATGTGTCTTACAGGGCAGTTCTCAAAATGTTTGTTATGAACTTATGCCATTTAACAGATGCAATTAGTGGTTTGTGCAAGCATAGGCTGCTTCTCCCTGATGACGGGTCCAGTGGAGGACTCAAAATGTTGAATTTAGAAACTAGTACAGAGTCATATCTAGAAAAATCTTCCGCAATAATGCCATAAATTTCCCCTTCAAATACTATCATAACCTTTGGTCAGAAACTATAATTTCTGATCTTAGTGTGGCAGTGTTGAATGAATATCAGATAAATTGTTTGATTATGTTACAAGTATATTCAATTGATATATTGTACTCTAATTCCATCTGTGCACTATGAATTGCTAGATCTGATGAATCACTAGTGTTTACAAGCTTGATTTCCTCCAGACTACTTTTATTCAACAAAAGCTGAATACAGTTCAGTATGATGGCTATATTTAACGAGCAGCAAAAAGCATAAGTAGTGCTTTGTAAACTGCTAGTGTGCTTTCTTCATAAAAGGAAGCAAATGAATAAAGATGACTCGTACAATCTGCTTTTATTTCCATCTGTATTTGCACGTGCTTGAATAATTCCTGATATGAGGAAAACATCCTTCCGACTTTCTGTTATTTCTTGCTTTGCATGCGAGTTGTTTCTTTGAATGCCTGGTTGGTATTCAAAAGAGACTCTGGGAAGAAAAGTTTGATAATGCAACCTCCAAGACGTTTGGAGTGGAAAAGTATTAGTTCGTACTATATCTGAATCTTGAAGGATAATATTTAACACACTCAATTTCTCGTGTATATTTCCAATCTTTATAGTTTGTTTATTAAGAGTGAGGGATGATTGAATTGAGCTTGTATGTGCTTCATATTCTTGCATATATCAATTTCTTATTGTGATTGTATTCCACATTACTCTGGAGCTTTTCTTTCGTGACTTAGATTCTATTTACTTAATTTCATGACCAGGATTGGAGGCTCATTAGGTTGTTTTGTCACTTGATGCCTGCTTATTTATAGGTATCGTGACAACTTTAAATGGCCGTACGACTCTATTGCGTGCTAAGTACTTTTTTTTTTCATTTTCTTCAGGTTATTGACATGCTTGTTTTCAAAGGTGACGAAGAACTCAGAAACTGTATTGAACATTCAAAGCAACGGCATCACATCATTGGTCAATATGTTATTGGTCAAGAAGGTTTAATACCATCGAAGATAGGCGTCATTGACCGCTATGGAGACTCAGAATTTCTGAAGAAATTTTATAATAGCAATAGCTTCTAAGCTAAACAATGACATTAGGCATGTCGGCTGCGGTTAAAACATGCAAAGATTTATTGTTTGAATTTTCTTATGCAGATGCTTGTAAGAAGATGGTGCTGCCAATTTATAAATGGGTTAAATATGTACTGCAAGATCTCTTTCAGTATTTGTTGTTTATCTTGCTTTTTCATTACTGCTGTCAAATTCCAAGGCTCTGAAACACATGTAATAATCTTGAGTTTGATTCTTGAAAATGTAAGATACACTCCTTTTCATTGGTCTGCCGTGTCTTTCTTCTTCCATTATTACTTTTCATGAATTAAGATATTCAGCGCTTGACAATTTGATTTAACTTCTGGATGTTTGTGCGAACATAATCCTCCCTTTTGAATTCAGAATAATGAAAGAATCATTAAAAAATGGTCTTGGAATGATATTGTTCTAGTCAAAAACATTGAGTCAGTAATTGATTTATGAATCTAGTATTTGAACCTTGTGGATCTGTAATATTGGAACAAAAAGATTGAAACACTCCCATCCAAAATTGGCAAAAAAAACAAGCAGCTCATAAAATATGCCTTTTTTATACCATTTTTCGCTTTTGCTGTTGCTTCTATCCCTGGTCTCTGCCTTCTCTTATGACCAAACCTTTTATCTGTACCACTAGTGCTGCATTTTTATGCATTATCGATAGAAGACACTTTTTGATCAAAAACAAAAAATGTTATACCATTATTTCATTACGATATATTTAAGCTAGCCCTCATGTGAATTAGAATCTACTGGGGAACAATATGCTAGATATGGAGTTACCATGGTGAAATTGTTACACTTAAGACAAAATTATTGCCATCTTAAATATGTTACACTTTTTAGTATACTGCATACCATAAGATATGCCCATGCTTTATCTGACACATTATCGGTCTGAAAGAACACAATATATGATTCCCTTGACCGGAAACCCTGTCCATGTGACTGCACTCCAAACTCAAATTTTGGAAACAATGTTTAATTCTGCAATAATTTATCTAAAACTATTGTCTGCAACATCTATGTTCTAAGATTTGACAAACTAGTGATATAGTGTTGTCTTTATTAGCCAAAACATTTTCCAACCAAAGTCGGCCTCCTTGACAGCCGCCCTTCCCCAGCACCACTGTTATTCTTCTCCACTATACCATCCTTCAACAGTTGGGGCGTTACAAGGGTATCATTGCCGCCATACACATCTTGTTCCCTCCTCTCAATACAGCAGGTTCAAACCACATGGCATTCTGACCAACACAATAAAAAACAAATACATCTCCATTGGAAATAATGGAGTTAGGCAAACCAAGATGTATACAGACATTGGTAAAAGAACAATTCAGCTGCTTCATGCCCATTGATGGTGTTGCATGGATTAAGAAAGCATATTTTGCTGAATTGTTGACTGCAACAAAAATAAGTCAATGCCCATTGTTTGACATATGAAATCCCCATACCAAATCCACGGGGATGTTCTCCCATGGCCTAGAGGGAACTGGTAAAGTCATATGCAACCCCAACTTCCCACTATAATATTATTTGGTTTGGTAGTGCTACATAACTCACCAGTTATGAATTTTGAAACGTCATCTTGGATTGTTGGCCAAAAGACGTACCTTTGCATATTTGCTAATGTATTGGCAACTCCAAAATGTCCAGCTACCTTGGAGATGTGAGCTTCTCTCATGATGCAGTTGTGGTTATAGGTCTCAATTAAGAGATGCCTTAGATCACGCAGCCCACAATTTTGAGAGGAAGATCTCAAACAAGCAAAATCTCTATGCACCTCATGAGAAACAATAAAGGATTCTTATAATGTTCAATGAGAAAAAATGAAAAAATCAGGCAGGATACATTCTCATTTTGCTACAGTCTGATGACAATTTATGCAAAAATGCCCAAAAAAGACTTTCAACCCTGAGGACCTACCCTAGCTATGCTTGCAACATGCAAGACTTTTGAACCAGTCTCAACTTCTCGGACAATGGAGCTTAGAATGCAACCTAAACTACTCACTATTCACTTCTATAGGTGCTTGCTTACTTCTCAATTCACTACCCTGGTTCTGTTGATCTCTTGGGATCGTATGGCTACTTATAACTTCCTTGTAGTATGTCTTAGATGCTTTACACATCCATTACTCCCTCTATGTATAGAATCAGGTGGAAGAAAGAAAGAAAGATACCATTGCAAAGATTTCTTAATTATTGCTGATGTAGACGAACAACGCTTATCTATGGCCAAAAATTGGGGCGGATGATACTGCATGGACACTGACCGAGGACGGCAAGAGATGGACAAAGCAGCACATCAAAACTCAGATAACTATGCCTCTAAATCAAATAACATATACCATTCGGCGTTCACATCTCATGAAACACATGCGATTGCTAGTTATATACCTATTATGATATCATCAAGAGACAAAAATGAAAGATAAGGGGGTGTCTTATATTCACATCCATAATTGTAAATACACGTGTCTAAGACATATATCAAAATATATTAATAATACACGTGTCTAAGACATATATCAAAATATAATAATGATGTCTAGAATGAGTATGAATATATATACATGTCTAAAATCTCCAGAAGTATGTCTAAAATGTTTGAAATCTATAAAATATCACTGAAGTCTCCTCCGTGCACTAGGGCGAGTGCCAGACCCCTCACTACGCTCTGCTTTGCACCACATGTTAAAAAAAAAAGGAACATACATGTCATAAACTATATATAGCATGTACCATATATTAAAATATATAAGCAGAAATCTACAACAATTTCTTGATTAATTCAATACATTATATAACTGATATGTACAATTGATTACCTCAGTATCTGTCCCTGCGCGGATGTTGGGAGTATCTACGCTACCCGTAGATCTCTGTCCCGTAGATCCCTGTGAAACAAAATAAATAAAATGTAAGAAGTTGATAAATAAGTTTTTTGAATAAAGTTCATTAATTTTTAACATTTCAATTTAGATTAAATATTAATTATATTAAAACACATGTATTTATACCTCTGCGGAACGCGTCTCCAAATGTATGGGATTGTCATCCACGACCTCAACACTAGCAAATATGTCGCCAACTAACCCAAGTTGACTCAGACCCGGAACATCGAGATCCATGTTGTGCTCAGTCAAGAGCTGTGTGTATGTGACACGGGTAGATGGTGTGGGCTGTGAAGCTCCACACACTGGAGCAGAAGCCTAAACACAAAAGTAAATGTTTAATTTTAATATTAATAAATTGTAAAGTAATGATCAATTAAAATAAATTTTTATTATATTAAAGGTTTAATTTTCACACACCGGAACAGAAATGTGCTGAACATCAGGTGTGACAATCCCAGCTACAGGAAGTCTATCTGTAGCAGCGGCAGTAGTACCCTGACTAGAAGATACACTCCCACTCTACTCTATAAAATCTAAAACCCCCGATAGTGGAATGCTGCAATGCCGAGCAATCACCTCATACGCACGCAACAAGTCAGCAGCCATGATGCGTCCTAGCCGACGTGCCTGAGCGGGATCTGTAACTAGCTCAAAGTCATCTAGGGAAATCAAAGATGCACGAGCGTATACCTCGCTGCGTGCATCACTGGTGCTACTAGCACCTCCACTGCTAGTATCGCGTCTCAAGGTGTGACCCACCCACACGGTCATAAGAGATCAATTGGGTCTCGCGACGAGCAATGCCAAAGCAAGACCCTCGATAGCACCCTCATGTGCGATCATAACGGCAGTCTTTGCGACATCCTGAAAGCTTTGATAAGAATGGTTGTGGCCTTGGTACAAGCTGCCGCGCATCAACAATGCAGGGAGCTCCTCCTTTCTATATGCCTCACTGCCTGTGGCTAATACGGCCACGCCCCTGCCCCAAATAACTAGGGATGTCTAAATAGTTCACCTTTAGGTTTAAGTGAACCTCAGCATGTAGCATCATTATGAAGTATAACGGTAATTGGTCATTATTTGGAAATTGGCCTTGAGAGGCCACAAATCTAGGATAAATCAAAGGGGCACATAAAGGACATGAACATTTGTTTACATAATATGCCCTTATTTTCCGTTTGTCTGCATAAAAACTCCAACAAGACCTCTTAACGACTTCCTTATCGGAAAGTCGTGATGTAATCTCATTATAACCTACATCTCCTGAGACACTTGATTTTAGTGAATCCATAAATTTTGTTATTGATTCAGAATCAAATGGATTATATGTTTTCAAACTTGTCTCTATTCTACGAAGATCAACCAATATTCTTTCACAATGGGCTTTATACTGCCCAACTGTAGTTGGATTTTCGAGAATAGATTGCAATTTTGCAATCTCTAAATCGGTCCTCTCAAACAAATTAGGAGTTCCAGAAGAAGCCATGACTGTAAAAAAAAATGAAAGTAAAATTCTAATCAATAGTACTTTTTATTAAAAAAAATTCCTAAGATATTCTCCTATATTAATGAAAACAAAAATATGAACTTTTCAAGCTTCAATAAATTACATAAATTACAAATCATTTGATAACAAAATATACCAAGTGATGTTGCGAGTTCGAGAAATGAAAAGTTTTGAATACATTTAGATGATCTTAAAGTCAAAGCAATGTTTGTAGAAGAGAATGTAAGTTTACAGGCACAAACCATTATCAAAGCGAGAACAATTGAGTGGGATTCACCTTTCCACTGAACACATTTTTGTGCATATGATACGAAATTAAGCGCAATCAAATAGAACACCAATCCAAATTTAAACAACAAAACACATCGGTAAAAGACATGTCTAATGCATATATTTAAACAACAAAAGACATCGGTAAAACATTGAAATAGAGACAAGGTTCAATAATTCTTTTTGGGCATAAAAATCAATCTCATGGCGGTAGTATTAAGGTTTGTGAAAATGGAATATCTCCATGATATGCATTATTATGGCAGTGCACTCTGCAATCTCGGCTCCAATCAACAATTATGCCACTATTGGGATCTTAGTATGGCATAGGCAGCTGTGAGCTACACAATATACTCATTTTTCTAGAAACTAAAAAGATCCTTTATGTTACAATTTGCAGCACATAAAAAGAAGCCCTTCAAAAAATACATTGAACAACGGGGCAACCAAGAGGACCTTGGAAAAATGTACAGTAACACCATATGAATTCTTCCTTAGTTGTGGATCAAAGCTAATAGAAATAAAGCTAGATAAAATTAGCTTGAAACTACGGTATAATCGTCCATTGTAAAAAACAAGTTTCTCTGAACGGTAAAAGAATACTTTTTATTATCGATTGGACGTACATAATGGAAGGGTATAAATATTGCATATTGCCCTCGAGTTTCTCAAAGAGACCATTTACAAGTAACAAGGATGTAGTATACAAAACGCCAAATTGTATTTTCGAGTTGACCTTCACATTCAATTAATTTCTAGGAGAAAAACTTAATGGGAATTGTTTCATTAGGTTAATAAACCTTCGATCTCTGATTAGAAATTTTATTAGTTTGAATAGCGTGACTCCATCCATCGTATGGCGTGGAAGTTTCCAATCAATCATATGGCATTGCAAACTTCTCATTTAGGTGACAAAGGAATGATTATTTTACTCGTTGAACATCATTCGGTCTTGAATCGAAAAATACCCGTTGCCTCCATCTCGTGGGTAATTGTTAGTGCGATCTATCTCCTCCACAAAAAAAAGTGTATGAATCATTTTATGGTCTTCATACATAGAATTAAACCAAATTCAAATCATAGGATGGTCTTCATCCATAGGCTTAAACCAACATCTATAGATTGACCTTTATGATTACACATTAACTCTCGTCAATAATCGTTAAGTTTGTTGAGTGTAATGTGTGTTTTTGGCTTTTCAACTCAAACTTTATATTCAAGCTTAACAACATTTTTGAAAAGAATGGTTTTACCACAATGCTCACGGATTATATAACACTAGTAAGAATGTTTTGTTTGTAAGATCATACCTTCAAACGATGAAAAATACCATTACCAATAAAGACCTAATGCCGCCATGATGATGACCTAGGTTCATGCCCAAAATGTCGAAT